>CM060964.1:386221900-386711900 GCA_030765045.1 Tenodera sinensis
GGTCGGTCGGTCGGTCGGTCGGTCGGTCGGTCGGTCGGTCGGTCGGTCGGTCGGTCGGTCGTCGGTCGGTCGGTCGGTCGGTCGGTCGGTCGGTCGGTCGGTCGGTCGGTCGGTCGGTCGGTCGGTCGGTCGGTCGGTCGGTCGGTCGGTCGGTCGGTCGGTCGGTCGGTCGGGTCGGTCGGTCGGTCGGTCGGTCGGTCGGTCGGTCGGTTCGGTCGGTCGTCGGTCGGTCGGTCGGTCGGTCGGTCGGTCGGTCGGTCGGTCGGTCGGTCGGTCGGTCGGTCGGTCGGTCGGTCGGTCGGTCGGTCGGTCGGTCGGTCGGTCGGTCGGTCGTCGGTCGGTCGGTCGGTCGGTCGGTCGGTCGGTCGGTCGGTCGGTCGGTCGGTCGGTCGGTCGGTCGGTCGTCGGTCGGTCGGTCGGTCGGTCGGTCGGTCGGTCGGTCGGTCGGTCGGTCGGTCGGTCGGTCGGTCGGTCGGTCGGTCGGTCGGTCGGTCGGTCGGTCGGTCGGTCGGTCGGTCGGTCGGTCGGTCGGTCGGTCGGTCGGTCGGTCGGTCGGTCGGTCGGTCGGTCGGTCGGTCGGTCGGTCGGTCGGTCGGTCGGTCGGTCGGTCGGTCGGTCGGTCGGTCGGTCGGTCGGTCGGTCGGTCGGTCGGTCGGTCGGTCGGTCGGTCGTCGGTCGGTCGGTCGGTCGGTCGGTCGGTCGGTCGGTCGGTCGGTCGGTCGGTCGGTCGGTCGGTCGGTCGGTCGGTCGGTCGGTCGGTCGGTCGGTCGGTCGGTCGGTCGGTCGGTCGGTCGGTCGGTCGGTCGGTCGGTCGGTCGGTCGGTCGGTCGGTCGGTCGGTCGGTCGGTCGGTCGGTCGGTCGGTCGGTCGGTCGGTCGGTCGGTCGGTCGGTCGGTCGGTCGGTCGTCGGTCGGTCGGTCGGTCGGTCGGTCGGTCGGTCGTCGGTCGGTCGGTCGGTCGGTCGGTCGGTCGGTCGGTCGGTCGGTCGGTCGGTCGGTCGGGTCGGTCGGTCGGTCGGTCGGTCGGTCGGTCGGTCGGTCGGTCGGTCGTCGGTCGGTCGGTCGGTCGGTCGGTCGGTCGGTCGGTCGGTCGGTCGGTCGGTCGGTCGGTCGGTCGGTCGGTCGGTCGGTCGGTCGGTCGGTCGGTCGGTCGGTCGGTCGGTCGGTCGGTCGGTCGGTCGGTCGGTCGGTCGGTCGGTCGTCGGTCGGTCGGTCGGTCGGTCGGTCGGTCGGTCGGTCGGTCGGTCGGTCGGTCGGTCGGTCGGTCGGTCGGTCGGTCGGTCGGTCGGTCGGTCGGTCGGTCGGTCGGTCGGTCGGTCGGTCGGTCGGTCGGTCGGTCGGTCGGTCGGTCGGTCGGTCGGTCGGTCGGTCGGTCGGTCGGTCGGTCGGTCGGTCGGGTCGGTCGGTCGGTCGGTCGGTCGGTCGGTCGGTCGGTCGGTCGGTCGGTCGGTCGGTCGGTCGTCGGTCGGTCGGTCGGTCGGTCGGTCGGTCGGTCGGTCGGTCGGTCGGTCGGTCGGTCGGTCGGTCGGTCGGTCGGTCGGTCGGTCGGTCGGTCGGTCGGTCGGTCGGTCGGTCGGTCGGTCGGTCGGTCGGTCGGTCGGTCGGTCGGTCGGTCGGTCGGTCGGTCGGTCGGTCGGTCGGTCGGTCGGTCGGTCGGTCGGTCGGTCGGTCGTCGGTCGGTCGGTCGTCGGTCGGTCGGTCGGTCGGTCGGTCGGTCGGTCGGGTCGGTCGGTCGGTCGGTCGGTCGGTCGGTCGTCGTCGGTCGGTCGGTCGGTCGGTCGGTCGGTCGGTCGGTCGGTCGTCGGTCGGTCGGTCGGTCGGTCGGTCGGTCGGTCGGTCGGTCGGTCGGTCGGTCGGTCGGTCGGTCGGTCGGTCGGTCGGTCGGTCGGTCGGTCGGTCGGTCGGTCGGTCGGTCGGTCGGTCGGTCGGTCGGTCGGTCGGTCGGTCGGTCGGTCGGTCGGTCGGTCGGTCGGTCGGTCGGTCGGTCGGTCGGTCGGTCGGTCGGTCGGTCGGTCGGTCGGTCGGTCGGTCGGTCGGTCGGTCCGGTCGGTCGGTCGGTCGGTCGGTCGGTCGGTCGGTCGGTCGTCGGTCGGTCGGTCGGTCGGTCGGTCGGTCGGTCGTCGTCGGTCGGTCGGTCGGTCGGTCGGTCGGTCGGTCGTCGGTCGGTCGGTCGGTCGGTCGGTCGGGTCGGTCGGTCGGTCGGTCGGTCGGTCGGTCGGTCGGTCGGTCGGTCGGTCGGTCGGTCGGTCGTCGGTCGGTCGGTCGGTCGGTCGGTCGGTCGGTCGGTCGGTCGGTCGGTCGGTCGGTCGGTCGGTCGGTCGGTCGGTCGGTCGGTCGGTCGGTCGGGTCGGTCGGTCGGTCGGTCGGTCGGTCGGTCGGTCGGTCGGTCGGTCGTCGGTCGGTCGGTCGGTCGGTCGGTCGGTCGGTCGGTCGGTCGGTCGGTCGGTCGGTCGGTCGGTCGGTCGGTCGGTCGGTCGGTCGGTCGGTCGGTCGGTCGGTCGGTCGGTCGGTCGGTCGGTCGGTCGGTCGGTCGGTCGGTCGGTCGGTCGGTCGGTCGGTCGGTCGGTCGGTCGGTCGGTCGGTCGGTCGGTCGGTCGGTCGGTCGGTCGGTCGGTCGGTCGGGTCGGTCGGTCGGTCGGTCGGTCGGTCGGTCGGTCGTCGGTCGGTCGGTCGGTCGGTCGGTCGGTCGGTCGGTCGGTCGGTCGGTCGGTCGGTCGGTCGGTCGGTCGGTCGGTCGGTCGGTCGGTCGGTCGGTCGGTCGGTCGGTCGGTCGGTCGGTCGGTCGGTCGGTCGGTCGGTCGGTCGGTCGGTCGGTCGGTCGTCGGTCGGTCGGTCGGTCGGTCGGTCGGTCGGTCGGTCGGTCGGTCGGTCGGTCGGTCGGTCGGTCGGTCGGTCGGTCGGTCGGTCGGTCGGTCGTCGGTCGGTCGGTCGGTCGGTCGGTCGGTCGGTCGGTCGGTCGGTCGGTCGGTCGGTCGGTCGGTCGGTCGGTCGGTCGGTCGGTCGGTCGGTCGGTCGGTCGGTCGGTCGGTCGGTCGGTCGGTCGGTCGGTCGGTCGGTCGGTCGGTCGGTCGGTCGGTCGGTCGGTCGGTCGGTCGGTCGGTCGGTCGGTCGGTCGGTCGGTCGGTCGGTCGGTCGGTCGTCGTCGGTCGGTCGGTCGGTCGGTCGGTCGGTCGGTCGGTCGGTCGTCGGTCGGTCGGTCGGTCGGTCGGTCGGTCGGTCGGTCGGTCGGTCGGTCGGTCGGTCGGTCGGTCGGTCGGTCGGTCGGTCGGTCGGTCGGTCGGTCGGTCGGTCGGTCGGTCGGTCGGTCGGTCGGTCGGTCGGTCGGTCGGTCGGTCGGTCGGTCGGTCGGTCGGTCGGTCGGTCGGTCGGTCGGTCGGTCGGTCGGTCGGTCGGTCGGTCGGTCGGTCGGGTCGGTCGGTCGGTCGTCGGTCGGTCGGTCGGTCGGTCGGTCGGTCGTCGGTCGGTCGGTCGGTCGGTCGGTCGGTCGGTCGGTCGGTCGGTCGGTCGGTCGGTCGGTCGGTCGGTCGGTCGGTCGGTCGGTCGGTCGGTCGGTCGGTCGGTCGGTCGGTCGGTCGGTCGGTCGGTCGGTCGGTCGGTCGTCGGTCGGTCGGTCGGTCGGTCGGTCGGTCGGTCGGTCGGTCGGTCGGTCGGTCGGTCGGTCGGTCGGTCGGTCGGTCGGTCGGTCGGTCGGTCGGTCGGTCGGTCGGTCGGTCGGTCGGTCGGTCGGTCGGTCGGTCGGTCGGTCGGTCGGTCGGTCGGTCGGTCGGTCGGTCGTCGGTCGGTCGGTCGGTCGGTCGGTCGGTCGGTCGGTCGGTCGGTCGGTCGGTCGGTCGGTCGGTCGGTCGGTCGGTCGGTCGGTCGGTCGGTCGGTCGGTCGGTCGGTCGTCGGTCGGTCGGTCGGTCGGTCGGTCGGTCGGTCGGTCGGTCGGTCGGTCGGTCGGTCGGTCGGTCGGTCGGTCGGTCGGTCGGTCGGTCGGTCGGTCGGTCGGTCGGTCGGTCGGTCGGTCGGTCGGTCGGTCGGTCGGGTCGGTCGGTCGGTCGGTCGGTCGGTCGTCGGTCGGTCGGTCGGTCGGTCGGTCGGTCGGTCGGTCGGTCGGTCGGTCGGTCGGTCGGTCGGTCGGTCGGTCGGTCGGTCGGTCGGTCGGTCGGTCGGTCGGTCGGTCGGTCGGGTCGGTCGGTCGGTCGGTCGGTCGGTCGGTCGGTCGGTCGTCGGTCGGTCGGTCGGTCGGTCGGTCGGTCGGTCGGTCGGTCGGTCGGTCGGTCGGTCGGTCGGTCGGTCGGTCGGTCGGTCGGTCGGTCGGTCGGTCGGTCGGTCGGTCGGTCGGTCGGTCGGTCGGTCGGTCGGTCGGTCGGTCGGTCGGTCGGTCGGTCGGTCGGTCGGTCGTCGGTCGGTCGGTCGGTCGGTCGGTCGGTCGGTCGGTCGGTCGGTCGGTCGGTCGGTCGGTCGGTCGGTCGGTCGGTCGGTCGGTCGGTCGGTCGGTCGGTCGGTCGGTCGTCGGTCGGTCGGTCGGTCGGTCGGTCGGTCGGTCGGTCGGGTCGGTCGGTCGGTCGGTCGGTCGGTCGGTCGGTCGGTCGGTCGGTCGGTCGGTCGGTCGGTCGGTCGGTCGGTCGGTCGGTCGGTCGGTCGGTCGGTCGGTCGGTCGGTCGGTCGGGTCGGTCGTCGGTCGGTCGGTCGGTCGGTCGGTCGGTCGGTCGGTCGGTCGGTCGGTCGGTCGGTCGGTCGGTCGGTCGGTCGGTCGGTCGGTCGGTCCGGTCGGTCGGTCGGTCGGTCGGTCGGTCGGTCGGTCGGTCGGTCGGTCGGTCGGTCGGTCGGTCGGTCGGTCGGTCGGTCGGTCGGTCGGTCGGTCGGTCGGTCGGTCGGTCGGTCGGTCGGTCGGTCGGTCGGTCGGTCGGTCGGTCGGTCGGTCGGTCGGTCGGGTCGGTCGGTCGGTCGGTCGGTCGGTCGGTCGGTCGGTCGGTCGGTCGGTCGGTCGGTCGGTCGGTCGGTCGGTCGGTCGGTCGGTCGGTCGGTCGGTCGGTCGTCGGTCGGTCGGTCGGTCGGTCGGTCGGTCGGTCGGTCGGTCGGTCGGTCGGTCGGTCGGTCGGTCGGTCGGTCGGTCGGTCGGTCGGTCGGTCGGTCGGTCGGTCGGTCGGTCGGTCGGTCGGTCGGTCGGTCGGTCGGTCGGTCGGTCGGTCGTCGGTCGGTCGGTCGGTCGGTCCGGTCGGTCGGTCGGTCGGTCGGTCGGTCGGTCGGTCGGTCGGTCGGTCGGTCGGTCGGTCGGTCGGTCGGTCGGTCGGTCGGTCGGTCGGTCGGTCGGTCGGTCGGTCGGTCGGTCGGTCGGTCGGTCGGTCGGTCGGTCGGTCGGTCGGTCGGTCGGTCGGTCGGTCGGTCGGTCGGTCGGTCGGTCGGTCGGTCGGTCGGTCGGTCGGTCGGTCGGTCGGTCGGTCGGTCGGTCGGTCGGTCGGTCGGTCGGTCGGTCGGTCGGTCGGTCGGTCGGTCGGTCGGTCGGTCGGTCGGTCGGTCGGTCGGTCGGTCGGTCGGTCGGTCGGTCGGTCGGTCGGTCGGTCGGTCGGTCGTCGGTCGGTCGGTCGGTCGGTCGGTCGGTCGGTCGGTCGGTCGGTCGGTCGGTCGGTCGGGTCGGTCGGTCGGTCGGTCGGTCGGTCGGTCGGTCGGTCGGTCGGTCGGTCGGTCGGTCGGTCGGTCGGTCGGTCGGTCGGTCGGTCGGTCGGTCGGTCGGTCGGTCGGTCGGTCGGTCGGTCGGTCGGTCGGTCGGTCGGTCGGTCGGTCGGTCGGTCGGTCGGTCGGTCGGTCGGTCGGTCGGTCGGTCGGTCGGTCGGTCGGTCGGTCGTCGGTCGGTCGGTCGGTCGGTCGGTCGGTCGGTCGGTCGGTCGGTCGGTCGGTCGGTCGGTCGGTCGGTCGGTCGGTCGGTCGGTCGGTCGGTCGGTCGGTCGGTCGGTCGGTCGGTCGGTCGGTCGGTCGGTCGGTCGGTCGGTCGGTCGGTCGGTCGGTCGGTCGGTCGGTCGGTCGGTCGGTCGGTCGGTCGGTCGGTCGGTCGGTCGGTCGGTCGGTCGGTCGGTCGGTCGGTCGGTCGGTCGGTCGGTCGGTCGGTCGGTCGGTCGGTCGGTCGGTCGGTCGGTCGGTCGGTCGGTCGGTCGGTCGGTCGGTCGGTCGGTCGGTCGGTCGGTCGGTCGGTCGGTCGGTCGGTCGGTCGGTCGGTCGGTCGGTCGGTCGGTCGGTCGGTCGGTCGGTCGGTCGGTCGGTCGGTCGGTCGGTCGGTCGGTCGGTCGGTCGGTCGGTCGGTCGGTCGGTCGGTCGGTCGGTCGGTCGGTCGGTCGTCGGTCGGTCGGTCGGTCGGTCGGTCGGTCGGTCGGTCGGTCGGTCGGTCGGTCGGTCGGTCGGTCGGTCGGTCGGTCGGTCGGTCGGTCGGTCGGTCGGTCGGTCGGTCGGTCGTCGGTCGGTCGGTCGGTCGGTCGGTCGGTCGGTCGGTCGGTCGGTCGGTCGGTCGGTCGGTCGGTCGGTCGGTCGGTCGGTCGGTCGGTCGGTCGGTCGGTCGGTCGGTCGGTCGGTCGGTCGGTCGGTCGGTCGTCGGTCGGTCGTCGGTCGGTCGGTCGGTCGGTCGGTCGGTCGGTCGGTCGTCGGTCGGTCGGTCGGTCGGTCGGTCGGTCGGTCGGTCGGTCGGTCGGTCGGTCGGTCGGTCGGTCGGTCGGTCGGTCGGTCGGTCGGTCGGTCGGTCGGTCGGTCGGTCGGTCGGTCGGTCGGTCGGTCGGTCGGTCGGTCGGTCGGTCGGTCGGTCGGTCGGTCGGTCGGTCGGTCGGTCGGTCGGTCGGTCGGTCGGTCGGTCGGTCGGTCGGTCGGTCGGTCGGTCGGTCGGTCGGTCGGTCGGTCGGTCGGTCGGTCGGGCGGTCGGTCGGTCGGTCGGTCGTCGGTCGGTCGTCGGTCGTCGGTCGGTCGGTCGGTCGGTCGGTCGGTCGGTCGTCGGTCGGTCGGTCGGTCGGTCGGTCGGTCGGTCGGTCGGTCGGTCGGTCGGTCGGTCGGTCGGTCGGTCGGTCGGTCGGTCGGTCGGTCGGTCGGTCGGTCGGTCGGTCGGTCGGTCGGTCGGTCGGTCGGTCGGTCGGTCGGTCCGGGTCGGTCGGTCGGTCGGTCGGTCGGTCGGTCGGTCGGTCGGTCGGTCGGTCGGTCGTCGGTCGGTCGGTTCGGTCGGTCGGTCGGTCGGTCGGTCGGTCGGTCGGTCGGTCGGTCGGTCGGTCGGTCGGTCGGTCGGTCGGTCGGTCGGTCGGTCGGTCGGTCGTCGGTCGGTCGGTCGGTCGGTCGGTCGGTCGGTCGGTCGGTCGGTCGGTCGGTCGGTCGGTCGGTCGGTCGGTCGGTCGGTCGGTCGGTCGGTCGTCGGTCGGTCGGTCGGTCGGTCGGTCGGTCGGTCGTCGGTCGGTCGGTCGGTCGGTCGGTCGGTCGGTCGGTCGGTCGGTCGGTCGGTCGGTCGGTCGGTCGGTCGGTCGGTCGGTCGGTCGGTCGGTCGGTCGGTCGGTCGGTCGGTCGGTCGGTCGGTCGGTCGGTCGGTCGGTCGGTCGGTCGGTCGGTCGGTCGGGTCGGTCGGTCGGTCGGTCGGTCGGTCGGTCGGTCGGTCGGTCGGTCGGTCGGTCGGTCGGTCGGTCGGTCGGTCGGTCGGTCGGTCGGTCGGTCGGTCGGTCGGTCGGTCGGTCGGTCGGTCGGTCGGTCGGTCGGTCGGTCGGTCGGTCGGTCGGTCGGTCGGTCGGTCGGTCGGTCGGTCGGTCGGTCGGTCGGTCGGTCGGTCGTCGGTCGGTCGGTCGGTCGGTCGGTCGGTCGGTCGGTCGGTCGGTCGGTCGGTCGGTCGCGTCGGTCGGTCGGTCGGTCGGTCGGTCGGTCGGTCGGTCGGTCGGTCGGTCGGTCGGTCCGGTCGGTCGGTCGGTCGGTCGGTCGGTCGGTCGGTCGGTCGGTCGGTCGGTCGGTCGGTCGGTCGGTCGGTCGGTCGGTCGGTCGGTCGGTCGGTCGGTCGGTCGGTCGGTCGGTCGTCGGTCGGTCGGTCGGTCGGTCGGTCGGTCGGTCGGTCGGTCGGTCGGTCGGTCGGTCGGTCGGTCGGTCGGTCGGTCGGTCGGTCGGTCGGTCGGTCGGTCGGTCGGTCGGTCGGTCGGTCGGTCGGTCGGTCGGTCGGTCGGTCGGTCGGTCGGTCGGTCGGTCGGTCGGTCGGGTCGGTCGGTCGGTCGGTCGGTCGGTCGGTCGGTCGGTCGGTCGGTCGGTCGGTCGGTCGGTCGGTCGGTCGGTCGGTCGGTCGGTCGGTCGGTCGGTCGGTCGGTCGGTCGGTCGGTCGGTCGGTCGGTCGGTCGGTCGGTCGGTCGGTCGTCGGTCGGTCGGTCGGTCGGTCGGTCGGTCGGTCGGTCGGTCGGTCGGTCGGTCGGTCGGTCGGTCGGTCGGTCGGTCGGTCGGTCGGTCGGTCGGTCGGTCGGTCGGTCGGTCGGTCGGTCGGTCGGTCGGTCGGTCGGTCGGTCGGTCGGTCGGTCGGTCGGTCGGTCGGTCGGTCGGTCGGTCGGTCGGTCGGTCGGTCGGTCGGTCGGTCGGTCGGTCGGTCGGTCGGTCGGTCGGTCGGTCGGTCGGTCGGTCGGTCGGTCGGTCGGTCGGTCGGTCGGTCGGTCGGTCGGTCGGTCGGTCGGTCGGTCGGTCGGTCGGTCGGTCGGTCGGTCGGTCGGTCGGTCGGTCGGTCGGTCGGTCGGTCGGTCGGTCGGTCGGTCGGTCGGTCGGTCGGTCGGTCGGTCGGTCGGTCGGTCGGTCGGTCGGTCGGTCGGTCGGTCGGTCGGTCGGTCGGTCGGTCGGTCGGTCGGTCGGTCGGTCGGTCGGTCGGTCGGTCGGTCGGTCGGTCGGTCGGTCGGTCGGTCGGTCGGTCGGTCGGTCGGTCGGTCGGTCGGTCGGTCGGTCGGTCGGTCGGTCGGTCGGTCGGTCGGTCGGTCGGTCGGTCGGTCGGTCGGTCGGTCGGTCGGTCGGTCGGTCGGTCGGTCGGTCGGTCGGTCGGTCGGTCGGTCGGTCGGTCGGTCGGTCGGTCGGTCGGTCGGTCGGTCGGTTCGGTCGGTCGGTCGGTCGGTCGGTCGGTCGGTCGGTCGGTCGGTCGGTCGGTCGGTCGGTCGGTCGGTCGGTCGGTCGGTCGGTCGGTCGGTCGGTCGGTCGGTCGGTCGGTCGGTCGGTCGGTCGGTCGGTCGGTCGGTCGGTCGGTCGGTCGGTCGGTCGGTCGGTCGGTCGGTCGGTCGGTCGGTCGTCGGTCGGTCGGTCGGTCGGTCGGTCGGTCGTCGGTCGGTCGGTCGGTCGGTCGGTCGGTCGGTCGGTCGGTCGGTCGGTCGGTCGGTCGGTCGGTCGGTCGGTCGGTCGGTCGGTCGGTCGGTCGGTCGGTCGGTCGGTCGGTCGGTCGGTCGGTCGGTCGGTCGGTCGGTCGTCGGTCGGTCGGTCGGTCGGTCGGTCGGTCGGTCGGTCGGTCGGTCGGTCGGTCGGTCGGTCGGTCGGTCGGTCGGTCGGTCGGTCGGTCGGTCGGTCGGTCGGTCGGTCGGTCGGTCGGTCGGTCGGTCGGTCGGTCGGTCGGTCGGTCGGTCGGTCGGTCGGTCGGTCGGTCGGTCGGTCGGTCGGTCGGTCGGTCGGTCGGTCGGTCGGTCGGTCGGTCGGTCGGTCGGTCGGTCGGTCGGTCGGTCGGTCGGTCGGTCGGTCGGTCGGTCGGTCGGTCGGTCGGTCGGTCGGTCGGTCGGTCGGTCGGTCGGTCGGTCGGTCGGTCGGTCGGTCGGTCGGTCGGTCGGTCGGTCGGTCGGTCGGTCGGTCGGTCGGTCGGTCGGTCGGTCGGTCGGTCGGTCGGTCGGTCGGTCGGTCGGTCGGTCGGTCGGTCGGTCGGTCGGTCGGTCGGTCGGTCGGTCGGTCGGTCGGTCGGTCGGTCGGTCGGTCGGTCGGGTCGGTCGTCGGTCGGTCGGTCGGTCGGTCGGTCGGTCGGTCGGTCGGTCGGTCGGTCGGTCGGTCGGTCGGTCGGTCGGTCGGTCGGTCGGTCGGTCGGTCGGTCGGTCGGTCGGTCGGTCGGTCGGTCGGTCGGTCGGTCGGTCGGTCGGTCGGTCGGTCGGTCGGTCGGTCGGTCGGTCTCGGTCGGTCGGTCGGTCGGTCGGTCGGTCGGTCGGTCGGTCGGTCGGTCGGTCGGTCGGTCGGTCGGTCGGTCGGTCGGTCGGTCGGTCGGTCGGTCGGTCGGTCGGTCGGTCGGTCGGTCGGTCGGTCGGTCGGTCGGTCGGTCGGTCGGTCGGTCGGTCGGTCGGTCGGTCGGTCGGTCGGTCGGTCGGTCGGTCGGTCGGTCGGTCGGTCGGTCGGTCGGTCGGTCGGTCGGTCGGTCGGTCGGTCGGTCGGTCGGTCGGTCGGTCGGTCGGTCGGTCGGTCGGTCGGTCGGTCGGTCGGTCGGTCGGTCGGTCGTCGGTCGGTCGGTCGGTCGGTCGGTCGGTCGGTCGGTCGGTCGGTCGGTCGGTCGGTCGGTCGGTCGGTCGGTCGGTCGGTCGGTCGGTCGGTCGGTCGGTCGGTCGGTCGGTCGGTCGGTCGGTCGGTCGGTCGGTCGGTCGGTCGGTCGGTCGGTCGGTCGGTCGGTCGGTCGGTCGTCGGTCGGTCGGTCGGTCGGTCGGTCGGTCGGTCGGTCGGTCGGTCGGTCGGTCGGTCGGTCGGTCGGTCGGTCGGTCGGTCGGTCGGTCGGTCGGTCGGTCGGTCGGTCGGTCGGTCGGTCGGTCGGTCGGTCGGTCGGTCGGTCGGTCGGTCGGTCGGTCGGTCGGTCGGTCGGTCGGTCGGTCGGTCGGTCGGTCGGTCGGTCGGTCGGTCGGTCGGTCGGTCGGTCGGTCGGTCGGTCGGTCGGTCGGTCGGTCGGTCGGTCGGTCGGTCGGTCGGTCGGTCGGTCGGTCGGTCGGTCGGTCGGTCGGTCGGTCGGGTCGGTCGGTCGGTCGGTCGGTCGGTCGGTCGGTCGGTCGGTCGGTCGGTCGGTCGGTCGGTCGGTCGGTCGGTCGGTCGGTCGGTCGGTCGGTCGGTCGGTCGGTCGGTCGGTCGGTCGGTTCGGTCGGTCGGTCGGTCGGTCGGTCGGTCGGTCGGTCGGTCGGTCGGTCGGTCGGTCGGTCGGTCGGTCGGTCGGTCGGTCGGTCGGTCGGTCGGTCGGTCGGTCGGTCGGTCGGTCGGTCGGTCGGTCGGTCGGTCGGTCGGTCGGTCGGTCGGTCGGTCGGTCGGTCGGTCGGTCGGTCGGTCGGTCGGTCGGTCGGTCGGTCGGTCGGTCGGTCGGTCGTCGGTCGGTCGGTCGGTCGGTCGGTCGGTCGGTCGGTCGGTCGGTCGGTCGGTCGGTCGGTCGGTCGGTCGGTCGGTCGGTCGGTCGGTCGGTCGGTCGGTCGGTCGGTCGGTCGGTCGGTCGGTCGGTCGGTCGGTCGGTCGGTCGGTCGGTCGGTCGGTCGGTCGGTCGGTCGGTCGGTCGGTCGGTCGGTCGGTCGGTCGGTCGGTCGGTCGGTCGGTCGGTCGGTCGGTCGGTCGGTCGGTCGGTCGGTCGGTCGGTCGGTCGGTCGGTCGGTCGGTCGGTCGGTCGGTCGGTCGGTCGGTCGGTCGGTCGGTCGGTCGGTCGGTCGGTCGGTCGGTCGGTCGGTCGGTCGGTCGGTCGGTCGGTCGGTCGGTCGGTCGGTCGGTCGGTCGGTCGGTCGGTCGGTCGGTCGGTCGGTCGGTCGGTCGGTCGGTCGGTCGGTCGGTCGGTCGGTCGGTCGGTCGGTCGGTCGGTCGGTCGGTCGGTCGGTCGGTCGGTCGGTCGGTCGGTCGGTCGGTCGGTCGGTCGGTCGGTCGGTCGGTCGGTCGGTCGGTCGGTCGGTCGGTCGGTCGGTCGGTCGGTCGGTCGGTCGGTCGGTCGGTCGGTCGGTCGGTCGGTCGGTCGGTCGGTCGGTCGGTCGGTCGGTCGGTCGGTCGGTCGGTCGGTCGGTCGGTCGGTCGGTCGGTCGGTCGGTCGGTCGGTCGGTCGGTCGGTCGGTCGGTCGGTCGGTCGGTCGGTCGGTCGGTCGGTCGGTCGGTCGGTCGGTCGGTCGGTCGGTCGGTCGGTCGGTCGGTCGGTCGGTCGGTCGGTCGGTCGGTCGGTCGGTCGGTCGGTCGGTCGGTCGGTCGGTCGGTCGGTCGGTCGGTCGGTCGGTCGGTCGGTCGGTCGGTCGGTCGGTCGGTCGGTCGGTCGGTCGGTCGGTCGGTCGGTCGGTCGGTCGGTCGGTCGGTCGGTCGGTCGGTCGGTCGGTCGGTCGGTCGGTCGGTCGGTCGGTCGGTCGGTCGGTCGGTCGGTCGGTCGGTCGGTCGGTCGGTCGGTCGGTCGGTCGGTCGGTCGGTCGGTCGGTCGGTCGGTCGGTCGGTCGGTCGGTCGGTCGGTCGGTCTCGTTAAAACACACTTTATGCCCAACTGATTTTTTTTTTCAGAGTGAACCATTTCGGAGATATTCCTTGTTATTAGTGTGACTTTTGCAATACTTATACTTTCCACAAATGGAAGATGGTTATTCATTTTTATATCTTTGCCGTGGAAAGAAAACAGAATTTGAAAACTTTAAAATATTTGACTATCGCTCAAAGCCTACTGTATTCCCATATTCCCCTTGTACCTACAAGGAAATAAGCAATAAGATAATTTGTACAAACGTTTATCTCAACTAACACGAAGAAGATATAGGAATAAGAGTTTGTAAGAATGGTTAGTACAAGAGTAGAGAAAGTCATGTGAGTGTAACACGTCATATATCTGTATTAACATGAAGAAGATATAGTAATAAGAGTTTGTAAGTATGGTTAGTACAAGACTAGAGAAAGTCATGTGAGTGTAACACATCAGATATCTGTATTAACATGAAGAAGATATAGTAATAAGAGTTTGTAGGTATGGTTAGTACAAGACTAGAGAAAGTCATGTGAGTGTAACACATCAGATATCTGTATTAACATGAAGAAGATATAGTAATAAGAGTTTGTAAGTATGGTTAGTACAAGACTAGAGAAAGTCATGTGAGTGTAACACATCAGATATCTGTATTAATATGAAGAAGATATAGTAATAAGAGTTTGTAAGTATGGTTAGTACAAGAGTAGAGAAAGTCATGTGAGTGCAACATATCAGATATCTGTATTAACATGAAGAAGATATAGTAATAAGAGTTAGTAAGAATGGTTAGTACAAGAGTGGAGAAAGTCATGTGAGTGTAACACATCATATATCTGTATTAACATGAAGATATATAATAAGGGTTTGTAAGAATGGTTAGTACAAGACTAGAGAAAGTCATGTGAGTGTAACACATCAGATATCTGTATTAATATGAAGAAGATATAGTAATAGGAGTTTGTAAGAATGGTTAGTACAAGAGTAGAGAAAGTCATGTGAGTGTAACACATCGGATATCTGTATTAACATGAAGAAGATATAGTAATAAGAGTTTGTAAGAATGGTTAGTACAAGAGTAGAGAAAGTCATGTGAATGTAACACATCAGATATCTGTATTAATATGAAGAAGATATAGTAATAAGAGTTTGTAAGAATGGTTAGTACAAGAGTAGAGAAAGTCATGTGAGTGTAACACATCAGATATCTGTATTAACATGAAGAAGATATAGTAATAGGAGTTTGTAAGTATGGTTAGTACAAGAGTAGAGAAAGTCATGTGAATGTAACACATCATATATCTGTATTAACATGAAGAAGATATAGTAATAAGAGTTTGTAAGTATGGTTAGTACAAGAGTAGAGAAAGTCATGTGAGTGTAACACATTAGATATCTGTATTAACATGGAGAAGATATAGTAATAAGGGTTTGTAAGTATGGTTAGTACAAGAGTAGAGAAAGTCATGTGAATGTAACACATCATATATCTGTATTAACATGAAGAAGATATAGTAATAAGAGTTATTAAGAATGGTTAGTACAAGAGTAGAGAAAGTCATGTGAGTGTAACACATCATATATCTGTATTAACATGAAGATATAGTAATAAGGGTTTGTAAGAATGGTTAGTACAAGACTACAGAAAGTCATGTGAGTGTAACACATCAGATATCTGTATTAACATGAAGATATAGTAATAAGAGTTATTAAGAATGGTTAGTACAAGAGTAGAGAAAGTCATGTGAGTGTAACACATCATATATCTGTATTAACATGAAGATATAGTAATAAGGGTTTGTAAGAATGGTTAGTACAAGACTACAGAAAGTCATGTGAGTGTAACACATCATATATCTGTATTAACATGAAGATATAGTAATAAGAGTTATTAAGAATGGTTAGTACAAGAGTAGAGAAAGTCATGTGAGTGTAACACATCATATATCTGTATTAACATGAAGATATAGTAATAAGAGTTTGTAAGAATGGTTAGTACAAGAGTAGAGAAAGTCATGTGAGTGTAACACATCAGATATCTGTATTAACATGATGTAGATATAGTAATAAGAGTTTGTAGGAATGGTTAGTACAAGAGTAGAGAAAGTCATGTGAGTGTAACACATCAGATATCTTTATTAACATGATGTAGATATAGTAATAAGAGTTTGTAAGAATGGTTAGTACAAGAGTAGAGAAAGTCATGTGAGTGTAACACATCAGATATCTGTATTAACATGATGTAGATATAGTAATAAGAGTTTGTAGGAATGGTTAGTACAAGAGTAGAGAAAGTCATGTGAGTGTAACACATCAGATATCTGTATTAACATGATGTAGATATAGTAATAAGAGTTTGTAAGAATGGTTAGTACAAGAGTAGAGAAAGTCATGTGAGTGTAACAGATCAGATATCTGTATTAACATGATGTAGATATAGTAATAAGAGTTTGTAAGTATGGCTAGTACAAGAGTAGGGAAAGTCATGTGAGTGCAACACATTATATTTTTTGTTTTTGTGCTCCATTTGTAACAACCAAGGTCATATTGCCAGCTTTTCCTTTGAAATCACTGTCCGCAGGCAGTGATGTTCACTTGTTTAGTATGCGTTTAAGTTTGGGTTTTGTCTATGGAGATGAAACTCACATTTACAATGTCAGAGAGAGTTTAGACAGAGAGACAGAGTTTAGGGAGGAAGGGGAAACATTGGCATTCACCTGCAGGGAATGGAACCCCGGACCTGTGGATTTGGAAGGTAGCATGTTAACCACAGAGGCAGGTTGTTGTTGTTGTTGAACCAGAAGTTGATGGAACGGGTCGCGAGGACCTGTATATAAGTTGTGTTGCTGAGCTAATATTCCAGCACACGATGGAGCCTCGGAGTCTATGTACCTTCATGGCTGTTCTGACAACAACGGCGTTCATCCTCACAGCAACAGGTATGTGACCCACACAGCTTGCATTCTTAAGGCACTGCACCTCTTAGAAACTCACAAATCTACTGGTTCCATGTGTGTGAGCTTCAAGTTACATCACAGTGTACTAATATAACTAACGCAGAGCAGAGACTCTTGTCGAGATATTGTTAGAAGACTGAAGATGTTAACCTTACCCTGCATGTAATATCACATTTACAACAAACAATGAAATCTCTAAGATAAGCACTAGACATAAAGGCAACACCCATCACCCCAGTTCAAAACTTTCTTGCTTCCGGAAGGTGTAAGTTACGAAACTATAAAAATATTTCATGCTGCTCCTATTTTAAGAAAAAATTTGACAATTTGAATGCCTTTAAAATTGCTGCTAAAGAGCACGTATGCTCAAAATAATTTGATTCTGTATCAGATTATCTGAATGACAAATCATCCTATTAATACTTTTAGTGACAAACCATTGTCAATTAAACTTGATGCGTGCTAGAAGGCTACTTAGACCAACAATAGATGCAATTCATTGTTAATTATATAACTAAATAATGGAACGTGGCAGGAAAGGCCTAGTCAAACTGTTTGCAATTTGTGTTTGTAAACATCCATTATGTTAGTCTTATAACTATAGGCAAGATTTGGTATTGTGCCTCAAGTATCCTTGCTTTACTTTTTGGTTTTCTCATCTTCCCGGTATATAATGTGTTTTTTATGCTATACTATCCATGTTCATTGACTTGTTCAATGTTCATAGGTCTTTATGGCTACTTCTGAACTTGCTGAACGCAATCTAATGCAACCCATACAAAATTTGAATCAGATATCTGCACTTGGATTTAATTAATTTAATGGTATCACATAAGAATGTCCCACGTGTCACTTTCTATACCTAAATTGGAGTTTTTTAAAATTCAAATAAAGGTATACTAGAAAAGAGCAATAAAATCTTCATCTTCTGGCATTTTTCGACTATGGACGTATTTAACAGAATATAACATAATTATAAACGTTCAAAAATCATAATTTAGGCTTCTTAAGTTACTCGATCAAACATGTGGACACGTGCACACTCACATGACTTTCTCTACACTTGTAGAAACTTCGTGTTAATCGAGATAAGCATGATCTTATTGTTCATTTTCTTGTAGGTACAAGGAGAATATGGGAATAGAGTAGGATTTAACTGATAGTCAAATAGTTTAAGTGGTGGTCGCTATGTGATGACTTCGGAATTGCATTCTCTTTGTATGACCAAGAGGTAAAAATAGCAAATAAAGACTTCGCATTTCACAAAGGTATAGATAGGTATTGGAAAATTCAAACAAATAGCAAGGAATATTTCCGAAATGGTCAACTCCACAAAAATGCATTTGAACATAACTTCTGTGTTTTAAGGAGATCTGCAGTTTCTGTGCAGTAAGATTTTATCTATCTCTTACGGTTTACCAGTTATACAAAGGTCCTTCAGAATGAAGACAACTTCAGAGACTATTCATAGAAAATTCAAGAGATACATGTCATTTGTTATGAAAATATGTTAAACTTAAGGTATTTTAAGCAAAATCCTTACAGCTATTTCTGAAAAAATCAACATTTTTAAAAAATGTTCCATGTAAAGGGCAGAATGAAGGGGGATTTTCTTGAAAATCTCATGTCAATCCTTACAAGATGCTGAACTTAAATAGGTACCACGTTTGGTATCTAACCAACTTTTAGTTTTTGACTTATGCCCTTCACAGACAGACAGACCTTTTTTCTAAAAA
Organism: Tenodera sinensis; assembly: GCA_030765045.1. Taxonomy (NCBI): domain Eukaryota; kingdom Metazoa; phylum Arthropoda; class Insecta; order Mantodea; family Mantidae; genus Tenodera; species Tenodera sinensis. Next base: position 386,238,952 of record CM060964.1, read on the forward strand.
TGCCTTTTTATTTAGAGTTGCGCTCATGAGTGCTTCAACGTACGCACAGAGTGATAAATATTGCCCACATTGATAAATAAAACAAAGCATGGAGTATAAATAGACTAAAAATTGAAAAAAGTCAAAGTGTGCATCTTTCGAATTTCGTCCAATTTCAAGTGCATTGCCTTGACGTGTCAAATCGTTCAGTTTTGCTTAGCATCAGTGATCGATTATACAGTAGTTTATTGCTTGAAGTAAACAAATAACAGCTCATATTGTTAGCAAAAATACAAATGTCTATGACTAGAACTTTCCACACGTTCATCCGATTGTTTACGATTTTGGCGTTTATAATACATTACAAAATATGACAGACAAATGCAGTTAATGCTGCGCAAGACGGGGCACGTTCAGGTCAAGCATCGGGATGACGTCATAATGCTCAGCTGTAAGATGGCATTCACCCCAATGGCTGCAAATCTGCATGGACACGAAACTGGTTTCTGATTAACGGGATCCTATCTTCGCGACCGAAAACTGTTTGACGATGACGTTCATTTTTACATCAGTTATTGCCTTTGCTTCCAATATAGACATACTATATTCTCAAAAGCAACAGCAAGCATATGAAATGATCATTCGAAAAAATCATAATTCTTGAAACGTTTGTTTTTCTATCTACTCTGATTGTAATCCAGCTAAATGTTTCCTTGCACAAGATGAAACTGGTGTGACAGCTGCTATCGCAAGAAAACAAAACCCTATGTTGCACTCACATGACTTTCTCTACTCTTGTACTAACCATTCTTACAAACTCTTATTACTATATCTTCTTCGTGTTAGTTGAGATAAACATTTGTACAAATTATCTTATTGTTTATTTCCTTGTAGGTACAAAGGGAATACAGTAAGCTTTAAACGATGGCCAAATGTTTTAAGAGTGCTCGCTATATGAGACATTGGAATTGCGTTCTCTTTGCATGACCAAGAAATAAAATGAACAATAACGACCTCCCATTTAATTGTGACAAATAACAAGGAATATCTCCGAAATGGTTCACTTCACAAAAACATCATTTAACATAAATTGTGTGTTTTAGCAAGATCTACATTTTTGTATAGTAAGGTTTGGTCTATTTCTTACGGTTTACCAGTTATGCAGAAGTCATCCCGAGTAAATACGACTGCATGAGCTATAGCCAGAAAATTCAAAATATACATTTCATTTGTCATAAAATAGCTTAAACGTTTTACACATTTTAATGAAAATCGTTAGAGCCACTTTCAAAAAAATCAAAATGTTCGAAAAATTGTCCATGTAAAGGGTAGTTTAGGGTGAAGCAATTTTCTTCAAAATCTTCGTGTCGCATCTTTGAAAGATATTTAACTTAAATGGCAACTTTGGTTTTTAACCGACTTTTCGTTTTAGAATTATGCTGTTCACGCACCCACCCACCCACACACACACACACACACACACACACACACACACACACACACACACACACACACATACAGACACACATACACACACACGGACCTTTTTCTAAAAGTGCATTCCTGTTTGGACTCAGGGGGCCTCAAAACATATATTTCCAGTAACATCTTGACATTCAATTTTTGGTTGAAATACAAAACTTCCCCTACTTACTATACGTAGTAGAGAGGGTGGCAACAGTATAACTCCAAAACAAAGTTTAAGTTTCAAGGATGTGACACTAAACTTTTCGAGAAAATCCCACCTCAGACTATGCTTTACACGAAACATTTTTCGAAAATTTTTATTTTCCCCGAAATGAATCTAACAATTTTTATTAAAATAACATGTTTAAGATGTTTTGATGATGAGAAATGAAACGTATATTTTGTATTTTCTGGCTATAGCCTCTGTAGTCCTATTTACTCTAGATGACTTCTGTATAACTGGTAAACCGTAAGAGATAGACCAAATCTTACTATACAAAAATGTAGATCTTGTTAAAATACACAATTTACGTCCTTTTTTTTCTGTGGAGTAAACTACTTATACTTTCCTCCAATGGAAGGTCGTTACTCACGTTTCTATCTCTTGGACGTGCCAAGAGAACAGAATTTCAAGACCTTCAGATAACGACCAGCTTTAAAACTTTTGACTATCGCTCAAAGCCCAATGTATTCCCATATTCCCCTTGTACTTGCAAGGAAATAAGCAATAAGATAATTTGTACAAATGGTTATCTCAACTAACACAAAGAAGATATAGGAATAAGAGTTTGTAAGAATGGTTAGTAGAAGAGTAGAGAAAGTCATGTGAGTGCAAAAAGAGTTGACTATTATTTAAGCCTACTGAATTCGCATTGTATATATATAATAAAACATTGCCTATTGGATTAACATAAATTAGATAGGCGAGTGATAGTTTGTACACGAGTGAGCAGAGAAAGTCATGTGAGTGTACATATCAGATGTACTCTTTTGGACTGCAGACAGAATGTACTATCTTTCACAAAAGTAAATACCCATCTTCAGTGAGACCTAATTCTCAGGCGTACTTGCATAGGTGGTATGAGAAGTAAATTAGTCATATGCTTCCCTTGCTGTTCGAAGGACATGGCAGCCATGTCACCTCACAACTCACCTCACCTCGCAGTTGTCCAAAGCAATGTCTCAGCAATCCTTCTGCATTAACGGGCAAACATTGCAGATTCAACTTCAGTGCACCTGCACCTGCAGAACATATGTTCTTACGGTGTTTCTGTTAAGTTGTGGACTAGAACTAAAATTATTCCAGTGTTGGTGCTAGACTTATAGAACGTGAGCAGACCAGCTCCACAGATTCGCTGTAGTTGAGCTGGCTAAGGCGTGCTCTTTCAAATAAACAGTGTGGTCTGACATGGGTTCGAATCCTATTTAACGTACTTATTTTTAATTTCCATTTTCTTTCTTCCTTCTTAACGGGAACACTATTATTTATATACCCCGTGCGAAATGTAAAATTATACAAATTAATGGAATCTATTCCTCATAAAGCTTCTCCTTTAGGTATATTTATTCCGCGTACCGTTGTAGCTTTTCCCGCCGTCTTATGAATGCTGCAGTACGATTAAAACTTTACAACTGAATGCTTCATAAGATGTTAGTTGCAGTTGCTGAAAATGAAACAGGGACATGCCTACCTCAATTGTCAAACATTCCTCCTGAAATTAATATTTCCCTTTAAATCTCATGTTCAAAAGCATTTATAAATTTCGTAGACTATTACCACATTAAAATATATAATCGTGTAATAGTGTAAATTATCAGATCTGGATGTCAGTGAATAATGTAATTCATGATACATCAAACAGAACAGAATCCAGTTGTAGATTACTTGAGGGTGAAGCAACCTTTGCACCCTGCAGGGTTGTCATGTCGTTTATTTCCAACGTTGCCATGTCCCCATTAACTCAATTTGTAGCAGTGTGCCTTCATCCGATTCTGCATTTCTGATAAAAAGCTGCAGAGAACTAAACACGTTGGTTAATTTTGTATTTCAGAAAATAAACAAGCGAAAGACGAGGATCGAACCCCGGCAGCTAGTACAGTCACCGAAGAAGCGCTCTTGGCTATTCGTCACTTCGGCACTTGCCCTGTATCATATGATATTAAGCTTGTTGTCACTACCTTAGCAGCTAATTTCACTGCAAGGTGGAAAGTTCGACACTCGCCTGTATCATATGATATTAAGCTTGCTGTCACTACCTTAGCAGCTAATTTCACTGCAAGGTGGAAAGTTCGACACTCGCCTGTATCATATGATATTAAGCTTGCTGTCACTACTTTAGCAGCTAATTTCACTGCAAGGTGGAAAGTTCGACACTCGCCTGTATCATATGATATTAAGCTTGCTGTCACTACCTTAGCAGCTAATTTCACTGCAAGGTGGAAAGTTCGTATGCACTCGCCCTGTATCATATGATATTAAGCTTGTTGTCACTACCTTAGCAGCTAATTTCACTGCAAGGTGGAAAGTTCGTGTGTACTCGCCCTGTATCATATGATATTAAGCTTGCTGTCACTACCTTAGCAGCTAATTTCACTGCAAGGCGGAAAGTTCGTATGCACTCGCCCTGTATCATATGATATTAAGCTTGCTGTCACTACCTTAGCAGCTAATTTCACTGCAAGGTGGAAAGTTCGTGTGCACTCGCCCTGTATCATATGATATTAAGCTTGCTGTCACTACCTTAGCAGCTAATTTCACTGCAAGGTGGAAAGTTCGTATGCACTCGCCCTGTATCATATGATATTAAGCTTGCTGTCACTACCTTAGCAGCTAATTTCACTGCAAGGCGGAAGGTTCGTGTGTACTCGCCCTGTATCATATGATATTAAGCTTGCTGTCACTACCTTAGCAGCTAATTTCACTGGAAGGCGGAAACTTCGTGTGCACTCGCCCTGTATCATATGATATTAAGCTTGCTGTCACTACCTTAGCTGCTAATTTCACTGCAAGGCGGAAAGTTCGGCACAAACGTGTTTAGTTCTCTACAGCTTTTTATCAGAAATGCAGAATCGGATGAAGGCACACTGCTACAAATTGAGTTAATGGGGACATGGCAACGTTGGAAATAAACGACATGACAACCCTGAAGGGTGCAAAGGTTGCTTCACCCTCAAGTAATCTACAACTGGATTCTGTTCTGTTTGATGTATCATGAATTACATTATTCACTGACATCCAGATCTGATAATTTACAGTATTACACGACTATATATTTTAATGTGGTAATAGTCTACGAAATTTATAGATGCTTTTGAACATGAGATTTAAAGGGAAATATTAATTTCAGGAGGAGTGTTTGACAGTTGAGGTAGGCGTGTCCCTGTTTCATTTTCAGCAACTGCAACTAATATCTTATGAAGCATTCAGTTGTGAAGTTTTAATCGTACTGCAGCATTCATAAGACGGCGGGAAAAGTTACAACGGTACGCGGAATAAATATACCTAAAGGAGAAGCTTTATGAGAAATAGATTCCATTAATTTGTATAATTCTACATTTCGCACGGGGTATATAAATAATAGTGTTCCCGTTAAGAAGGAAGAAAGAAAAAGGAAATTAAAAACAAGTACGTTAAATGGAATTCGAACCCATGTCAGGCCACACTGTTTATTTGAAAGAGCATGCCTTAGCCAGCTCAACTACAGCGAATATGTGGAGCTGGTCTGCACACTTTCTATAAGTCTAGCACCAACACTGGAATCATTTTAGTTCTAGTCCACAACTTAACAGAAACACCGTAAGAACATATGTTCTGCAGGTGCAGATGCACTGAAGTTGAATCTGCAATGTTTGCCCGTTAATGCAGAAGGATTGCTGAGACATTGCTTTGGACAACTTTTGAATAACTCGTAAACCGTTATAGATAGACCAAAACCTACTCCACAAAAATGTAGATCTCGCTAAAACCAATTTATGTCCAAATACATTTTTTTGTAGATTGCACTATTTCGGAGATATTCTTTGTTGTTTGTGTGACTTTTAGAAAACTTAACTTTCTTCAAATGGAACATCGTTGTTCATTTTTTATATCTTAGCCGTGCAAACAGAACGGGATCTCAAAGCTTAAAACATTTAACTATCGCTCAAGGCCTCCTGTATTCCCATATTCCCCTTGTATCTACATGGAAATAAGCAATAAGATAATTTGTACAAATGTTTATCTCAACTAACACGAAGAAGATATGGGAATAAGAGTTTGTAAGAATGGTTAGTACAAGAGTAGAGAAAGTCATGTGAGTGTAGCACATCAGATATCTGTATTAACATGAAGAAGATATAGTAATAAGAGTTTGTAAGAATGGTTAGTACAAGAGTAGAGAAAGTCATGTGAGTGTAACACATCAGATATCTGTATTAACATGAAGAAGATATAGTAGTAAGAGTTTGTAAGAATGGTTAGTACAAGAGTAGAGAAAGTCATGTGAGTGTAGCACATCAGATATCTGTATTAACATGAAGAAGATATAGTAATAAGAGTTTGTAAGAATGGTTAGTACAAGAGTAGAGAAAGTCAGGTGAGTGTAACACATCAGATATGTGTATTAACATGAAGAAGATATAGTAATAAGAGTTTGTAAGAATGGTTAGTACAAGAGTAGAGAAAGTCATGTGAGTGTAACACATCAGATATCTATATTAACATGAAGAAGATATAGTAATAAGAGTTTGTAAGAATGGTTAGTACAAGAGTAGAGAAAGTCATGTGAATGTAACACATCAGATATCTGTATTAACATGAAGAAGATATAGTAATAAGAGTTTGTAAGTATGGTTAGTCCAAGAGTAGAGAAAGTCATGTGAGTGTAGCACATCAGATATCTGTATTAACATGAAGAAGATATAGTAATAAGAGTTTGTAAGTATGGTTAGTCCAAGAGTAGAGAAAGTCATGTGAGTGTAACACATCGGAGCTTTTTTAATGTGATGCATTATCAAAATCGCATTTGTAAGTAATTCCCCGTTCCAAGTAATCTTCCCTGTTCCTCTTGATATGTGCATAAACCAGGTTCAAATGTATATCCAAAGCTTTCTCAAGTCTCTCTCTCTCCTAGTTATACAAAGAGAATTGAATGTTAATGTCATCATATAGTGACCAGCTCTTAAAATACTTGACTATCATGTAAGTCCACTGTATTCTCATATTCCCGTGGTATCTGCAGGGAAATATGTAATGAAACAATTTCTACAAATGTTTATCTCAAATTAACATGAAGTAGATGGATGAATAGTTTGTTGACGAATGAATAGAAAAAGTCATGTGGATTTTTGTTTTGTTTTTTGTGGCAGATGGGGCCATTATAGACAGCCGCAGGCAGGTGCTGCCACCTATGCCTGGCTACATCCCTGTGTACATCCAACATGGGGACGTTCCCCCAGAAGACCTACACGAGTATGCAGGCCTATTCCAGGTCGGTGACCAGAACGTACCACCCAGAGTATCTGTCACGATGCCAATCATAACCACAGAAGCTGTGCAAGCAGACGATGCCAGGACCACCAGCCACGACGCCATCGATACTACCACTCAGAGGGATACCGAGGAAACAAAGGACGGTGTCACTGACAGCACAGAGTGATACTGCATAACTCTTAATTTATTATTTTACTATAAGTGTAACAAAAATCATTGCAAAGTATTATTTTCTCTTCATGCAAATAAATTAAAATATTGGTACAATATAACGAAGGCATGTAAGTGTATGATAATCCAAGTTCCGGACGATAAGTTGAAAGTAGTGCAATCCTGCAATCCCACCCCATCACTATTATCTAGTCCCATGAGACCTTAACCAAACGACATCTACATTTCCTCACACTTGAAGCACTCCAATTGATGGTGAAAATTGCAATAATGCATATTTTCCCACAATTTCCTAAACTGACTTACTTAAATATTTTAAAAGCTTTCTTGATTACGAGGCCGATACTATAAACTTAGAAAATTGAACAAAGGTTCTTTTTAAAACAGTTTAATGATTTTAATATTCCCCTATCAGTGCATTTAACATTCGATGAAGCCAGTCCTTAAATCAAGGATGCCAATCTTCCTGGAGCACTTCAGAAACCAGGGTTTTATGTTTCGCTGCTTCATCTGATACGAAAAAATTATTCTACGTATTATATCTTTAAGTTTTGTAAACAAAAAGAAACCACAAGGTGTTTGGTCAGAGTTATATGACCTGTAGAGCATTCAGGTACTCAACTGTTAGTTTTGCTGTATGGGACTAAGCCAGGGGAAGACAACTTCGGGCCGTATGACGTATTTAAACGAAGAGCCAGCTTGTACGTTCGTGTGACGTCAGGCGAGAGCAGTGTATTGCTATGCTGCCTAGATCAGCGGCGCATGTGTTCAGTTCTCCGTGTTTTACACTAGCTTGAGACCAGGCTTCAAGATGTAGAAACATTGTCAACTACGTTTCAGATCTTTGCGACCCCGTATTCATTGGATGTTAACAATTTTTCTAGCAGGTAGCAAATTGAATTGATAAATTTACAGTGCGACCATTTGCTGAAGGACAAATATAAACACAAGGAAGACTTGGCTGATTGTTATAAGAACGTTTCTCAAACCAGATTTCTGAGGTGGTATGCCCCTGTTACACGGGTATTATGTATGTTTGGTTCTACGTATGTGTGTGAACAATTCCTTTCGGTTATGAACCTAAGTCAAAATGACGAAGCTTATTGTCAGATCACAATCTAACATACAGTCTTCGGTTACAAATGTGCCGTACATTACGCCCTAACATTGACAAACTAGTTAAAGAAAAGCGAAACGACAAATGTCGGAAAATGTCCACCCAATTGTTCTGTATAGCTCTCCTCTAGCTCAGGCAAAATAGTTATAATTTCTGTTCTATTTGCGTTATAACATGACTGTTCACATAAACTAGAATTTATGTATATGGCATAAAGCCGAAATGTAATTATTTATAATCTGTGACTATTCCGTAATTGAAACAGTCAGCATTAAGATTACGATGTCCCATATCCCATTTGCTCTTGCCCGCTGTGACGTCACACGTTCAACTGGCTTGCTCTGGGAGCATATGTGCTGAGTGGGCTGACGTCACAGCAGCGTTACCTGTCTTCCCCTGGACTAAGCATTGTCATGAAGTAACCTTATTTTTCCCTTGGGACGTTTTTCACGAACTTTTTAAAAAAAATTGTGGTAAACAGACATGCGTACCAATCGGCAATAACAGTTGGTCTATCTTCTAAGCTATAGGGGTCATATGACCGGTTTTAGCAACCATCTTTTTACAGCACTGCGAATTCGTCAGATTTTTGTAGACTTAGGTTCTGTTCGATAGACCTATTGAACCTATTGACTTTTCTTTTCAGGGTCATAACAGAAATCTAAGATTCATCACCAAAACGATATTCCAAACCCAATTTGGTGCACTGTCTTCAGTGGCGGCTCGCAGTCAAAATTTTAGGGTAGGCAAAGTGTAACAGTAACAACAAACAACAACAACAATAATAATAATAGTGATGATGATAAGGATAATAATAATAATAATAATAATAATAATAATAATAATAATAATAATAATAATAATAATAATAATAATAATAATAATAATAATAATAATAATAATAATAATAATAATAATAATAATAATAATAATAATAATAATAATAATAATAATAATAATAATAATAATAATAATAATAATAATAATAATAATAATAATAATAATAATAATAAACCCCGTTTATCCGAAATATAGGGGGCGAAGTCATTGCGGATAACGCAAACAATATATTGTTTGGTTGTTTAATAAGAGCAGAGTGAATGAGTGTGACTTACGGACGAATTACCGCCAAAACTAAAATCACGAGTGTCGGCAGACTTTTTCCAGGGGGGGGCACATGTTGGAAATTTGCAATCATATAATATTAAATCATTATTTTACTGTCAAAATTTATAGTATTTGTTGCAGATAACCGTATTAATTTGTGCTAAACAAAAATTGTTCTTTACATCAAAATTAAAATAATAGTTTTAAAGTCAGTAACTGACTGCACATTAAGTTCACCAACTTCCATGGGGGGGCCGTGGCCCCCCTTACCCCCGTTTCGCGACGCCCATGACTAAAATAGATTAAGAAATTGAAAAATTGTCTGACTGCAGCTTTGTGTTAAATAGCTAAAACACTCCTCGTTTCATTGTCAGTGCGCCGCAAAAGCGAAATTTGTAATAGTTCACTAATTAAGTCGGTCATACTGGTATTACACGAGATAACGACAGATTCAGATCTCTGAGATGTTCGGAAAATGTCGCATAAATTCGGATTTGGGCAGGCAAGTGTTCGGACTGCTGGCAGACGCGTCTACGCATGCTCGGAGTGCATATACAGACCGAATGTTTCCTTATCCCTGTTCAAGGGCCTCGTACTGAGGAAATGGGGCCGGGCAGGCAGAGGTTAAGCTAGCCTGCTCTCCACTACCCAGGTTCAATGCGTATCATTTCTGCCGCGCGTTTCAAACACGCAGCGCAGTTTTGATGAATCGGAATTGAGATTAAAGGATTTGATCATGCGCTGGTCATTATAACCGAGAAAACTTTTCTTGTACTGCAATTTAGGGGAAAATGACAGTTCAAATGATAAAATGCAGAATCATAGTTAAACATTATTTGTTGATGTATTACGATAGGGTAGGCAATGCCTACCCTGCCTACCCTGAGGAGCCGCGCCTGACTGTCTTGGAATTTTTCCAGAGTTTTTTCTGCACCAATGAATGCGTTCTTTGTTTTTGATTGGAAGTCAGTTTATGTGGAACACATCAACAAAGATTCGTCACGTCTAACTATTGATGCAAAAAGGTTTTGTATTTGACTCATACCAATGTCTAATATCGATTAAGTAAATTGATAAGCAATCTGTTAATCTTCTTCAAGCATTGCTCGAACAGCAACAGGCAGTTCATGGCGTCCTTCACGAAATTCATCACTTTCGAATTCACTGTACCAATTATGTCGCTTTAGATAGGGCTTCTTCGCCAAGTATATTTATAAGACAATTTTGATATTTTTTAGGCGTTAATAACGATTTTAAAACAGGCATGGGCACGAGAGCGATTGAACTTGCCTTGTTTGGATACAACACGTATAGTGGTGGGTTCGTTCCGCTTGTGCGGAACACAATAACACACAATAACTGTTACTGTTGTTAGGCAAATTACATAATCTTGGAGTTTATAACCTTCCTTTGTCTTATGCACGTAATATCCTTACGCTGCCTTATGATTAACATACTAAATTGTTTCTCTTTCACGATAAATAAAGCAGTAAAGTTACATTGCTATTTAGTGTCAAAAATATTTTAAAACTATTTGATCAACATAGTAAATTCTTCGGTTTCAAAGCTTACGTTCAAATCTTAAAACACGAAATACTATAGTTTATGTTAAACTATGTAATAAGAAACTAAACCACTAACAGGTGGAATCATATTATCCCTTTTCTATGTTTACAAATACGAGTATTCAGAAAGAAGCTTATGAAATTGTAAATTAGTGTCTATCTGTAAGATCACCAAAGTTTGATTTACGCTTCTGATCTGAGTGGTGCTTGATATGTGACCAGCATATCTAGCACAGTTCATGAAACAGTCACACTCGCCACTGAATGAGGCGTGTCGGAACCTGAACAGCGGTGAAGGGGAGGGATGGCAAGAACGTGTTCCAGTGGAGTGGCACAGTTGAGCCGATATTGCCCATGCCTGATTTCAAATCGTAAAAAGTATAACTCGGAAATATTTGGTACTCACATTCATTTTTGGCTGAACAAAATCGTTGAATGATTAAAATTAACAAACTAACAGAGCAAATGGAACGAACTATAGGCAATTAACTCACAAAACATCAGAAAGTAGCTATCGAATCATATAGACACTTCTCCCGTTTAATTTGCATGCTCTAATTGTAGATATATAAGATATTCCTTGTTATTTGTGTCAGTTTCGGAAAACAAACTTTCGTCAAATGCAACATCGTTGTTCATTTATATATATATATATATATATATATATATATATATATATATATATATATATATATATATATATATATATATATATATTAACCGTGCAAAGAGAACGCAATCTCAAAGCTTTAAAAGATTTGACTATCGCTCAAAGCCTACTGTATTTCCAGGATCCCATTGTACCTACAAGGAAATAAGCAATAAGATAATTTGTACAAATGTTTATCTCAACTAACGTGAAGAAGATATAGGAATAAGAGTTTGTAAGAATAGTTAGTGACCGCCTCCGTAGCGCAGTTGGTAGCGCGCTTGCCTCTGGCGCAGAGGACCCGGTTCGATCTCCGGTACCAGCATGGGGAGTCTGGCACGGGGTGCACTCAGCCTCGATAGTCCCAGGGAGACCAATTGATGGAAAAGTAGCGGCTCCAGGTCGTGAAGACCGCATAACTGGCCGGGAGGGATCGGGACGCTGACCACGTACCACCCTCCAGTACTGCACCCCACCAATGATGCCTGTAGTGGGCCGAGGTGGGGGACGCAGCGGCTGGGCGGTAAGGTTCGGCTCGTCAGGGCTGTTGTGCCGGGGGAATTAGTTTAAGAATAGTTAGTACAAGAGTAGAGAAAGTCATGTGAGTGCAACACATCAGATTTTTCAACATAGATTCCATTTCTTTCCGCAAATTTTCCCATCATTCTGCAAGTTTAAAGATACCTTTACAATATAACTCCGTGAAGATACTGACACAGTACTTTCCTAATATCCTCCATGTCTCGTAGCCTTAGCCTCGTATGTGTTTCCTAAACATAGTAACCGGAGGTGCCAAGTCGGGACTGTAGGGAAGATGTGGAAGTATTTACCACCCAAGTGGCACAAGCAGTGTGAGGACGTGCGTTATCCCGTTGCAGAGTTTTTATTGTGGAATGCACGACGGTCTGTAGGTATATAGCGGCCAGCATTTACTCTTTGTCAAGGTTCAAGAAAATCAACCATGATATAAATGTGCGCATCCCAGGAGACACTGTCCATAACTTTCTCAGCAGATTGTACCGTTCCATAGTGACGTTTTGTTTCATGTCCATAATGATGGAACAATACCTACTCCTCAAAAAAGCATCACCTTCATTTTGAAATCTTTGAAGAAAGTTTGTGGTCTTCGGCCAATAAACATGGGATACAACAAGTACAAAGATTATGGCCCTGCAGTCCTTTTTGTTACATTTTTGGGTTGCTCACGACTTTCAGTATGACTCCATGTGCAGGTTTCGCACCATGAAGAACTGAAGGACCTCCAACAGATAGCAGCCTGAAGGTGAGTTACACCAATATTCCAGCTGGAGGAAGCATTTGCTCACATCATCTGCCATGGCACAGACTATATTACATTTTCTGACCATTATTTTACCTTTCCCATTAATTATACATTTTCTTATTAATTTCTTCTATCACATACCTGAAACGTTTTGTGCACCACCCAAAAGATTGGAGATTTCTCTATAATTGTGTTTTGAGGTCCACCAAGTCCCTCTAAAGTAAAACCCAAAACCAGTATCTTTCAATGATGTAACACATTTTCAAGTAATCCCTCCCACGGTAAACCACACTTCATAGAAGAAACATTTCCCTTGCGTTTGATTAAAATGCCTTATGCTTAACATATTTGCATGACAAACAAAATGTATACCTTGAATTGTTTTTGAAAGTAGTCTCTGAAGTGCTGTTTACTCTATATGGTTGTTATACCTATAACTGGTAAACCGTAGATGGGTCAATCCACGTCAAATCGAACACCCGTAAAACACGACTTTTTCGTAGGAGGTTCAAAAATTTTTTATGAATAATAGGCATCAAATAAGTAAACCCGTATTTTTTTATTTCCGTATTTTTAAATTACTTGCTTAGTTATGGCTATTAGAAACTAAGCAATTTCTGCGCGCACCGTAATATAAAATCACTTGTTACTCTAAGGCCATATAGAGTTGAGAGTTGGGGTTTGGCGCACTAGAAAGGTTAAATATAACACTTTCAACAACTTTCGATCAATCATTATTACACATAAATTTTGGACTGTTTTTTTCATGGTATATTTTTTAAAACCAAAAATAGAATTTAAATCGATGTTTTAAAAATCTAAAAAAAATACACACGTATTCCATGGCATTTTATCTATAAAATAAGATGTTGAAAACTATGGAGCTTGCATTAGTACATTTGCTACAATTTTTTTTTTCTGGAGGCCTGCAAGCGCTCACGGACGAGTAATAAGCCAGGTGACTGCAGACAGCCTGCGAATTGCCGCGTCAGCTATGCTACTCACATAACTTCTTACTAAAGCAGTACAGTCCATACAGAAAAATGTCTCCATAATGTCTCCACAATCTTTCTGATACTCCTGTGGCATCTGACACGTGCTTTTGAACTTTTGAATTTTTTTGAAAAAATCTTCTGATGTAAGCAGTTCTTTGCTTTTAGCTTCTTCCTTCATGTACGTCCATACATTTGAAATAATTTCTCTACTCCGACTGTGTAATGTTTTGGTCCGTAATTTAGAACGTACAGGTGGCATAATTGATTTACGCTATGATCAATGTCTCACAAACTCACAATATTCACTCTTTATCGCAAAGATCTATGTATTCAACTGCACGCTGCACTAAAAAGCACCTTTGAATTAGGAAGACTGTCTCAGATCATGCAGACATCATTACCTTCTCCCTCCCTCCCCATGTGCATGGCTTCATTCGCACAATTATATAATATGAAACAGACAAAAGCTATGGATTCGCCAACAGTTTAAAATGCATATTTTAAAAACATTTTGAGGATACTAATAGTGTACATATAATAGTGTCAGCTAGCAGTGTTCTCCTTACTGTACTGTTGTAACGTTCATGGAACCTCAAGCAGTGGACAGTTGCCGTAATGGAAGGTGGCAATCGTGCGAGGTTACGGTAGCTGTCACCGCTGCCGTCACCGCTGCACTGATTTGCAAGTAAGTTAATTACAACTGAACTATTAGAGACTCCATTCTGATTTTTTCTGAGAATATTGAATAAACTTCATTGTATGTTTAGTTTTTTTTACAGATTTTTAAATGGTCGAGTTTATGTTATTATCTAACTTTAAAGCTTTAATCGTATAAAATATAATACTAATAATAATTAATAAAATTTTCTAATAAATACCTCACGAAATACTGCGATTTATCTTTAATTTGAGCCAAAGATCAAGTAATTTGCTTAATTACAATCGGAGGTATGATTGATCGAAGTGAGAGGAGCGCGCGATTTTTGGGACATTTTAAAAATTAATATCTGCCAAAATAAATTTTTTTATATAAAACGAAGAAACACTGGTCAAATATATTTTGTTCCAAAACACCAAAAAAATGTCAAGAAAATCTGAGAGATCAAGGTCATTTTTTGCCATATTTTGTTCGATTTGACGTGGAATGACTCAGATAAGGGAGGGGTAAGCAAAATAGTGTCTGCTCCGAATCCACTGTGTACGCAACTCGCTGGTTGGAGGAGTGGTAGTTCTTCACTTCTTAAACTCCTGACAGTGGTGGACTGATACAGTGCGTTTGTTTCAAACTGCAGTAATGCCGTTCAATATTGGCTTGAAGAAAACCATGTAATATCTTGTTACAAATAAGGAATTTAACATTCACAACACAAAAATTCCTCCTCCCTTGTTAGTTTCCTTGAGTTAGACACAAACATAATTCCTCCACTGATACCTTTGGACTCCTCAAGTCAACCAAGGAAGAGGGTGTGTAACGTTGTGTTGCGAAAGGTTCACGAACCCGGTTTTGTCCACCTCTGTTGCAAGGGATACACAGAATATTACTATAAAAGTGTAGAGCTCGTTAAGACGCACAGTTTATGTCAAATTCATTTCTGATGGATCCATATCTATCGCTATCAGTTGAAATTACAGGAAAAAAATAATACTACTTCAAAACCTGTAAAAGTATTAACATAACAGCAATGAATATCCCAAAAGTGGTCATTGCAACATTAATTTTGACAAATTCTGTGATTTAACGTGATGCACATTTTTGAACGCGCTAAGATTTTGTTTATCTTGTATGGTCTACCAGTTATAAATGGGCTACTCACAGAAAATGCAAGATATACATGAACACCTTATTACTCACGCAAATTATAGAGCCAATTTTTGAGAGAAAAATAAAATATAAAACAATTTTTCCACATAAAGAGTAGTTTGGGATGCGCGATTTTCTTGAGAATCTTGTGTCACATCTATGTGAGTGGCTGAATTTAAATACGAGTTTAGTATTTGTCCGACTTTTCGCTTTTGAAGATTCAGGGGACCTCAAAACATGCGTTTGGTGAAAAGCCAAGATTTTGTAATGCAACCTGTATGATCAAATTCTAGACGTTCTCGGGTTTCAAGCCATGTGTAGTGATGAGCCATCGACGTTTCGGGAGAGTGCATTGATCACCCTGATGATGGGAGAGATGTACATTCCCGAAACGTCAATGGCTCATCACTTGAAGCCCGAGAACGTCTAGAATATGTTCGTCGCTGGGAAAGCTTCAGATCTTATTTCTGTATGATCAAGCTGAACATTTATCAGACTTCCCTTGTAAATAATCACAAAACGAGTATAATTTTGTACCAAGAATATTATAGTTACATTGTTTCGCCTCATTTACTTTTCTCACAGATTCCTGAATTCTTGAATTAAATCCTTCTCTAGTATTTTGAAAACGTTTTATCCCCAAAAAATTTGAACACTGTTTTCCACAAAGGCAAAATAATATAGTCCCTACTCAACATAGTAATTGACGAGGAAATGATTGCAACAATTTTATATGTTCAATTTAAAGATGTAGCAAAGAACCCCACAGCGAGAAATTCTGACGAGAGACTTTGATATAAGAAATAATACAATTTACAAACACCTTTGAGCACTTACAGATTTAATTTTAAAACTACAATATTTATAATAGGCCATGGAACACCGCTAAAAGCAGGAACAATATCGTACGAGGCCAATCCCAGAAATGGACACCATACATGTGCAACCCAATTGTTTAAAAATTCTTTGCATTCAAGGGGTGATAAAATCGGTCATCTTAAGTATCTCAGACAAAAGATTTTTTGTTAAATTTTAACTTTAAGTGGATTTACACATATTGACAGAAATGTAAAATTTCATGAATCATTCAGTTATCAAAACTTTTTAAAAAATAATTTAAAAGTGTTACAACGCTTTTAATCAGTAATCACAGAATTCCAGTTTTTTAATTTGGCTTTCATCCTATACATCAATTGTTCTTCTTTCTCTGTTTAGACCCCTCGTACGGAGGTCTTGCAACTCCAGGGGCGACAAGTGAGCACCTGGGGTCAGACACCGGTCGAGGAGCAAGCTCTGGATTAGGGGGAGGATGAGTGGTCAGCCCAACGTGAGGAACGAGATATGAAGGAAATATGGATGAGAGAAAAGATGATAATGGTGCAGTTGGTGGAATGAATGGAGGGGGAAACCCGAGAAAACAAGCCAAAAGTCTCCTTATCCATTACAAATCCCATGTGCGGTCCCTTGGGGTCGAACCCGAGCCGCCTTGGTGAGGGGTTAGCAGTCTAACCACTAGGCCACAGTGCCGCCATACGTCAATTATTAAAGATCAAAAATCAATAATTAAACGATTTGAAAAGAAACAGTACAATGTTCCAATCTTCCTTGACATCACTCAAGCCTTTGATTTAATGTGGCACGAAGGACTTCCTGTGAAACTTTATAGAATTGGATTACCAGATTATCTAACTCAGATAATAAGAACCTTTCTAACAGGACGACAATTTCTAGTTTTTATTACTGGTTTCAAAACAATAACATTAACAATTACTACACGAGTATCACAAGGATCAGTTCTCGCTCCTCTACTTTTTAATACATTCGCACGTGATATTCCCGAGCTACTACTAATTTATGCAATACTATCTGTCTTGCGTAACATTACATTGGTACCCTCTGTAAGCTAAGGTAAGGTGGACCGACGGAGACTTCGGCACCGTGCCCCCCGAGGGAGGCGCTCTTGGAGGGAGGGATGAGGTGAGAGGAGGGAGAGGCCGGTTGATCCAGGAACAGCGACATAGCAGAGGACAGGATCCCTACCAATTCCAGACTGAAAGTTCCCAGTGGCATCTAGTACAACCGCCAGCTATCCCCACATCCTCCGCGGGGCTTGAAGCCGTAGACCGCATCCCCGGATAATGAAGGTTCGCAGAGAGCAAATTCCCTGTCATGCAGCTCCCTAGACACCTGTCGACGCGAGTCAATACTGAAAGGACCAGGCGGATGAAGGGTAAATGTAATGAGATCAACCTTACCAGCATTTATCTAATGACACGGGGAAACCCCGATAAAATCCATGGGTCAGCATGGTTGGCCACGGGGATCAAACCCATGACCTTCCAAATACGGGCCACAGACGTTACCACCCGAGCCATCCCGCTCGATAAAGAAATTATAGGGATACAGATAAATAATCGCAATAGATAATTTTCGTATGTTAAAATCAATGCATAATGTTTGAAGGATGAGTTACAATTCTGCCGGTGAATGAGAAATTATTACCCAGGAAAATCACGGGTTAAGAAAAAGAAATTAGTTATAAGTCAGAGTAGCTAAGGCTATTAGGCCTTCCAGTGAACTCAGCCGACAAGAACTCTAATAGCTCAGAATTCCGGTAATTAGAATTTAGTACATTCAGAAAACGCGAGCTGCCTACAAAACTAAGAAAAAAAGAAAAACGAAAGGAAAATGAAACCTATACAGCAGTTCTCGAAATTAGAAAGCGTGACTTTCTCTACTCTTTTACTAACCATTCTCACAAACTCTTATTACTATATCTTCTTCATGTTAATACAGATATCCGATGTGTTACACTCACATGACTTTCTCTACTCTTGTACTAACCATTCTTCTGATATGTTACATTTATATGACTTTCTCTACTCTTGTACTAACCATTCTTACAAACTCTTATTACTATATCTTCTTCATGTTAATACAGATATCCGATGTGTTACACTCACATGACTTTCTCTACTCTTGTACTAACCATTCTTACAAACTCTTATTACTATATCTTCTTCATGTTAATACAGATATCTGATGTGTTACATTCACATGACTTTCTCTACTCTTGTACTAACCATTCTTACAAACTCTTACTACTATATCTTCTTCATGTTAATACAGATATCTGATGTGTTACATTCACATGACTTTCTCTACTCTTGTACTAACCATTCTTACAAACTCTTACTACTATATCTTCTTCATGTTAATACAGATATCTGATGTGTTACATTCACATGACTTTCTCTACTCTTGTACTAACCATACTTACAAACTCTTACTGCTATATCTTCTTCATGTTAATACAGATATCTGAAGTGTTACATTCACATGACTTTCTCTACTCTTGTACTAACCATTCTTACAAACTCTTACTACTATATCTTCTTCATGTTAATACAGATATCTGATGTGTTACATTCACATGACTTTCTCTACTCTTGTACTAACCATTCTTACAAACTCTTACTACTATATCTTCTTCATGTTAATACAGATATCTGATGTGTTACATTCACATGACTTTCTCTACTCTTGTACTAACCATTCTTACAAACCCTTACTACTATATCTTCTTCATGTTAATACAGATATCTGATGTGTTACACTCACATGACTTTCTCTACTCTTGTACTAACCATTCTTACAAACTCTTACTACTATATCTTCTTCATGTTAATACAGATATCTGATGTGTTACATTCACATGACTTTCTCTACTCTTGTACTAACCATTCTTACAAACTCTTACTACTATATCTTCTTCATGTTAATACAGATATCCGATGTGTTACACTCACATGACTTTCTCTACTCTTGTACTAACCATTCTTCTGATATGTTACATTTATATGACTTTCTCTACTCTTGTACTAACCATTCTTACAAACTCTTATTACTATATCTTCTTCATGTTAATACAGATATCCGATGTGTTATACTCACATGACTTTCTCTACTCTTGTACTAACCATTCTTACAAACTCTTATTACTATATCTTCTTCATGTTAATACAGATATCCGATGTGTTACACTCACATGACTTTCTCTACTCTTGTACTAACCATTCTTACAAACTCTTATTACTATATCTTCTTCGTGTTAATACAGATATCCGATGTGTTACACTCACATGACTTTCTCTACTCTTGTACTAACCATTCTTCTGATATGTTACATTTATATGACTTTCTCTACTCTTGTACTAACCATTCTTACAAACTCTTATTACTATATCTACTTCATGTTAATACAGATATCCGATGTCTTACACTCACATGACTTTCTCTACTCTTGTACTAACCATTCTTCTGATATGTTACATTTATATGACTTTCTCTACTCTTGTACTAACCATTCTTACAAACTCTTACTACTATATCTTCTTCATGTTAATACAGATATCCGATGTGTTACACTCACATGACTTTCTCTACTCTTGTACTAACCATTCTTACAAACTCTTATTACTATATGTTCTTCATGTTAATACAGATATCTGAAGTGTTACATTCACATGACTTTCTCTACTCTTGTACTAACCATTCTTACAAACTCTTACTACTATATCTTCTTCATGTTAATACAGATATCTGATGTGTTACATTCACATGACTTTCTCTACTCTTGTACTAACCATTCTTACAAACTCTTACTACTATATCTTCTTCATGTTAATACAGATATCTGATGTGTTACATTCACATGACTTTCTCTACTCTTGTACTAACCATTCTTACAAACTCTTACTACTATATCTTCTTCATGTTAATACAGATATCTGAAGTGTTACATTCACATGACTTTCTCTACTCTTGTACTAACCATTCTTACAAACTCTTACTACTATATCTTCTTCATGTTAACACAGATATCTGATGTGTTACATTCACATGACTTTCTCTACTCTTGTACTAACCATTCTTACAAACTCTTACTACTATATCTTCTTCATGTTAATACAGATATCTGATGTGTTACATTCACATGACTTTCTCTACTCTTGTACTAACCATTCTTACAAACTCTTACTACTATATCTTCTTCATGTTAATACAGATATCTGAAGTGTTACATTCACATGACTTTCTCTACTCTTGTACTAACCATTCTTACAAACTCTTACTACTATATCTTCTTCATGTTAATACAGATATCTGATGTGTTACATTCACATGACTTTCTCTACTCTTGTACTAACCATTCTTACAAACTCTTACTACTATATCTTCTTCATGTTAATACAGATATCTGATGTGTTACACTCACATTACTTTCTCTACTCTTGTACTAACCATTCTTCTGATATGTTACATTTATATGATTTTCTCTACTCTTGTACCAACCATTCTTACAAACTCTTATTACTATATCTTCATGTTAATACAGATATCTGATGTGTTAAATTCACATGACTTTCTCTACTCTTGTACTAACCATTCTGACAACTCGTATTACTATATCGTCCTCATGTTAATACAGATATTTGATGTGTTACACTCACATGACTTTCCCAACTCTTGTACTAACCATTCTTACAAACTCTTATTACTATATCTTCTTCATGTTAATACAGATATCTGATGTGTTACACTCACATGACTTTCTCAACTCTTGTACTAACCATTCTTACAAACTCTTATTACTATATCTTCTTCATGTTAATACAGATATCTCATCTGTTACACTCACATGACTTTCTCTACTCTTGTACTAACCATTCTTACAAACTCTTATTACTATATCTTCTTCATGTTAATACAGATATCTCATCTGTTACACTCACATGACTTTCTCTACTCTTGTACTAACCATTCTTACAAACTCTTATTACTATATCTTCTTCATGTTAATACAGATATCTGATGTGTTACATTCACATGACTTTCTCTACTCTTGTACTAACCATTCTTACAAACTCTTATTACTATATCTTCTTCATGTTAATACAGATATCTGATGTGTTAGATTCACATGACTTTCTCTACTATTGTACTAACCATTCTTACAAACTCTTATTACTATATCTTCTTCATGTTAATACAGATATCTGATGTGTTACACTCACAGGACTTTCTCTACTCTTGTACTAACCATACTTACAAACTCTTATTACTATATCTTCATGTTAATACGGATATCTGATGTGTTACATTCACATGACTTTCTCTACTCTTGTACTAACCATACTTACAAACTCTTGCTCCTATATCTCCTTCGTGTTAGTTGAGATAAACATTTGTAGAAATTATCTTATTGCTTGTTTCCTTTTAGGTACAAGGGGAATATGGGAATACAGTAAACTTTAAGCGATAGTGCAACTGTTAGAAATGTTTGCAGGCTATGTAGCATATAAATTAAGAAAATCAAAACCATGAAATTCATTTGTTGTATGGGACATATACAAGCTATTTTCCTGCAAATAAATCGTGGATTCGACGCTTTCAAGTCTTGTATTATTTATATATAATATATTAAACAATTGCTCCTTTACCTTCAATAGTTTAAATCTAACGGTTTGAGCTGAGCAATCGATTTCTTTGATACGGAGAATGTGCATCTGTAACTTGGGGCAGCTGTTATTGTGATAACGATGAGCGCATGACGTCATGTGCTGCAGAGAAACCTGCGCGTGATACCAATGCCGTGGTACACTGTAAACATGATAAGTACCTACCCATCGCCAGATAATTAGAAGGAACCTTCTGTCTCGGATGTAGACACGTGGAAACTTCCATTGAGTGTTTCTGCTGCGAGCAAAGACGCCGTTCACTACAAGGGATTCGAGACGTGCTGTTTCACTTCCCAGCAACAAACTACCTTGTTACATTACTCACATGCATCCCATTAAAACAAGAGAAGCATTGCTTCTGCTTTAATTGTTAAGAAATGCAGATCTTTCTAGACTTTCATTGAAATCATCCTTGAGGAAATTTTAGCAATACAATTCTCAACCAATAACGGTAATTAATGTACAGGAGACACATTTACCAGCCGTTTTCCGGATGGCATGGAGTGTTTAGTAATGGCGAATACGAGTACAATGAAACTTCGTTTACCCTCACTATAATCTTCGCAAAAGTTAAAGGCATATGGAGGTGGGCCGTACTGCAGACTCCAGCGAATCCTAAGCTTGCCCCTCCTACCAGTGCTGCCGAATGTGGTACACGCTCTTATATACAGAGCCTCTGCCGGCACACGCACTACGCTTGGCAACAGCGCTCCGCTTGATCATTGGCTACCGTTCACATGCCTTTAACTTTTGCGAGCAGTATAACTGGGACAGGTCGCCCGTTACTTCTTGACGAATGAAAATTTTATATGAAAGGTTGGATGCGAGTCATTACTCACCTTTTGCAGGAACGCTGCCATGGAGTGGAGGTACAATCTGCAGAGAGATGATGTGTCTTTACGCACATGCTTCTGAGCTGAAGTAGTACAACACTCAAATCAATGGGAAAACGCATGCCGTCATGTCGAAGAAATTGAACAAGAATACTGGGATAAAGATGCCATTGTGGAAGAAAGGATTGACCAAATTATTATCCAAGATAATGGAATGGTAATATTAATCACTGTTATAAAACACTTGCATGCTGCATCCGTACCGCACAAAACTTTTGCAGTCGACTGTATACACAAACGTAACAGAGGAAAACAGAGGTGTCTGTTATCGTAGCATAAACATTTGCTGACCTGTTTATTAAGGGTAGGCTCACTCATTGGATTTCTGCTCAAGGTCATTCGTCAAGAACAAACGCGCAACCTATATACACACACGTGACAGAGCAAAACAGAGGTGTCTGTTATCGTAGCATAAACATTTGCTGACCTGTTTATTAAGGGTAGGCTCACTCATTGCATTTCTGCTCAAGGTCATTCGCCAAGAACAAACGCGCAACAAGGCAATCCGGAAAATCGAAAATGCAGATAATCCGGGACGGGCAGGGCAGTAAGCAAAACCTTATATAAGTAGACTTGCTGTTTCTGACGATAGAATCTATGTATCGGAACACATTGTGTACAGTACATACTAGGTATGTATTGTTTACAAGACATTGACCTTCCGTCAGGCGTGTGGTTTGGCACAACATTGTTAAGCCCTCCCTACGTTTTGTCCTTATATTTCCTAAATTCAACTTTTTTCTTTTCCTTTTTTCCTATATTTAGCACTATTCCGGTTAAATATATACATAGTTATTTATTAGTATTATCTTACTACATAGACCAGCTAAAATACTATACGAATACAGTAAACAGAATTCATAGTACAATACGTGTAAAGGAAATACATTGCGACTTTCACGTACACAACCAGTAATTTGAACTCTTCATTTACTCTGAATAATCTACCACCTTTATTGTATTTTCCGTAAGTAACTTCACAAATAATTTTGACATGTTTGTTCAAACAGAGGGAACTGTTGCATTTACCACATGCATGTTTACATGTAGTCATAGCAGTCATAGTAGTCATGGTAGTCATAACAGTCCTAGCAGTCATGGAAGTCATAACAGTCATAGTAGTCAAGGTAGTCATAACAGTCCTAGCAGTCATGGTAGTCATAAGTCATTGCAGTCATAGTAGTCATAGTAGTCATGGTGCTCATGGTAGTCATGGTAGTCATAGCAGTCATGGTAGTCATGGTAGCCATGGTAGTCATGGTAGTCATGGCAGTCATGGTAGTCATGGTAGCCATGGTAGTCATGGTAGTCATGGCAGTCATGGTAGCCATGGTAGTCATGATAGTTATGGTAGTCATGTTACTTATGGTAATCATGTTAGTTTTGGTAGTTATGGTAGTCATGGTAGTCCTGTTAGTCATAGCAGTCATGGTAGTCATGGTAGCCATGGTAGTCATGGTAGTCATGGCAGTCATGGTAGCCATGGTAGTCATGATAGTTATGGTAGTCATGTTACTTATGGTAATCATGTTAGTTTTGGTAGTTATGGTAGTCATGGTAGTTATGGTAGTCATGTTAGTCATGGTAGTCATGTTAGTCATGGTAGTGATGGTAGCCATGGTAGTTATGGTAGTCATGGTAGTTATGGTAGTCATGGTAGTTATGGTAGTCATGGTAGTTATGGTAGTCATGGTAGTTATGGTAGTCATGGTAGTGATGGTAGCCATGGTAGTTATGGTAGTCATGGTAGTTATGGTAGTCATGGTAGTTATGGTAGTCATGGTAGCCATGGTAGTCATGTTAGTCATGGTAGTTATGGTAGTTATGGTAGTCATGGTAGTTATGGTAGTCATGTTAGTCATGGTAGTGATGGTAGCCATGGTAGTGATGGTAGTCATGGTAGTCACGGTAGTCATAGCAGTCATGGTAGTCACGGTAGTCATAGCAGTCATGGTAGTCATGGTAGTCCTGGTAGTCATGGTAGTCATAGCAGTCATGGTACTCATGGTAGTCATGGTAGTGATGGTAGTCATATTAGTCATAGTAGTCATAGCAGTCATGGTACTCATGGTAGTCATGGTAGTGATGGTAGTCATATTAGTCATAGTAGTCATAGCAGTCATGGTAGTCATAGTAGTCATGGTGGTCATGGTAGTCATAATAGTCATGGTAGTCATAATAGTCATGGTAGTCATAGCAGTCATAGTAGTCATGGTAGTCATAGTAGTCATGGTGGTCATGGTAGTCATAAGTCATGGTAGTCATGGTGGTCATAATAGTCATGGTGGTCATGGTAGTCATAGCAGTCTTGGTAGTCATAGCAGTCATAGTAGTCATGGCAGTCATGGAAATCATGGTAGTCATGGCAGTCATGGCAGTCATTGTAGTCATGGCAGTCGTGGTAGTCATGGTAGTCATGGTAGTCATAGCAGTCATGGTAGTCATGGTAGTCATGGTAGTCATGGTAGTCATGGTAATCTTGGTAGTCATGGCAGTCATGGTAGTCATAGCAGTCATAGTAGTCGTGGTAGTCATAGTAGTCATGGTAGTCATGGTAATCTTGGTAGTCATAGTAGTCATAGCAGTCATGGTAGTCATACTATTCATGGTAGTCGTGGCAGTCATGGTACTCATGGCAGTCATGGTAGCCATGGTAGTCATATTAGTCATGGTAGTCATATTAGTCATGGTAGTCATAGTAGTCATGGTAGTCATAGTAGTCATGTTAGTCATGGTAGTCATAATAGTCATGGTAGTTATAATAGTCATGGTAGTCGTAGTCATGGTGGTCATAATAGTCATGGTGGTCATGGTTGCCATAGTAGTCATAATAGTCATGGTAGTTATAATAGTCATGGTAGTTATAATAGTCATGGTAGTCGTAGTCATGGTGGTCATAATAGTCATGGTGGTCATAATAGTCATGGTGGTCATGGGAGTCATAATAGTCATGGTGGTCATAATAGTCATGGTGATCATGGTAGTCATAATAGTCATGGTGGTCATAATAGTCATGGTAGTTATAATAGTCATGGTAGTCGTAGTCATGGTGGTCATAATAGTCATGGTGGTCATAATAGTCATGGTGATCATAGTAGTCATGGTGATCATAGTAGTCATAATAGTCATGGTAGTTATAATAGTCATGGTAGTTATAATAGTCATGGTGATCATAATAGTCATGGTGATCATAGTAGTCATAATAGTCATGGTAGTTATAATAGTCATGGTAGTTATAATAGTCATGGTGGTCATAATAGTCATAATAGTCATGGTAGTTATAATAGTCATGGTGATCATAGTAGTCATAATAGTCATGGTAGTTATAATAGTCATGGTAGTTATAATAGTCATGGTGATCATAATAGTCATGGTGATCATAGTAGTCATAATAGTCATGGTAGTCATAATAGTCATGGTAGTTATAATAGTCATGGTGGTCATAATAGTCATAATAGTCATGGTAGTTATAATAGTCATGGTGATCATAGTAGTCATAATAGTCATGGTAGTTATAATAGTCATGGTAGTTATAATAGTCATGGTAGTTATAATAGTCATGGTAGTTATAATAGTCATGGTAGTCGTAGTCATGGTGGTCATAATAGTCATGGTGGTCATAATAGTCATGGTGATCATGGTAGTCATAATAGTCATGGTGGTCATAATAGTCATGGTGATCATGGTAGTCATAATAGTCATGGTGGTCATAATAGTCATGGTGGTCATGGGAGTCATAATAGTCATGGTGGTCATAATAGTCATGGTGATCATGGTAGTCATAATAGTCATGGTGGTAATAATAATTATTGTGGTCATGGGAGTCATAATAGTCATGGTGGTCATAATAGTCATGGTGGTCATGGGAGTCATAATAGTCATGGTGGTCATAATAGTCATGGTGGTCATGGGAGTCATAATAGTCATGGTGGTCATAATAGTCATTGTGATCATGGTAGTCATAGTAGTCACAATAGTCATGGTTGTCATAATGGTAATTTAGGTCATGGTAGTCATAATAGTCATGGTGGTCATAATAGTCATTGTGGTCATGGTAGTCATAGTAGTCACAATAGTCATGGTGGTCATAGTAGTCATTGTGATCATGGTAGTCATAGTAGTCACAATAGTCATGGTTGTCATAATGGTAATGGTGGTCATGGGAGTCATAATAGTCATGGTAGTCATAATAGTCATTGTGGTCATGGTAGTCATAGTAGTCACAAGTCATGGTGGTCATAGTAGTCATGGTAGTCGTGGTGGTCATAGTAGTCATAATAGTCATGGTGGTCACAATAGTCATTGTGGTCATAATAGTCATGGTAGTC
The DNA here is from genome assembly GCA_030765045.1 of Tenodera sinensis. Classification (NCBI taxonomy): domain Eukaryota; kingdom Metazoa; phylum Arthropoda; class Insecta; order Mantodea; family Mantidae; genus Tenodera; species Tenodera sinensis. Next base: position 386,266,297 of record CM060964.1, read on the forward strand.
ATAGTAGTCACAATAGTCATGGTAGTCATAATAGTCATGGTGGTCATGGTTGCCATAGTAGTCATAATAGTCATTGTGGTCATGGTAGTCATAAGTCATGGTGGTCATAATAGTCATTGTGATCATGGTAGTCATAGTAGTCACAATAGTCATGGTAGTCATGGTTGTCATAATAGTCATGGTAGCCATAATAGTCATGGTGGTCATGGTAGTCATAGTAGTCACAACAGTCATGTTGGTCATAGTAGTCATAATAGTCATGTTGGTCATAGTAGTCATTGTGGTCATGGTAGTCATAATAGTCATGGTGGTCATAGTAGTCATGGTAGTCGTGGTGGTCATAGTAGTCATTGTGGTCATGGTAGTCATAATAGTCATGGTGGTCATGGTAGTCATAATAGTCATGTTGGTCATAGTAGTCATTGTGGTCATGGTAGTCATAATAGTCATGGTGGTCATAGTAGTCATGGTAGTCGTGGTGGTCATAGTAGTCATTGTGGTCATAGTAGTCACAATAGTCATGGTGGTCATGGTAGTCATTGTGGTCATGGTAGTCATAATAGTCATGGTGGTCATGGTAGTCATAATAGTCATGTTGGTCATAGTAGTCATTGTGGTCATGGTAGTCATAATAGTCATGGTGGTCATAGTAGTCATGGTAGTCGTGGTGGTCATAGTAGTCATTGTGGTCATAGTAGTCACAATAGTCATGTTGGTCATAGTAGTCATTGTGGTCATGGTAGTCATAATAGTCATGGTGGTCATGGTAGTCATAATAGTCATGTTGGTCATAGTAGTCATTGTGGTCATGGTAGTCATAATAGTCATGGTGGTCATAGTAGTCATAATAGTCATGTTGGTCATAATAGTCATTGTGGTCATGGTAGTCATAATAGTCATGGTGGTCATAGTAGCCACAATAGTCATGGTAGTCATAATAGTCATTGTGGTCATGGTAGTCATAATAGTCATGGTGGTCATAATAGTCATGGTGGTCATAATAGTCATTGTGGTCATGGTAGTCATAATAGTCATGGTAGTCATAATAGTCATTGTGGTCATGGTAGTCATAATAGTCATGGTGGTCATAATAGTCATGGTGGTCATAATAGTCATTGTGGTCATGGTAGTCATAATAGTCATGGTGGTCATGGTAGTCATAATAGTCATGTTGGTCATAGTAGTCATAATAGTCATGTTGGTCATAATAGTCATTGTGGTCATGGTAGTCATAATAGTCATTGTGGTCATGGTAGTCATAATAGTCATGGTGGTCATAATAGTCATGGTGGTCATAATAGTCATTGTGGTCATGGTAGTCATAATAGTCATGGTAGTCATAATAGTCATTGTGGTCATGGTAGTCATAATAGTCATGGTGGTCATAATAGTCATGGTGGTCATAATAGTCATTGTGGTCATGGTAGTCATAATAGTCATGGTGGTCATGGTAGTCATAATAGTCATGTTGGTCATAGTAGTCATAATAGTCATGGTGGTCATAATAGTCATTGTGGTCATGGTAGTCATAATAGTCATGGTGGTCATAGTAGTCATGGTGGTCATAATAGTCATTGTGGTCATGGTAGTCATAATAGTCATGGTGGTCATAGTAGTCATGGTAGTCGTGGTGGTCATAGTAGTCATAATAGTCATGTTGGTCATAGTAGTCATGGTAGTCGTGGTGGTCATAGTAGTCATAATAGTCGTGGTGGTCATAGTAGTCATAATAGTCATGTTGGTCATAGTAGTCATAGTAGTCGTGGTGGTCATAATAGTCATAATACTTACGGTGGTCATAATAGTCATTGTGGTCATGGTAATCATAATAGTCATGGTGGTTATAGTAGTCATGGTAGTCGTGGTGGTCATAGTAGTCATAATAGTCATGTTGGTCATAGTAGTCGTGGTGGTCATAGTAGTCATAATAGTCATGGTGGTCATAATAATCATTGTGGTCATGGTAGTCATAATAGTCATGGTTGTCATAATAGTCATGGTGGTCATGGTAGTCATAATAGTCATGGTGGTCATAATAGTCATTGTGGTCATGGTAGTCACAATAGTCATGGTCATAGTAGTCATGGTGGTCATAGTAGTCATGGTATTCATAGTAGTCATAATAGTCATGGTGGTCATAATAGTCATGGTATTCATAGTAGTCATAATAGTCATGGTTGTCATAATAGTCATGGTGGTCATGGTAGTCATAATAGTCATGGTAGTCATGGTGGTCATAATAGTCATGGTGGTCATAGTAGTCATAATAGTCATGGTTGTCATAATAGTCATGGTGGTCATGGTAGTCATAATAGTCATGGTAGTCATGGTGGTCATAATAGTCATGGTATTCATAGTAGTCATAATAGTCATGGTTGTCATAATAGTCATGGTGGTCATGGTTGTCATAATAGTCATGGTGGTCATAATAGTCATGGTGGTCATAGTAGTCATAATAGTCATGGTGGTCATGGTAGTCATAATAGTCATGGTGGTCATAATAGTCATTGTGGTCATGGTAGTCACAATAGTCATGGTCATAGTAGTCATGGTGGTCATAGTAGTCATGGTATTCATAGTAGTCATAATAGTCATGGTGGTCATAATAGTCATGGTATTCATAGTAGTCATAATAGTCATGGTGGTCATATTAGTCATAGTAGTCATGGTAGTCATAATAGTCATAGTAGTCAGGTCATACCTTTTTAGAGTCATACATTTCTATAGGCCCATATTTCCAAAGAAAATGCTTTTTTCAGTAAAAGTCTGATATTTGTTATTTCTATACTCATCACGCACTAACAAACTGCTAGAATACTCTATATTTTTTTCTTGGCTAGAGTAAACTATAGTGCTGCTACCTGCCTACTTTAAACTCCCTATGTTTACTCAGTTAAGTGTTACAATTTTTTAAATTAAAGGTTTTCGGAAAATTTTATATGTGTGCATTGCAAAAGTTACACAGTTGGAAACTTTTTTGTTATTGAGTTTACATCGGAGACCAAGCAAGAACAAATGTTCAGTAGTGTTAGGGACAGTTTTTAAAACAAACCAGAAGCCTGTAACCTCTTTCTTTTATCATGTAAGGCAAACAAAAGGTATTCATCTATTGTACTACAACACGCCAGGCGTGACACAGAAGACAGTATAAGGAGCAGCAGTAACAGTTTGAAAGAAGTGGTGTATGTGTATACTTTGTGGAACCTGTGAAGTGTTATTGTATTATTTAACATTTTCCCTAAATATTTATAATTATGGAAGGGGAAGCTAGGAAGAGGCGATATATTGGTAAATTAAGAAGTAAGGAGCGTCAAATAATTATGAATGTGTTATATTATTTTTCAAGTAAAATGAATGTTACTAAGGCAGTAAAAGAAACAGCTAAGGCTATCGGGTGTTCAGAAGCAGCAGTGTATAGTATTAAAAGGAAACTAATGAAAGGACCTGAATGCGATCAACAAAGAAAGCAAAAAGAACAGGAAAACAAAAAAATGCTAGGTTAACACAATATGATGGAATAGTGCAAAGCGGACTGCGGCAAATTGTTCATTTCTTTAGATACTGTTCTGTAGGGTATTGTATGTATCTTAACTTCATTAGTTTTATAATACTCATATGTAGAGATTTAACAGGTTTACTTACTGAAACTATGATCATTATCGCTCTGTTTGATGCGTTACTATAATATATAGCAGTTTAACAGATTTACTTATTGAAAGTATGATCATTATTGCTCTGTTTGGTGCGTTAGTATAATGTACAGAAGTTTAACAGGTTTACTTATTGAAACTATGGTCATAATTACTTTGTTTAATGCTTTAATACTGTTAATGTATTGCTGATGCTATTTAGCATTTTATTATTTATTGTCCAGGGAACAAAATCACATTTGAAGCAGGGTGTAAAGCTTCAGAGGGAGAGGAATAAACAATAGAGTGTTATCTTCAGTTTCACTTGTGTCAATCACAAGTTGTCGCAGCTGAGCTGAGCGACTAACTTAGAGGCACACATATAGTACATGTTGCAACGTTGTGCCCCATTTAACATATACTGTCATCTAAGGGTGAGACAAGCTATACTTACGTTCTTGCTATCATAGTTAAATTTATCTAACGTGAAATTTAAATTTAAACAAAGATCTGAAATTCTGATCTGGATAAACGAGGTTTCACTATATTTAGATATACTGCAGATATAACCTCGCTTTGTGGAAGCAAGATTACCCCCCTACGGGTAATTCAGGTTACTGCTTGTTAGAGGTTAGGAAAGAAAATCAAGTCAATTTAGGTTTTCTTTATAAATAATATCAGTTTAGTATTGTGATGTGGCACATGTTTCTAATGGAGTGTTTGTTTCACAAGTTTCATTTCTAAAGACAGATGGTAATTAGCAATAACACTTACTGAAAGCAATTTTGAAACTGCTTATGTGGGAACATGAGTAGTGAAACAGGTGTGAGTGCTGTGTTGTGTGTGAGATTTTGAATTGTAGTTTCTCTTTATTCATCTATGCAAAGAGAGAAATCATCCAAAATGTTAGGGGAATTCCAGCTTTACAGAATTTGAAAACAAAAAACAAAGCTTGTGTGTGACAGTTTAATAAAGGCATTTATGATGCAGACTGGCTTGTCAAACTACAGCCAAGTTATTTGGTTGGTCAGGTCTACTCTTCTCAACATTATTGCTTCCTTTCTATACATTTGTCACAACATCCTAAAGCAGGCATGGGTGAAACAGGCTCAAAGGTTCACTCCACTGAAACACTCTTGCCTTAGTCCATCGGCCATCTCTTACCTTCACTACTGTTCAGCTTCTGACACACCTCATTCAGTGGTGAGTATGCCTTCGTCTGCACGTCTGTTTTATGAAGAGTGCCAGAGAGAATTTTTTGCACGTTACAAAAACAGGAAAGTTTGCTGTTTATTATGCATATTTCAATTTGCATCAAACTTTGGTGACTTTACAGGTATTTATTTACAATTTTAAAAGGTACTTTCTGAATACTCGTATTTGTAAACATATAAAAGGGACAATATGATTCCACTTTTTAGGGGTTTAGTTTCTTATTAGTTTATTTAATATAAGCTATTGTAAGTATTTCGTGTTTCAAAGTTTGAACATAATATTGAGTTTGAAACCAAACTATTTATTATGTTGATTAAATAGTTTTAAAATATTAAGGCTAAATAGCAATGGAACTTAACTGTCTTATTTATTGTGAAACAGAAACAATTTAGTATGTTAAACATAAGGCAGCATAAAAATATTTTGTGCATAAGATAAAGGAAGGTTATAAACATGAAGATTATGTATATTTGGCTAGCTACAGTAGGTGGCTGCAATAATATTGTATGCAAAATATGTTTAATATAAACAAGATAGTTAATAACAGTGTAGAAATTATTACTGCGCAGGTGGAATGAAGCTACTTGTATCAAAACAACCTTTGTCACTCGGCAAGAGAATGTAGGGTGGGTAAGGCAAGTTCAATCATTACCTCTCCTCTTGTGCCCATGCCTGTCCTACAGGTTACGCTGACGTCAACAAAGTAAAGTGAAGTGACAAACAGTGGATCTAGTTCACATTAGCTAAGTGAAAGTTTACAAACTGGACCAAATTCACATAACTTACTTGAAATTATATGAAGACTATGGGGACATTGTTCAAGATGATCATCTATAGCTGCTCATAGTATAGATTTATTATCAGTGGCAAACAAGAAAGGTGTTGACAGTTGACGGTGAGAGAGGCAACATTGCCGCTTATCATGCCATGTGACGAGCGCGTTGGAATTATGTGTAAGAAGACGGATTGCATTTGGAATATAGAGCAGGTATAATTTGTATTCATATTTGAAACAATAAAATAGTTCATCTACATGCAAAGGATGGAATATGGAAGTATTATATCACTGTAAAGATGTTAACAAAAGAAACGTACCTGTGAAATATTGTAATGGGAAATGCCACTGATATCCGAATCACTTGCATTATTGCTGCAATTACCTGCGGAAATGACAAACTGTTCTATCCTTGCTTCAAAGACTCCATTTTCTCCTGTTGCATTTATTACGCCCTTTGTATCCGTAACCACTTGTTCACAGTTTTCAGCTTTTTATTGATGTAGCTTTATTGCAGAGAGACAGTGACATGTTTGTTTCGCACAATATAACTCTTTACTTCGGCCCAAATTAATTACATCGGAGTACACTAGGAAAGGGCGATACCAAACAATTTTGCGACCATTTTCTTCAGCAATACCATCAACTGCATAATCCTTTAATTGGGATATGCACCTTACCAAACACGATTTCATTCGCTTCCCGAGTACGTAAAGTTTTTCGTCTGACTACGCTGTCTTTGTCAATATTTTTGGACATAATTATTCATTAAAAGTGTGAGACAGTTGTAAATGCTCACAACATACGCACAGATACACAGATTCAGATACATGTAAATACAAGGCAAATAACCACAATACAATGATACAAACTTGTCAGCACACACGCAATCTCTGATACAAACATTACAAGCTGGCGCTACAGGGAGACATTGTATATATTGGAGGGAAAACAAGATAAGACGCACAGTTTATGTTACTGCTAGATTACAGGTCATGCACATGCTAATCACATATTAACCCCTAACATGCTGACCTGTCATGGCATGTAATACGTCCTCTGATTGGTAATCAGAGGATATGGTCGGTGAATTTATTCTGATAATTCTCCCGGTCAGGTCGGTGAGACCCGTAAACCAACGACAGGTGTGGTCCTCCAGACATTCTGGGGGTTGTGAGAGAGCGATGTGACCGCCAAAACATAAAAATATGGTGCTCTCTAAAAAGCGGTTACTATTACTGCTATTGCTCTCTTCAATATCATAATATTGGAGAGCAGGAGGATTAATGACTTCATTGTCAGAAATCCAGCATTAGCTAACAACAACAACATGCTAATCACGGGATAAATATCGACAATAATGGTTTAGCATTTAGCGTTGCTATGGAAACATCTTAGCTCTAATTGGTTCCTCTTTTCATTGCTATGATGATTGCAATGATGCATCCATCCCCTCCTGTTCATTAGTCGCTACCCTTTCACCACGTGGGTAGCAACTGTCAATCCCCTTCTTCTTTGGCGCCGAGTGTAGATGATAAATACACCTTTAAAAGGCAGAATGCTAAAAACTATGTCACATGTGAACTGATATGTAAAAAGCTAGTATTAAAACCTTTTGTAGTTTTTGGCCCAAATCCTAGCCACCAAAGGGCTGAACTCGAAGCTGATTACTTCCGAGATCATCCTTGTATTACTGTCTTTGGAAGGGGAAAGTAAACTGGTGATGCATTTTCTTGATTTTTAAAAGCTTTTATTTAATACAAAAAAAACCATTAATAACAGTGTACAAAGATTCAATTACATTAGTTACTTCTTAAACATAAAAATATAGTGCAATTTGAATTTTTGCTTGAATATGTTGCAACTGCCATTGAAAGCTTACTTTTCAGTCTCTTATGTTTCATGGGACAGTTCCAGTACTTTAAGCATTACATGAAAATGCCAATGTGTAGATAAGTGCTTACAAACATTGGAAAAGGCCATTATTATCTCACATGATACATTCTAGATATGTTTAGTAAAATAAGTTATGATTACATAGAAGTGTGCTAGGTGTTAACAAACAACACTTAAAATTAATGATGGGATGAAACCATTATTTCTCAATAATTGATCATGACTCAATAGTGATCCAACACGATTTGACAAAAAATTATATTTTCTGTGCTGACCAGGCACAACATGAGAATTGCAGTACCCCAAGGGGAACATGTCGTTACAATAAACACCATGTCCAGTACATCACAAAAGCACTGCAATTTAGTTGCAGAGCCCATGGGCGACAAGCCTGTGACAGACTTGGCAGGCGTTGGTGAAGTTCTGGGGAGCAAACTCCAGGGACAAGGCCTTGATAAGGCTTACGTGGTGTTGGGTCAGTTCCTAGTTTTGAAAAATAATAAGGAGCTCTTCCAGGACTGGCTGAGAGACGTCTGTGGTGCCAACGCGAAGCCAGATATAAACTTTAATCAAAAATAAAATTACTAGCAAAAAAGAAAATAGTACATAAATATAAAAAAAACAAAAGAAAAAGATATATATAAAGCAGTCCAGTGATTGTTACAATTGCCTAATAGACTGGTGTGACGAATTTGTCAATAAACCATGTTACACTTTCAAAATAATGATAAATGTTAAAATTTGTAGTTTTGTAAACTTAAACAAATATTGTACAAAACTTTTATATCAAGCAGCTCTTTCTGTTAAATAATATTTAAGACGTGCACTTTAAACTTTTTGATGTAAAATGTGAACCGTTAGTTTATAATAAAGTTGTGCTTTCATAAAAAACAAAAATCTGATGCGTTTGCACTCACATGACTTTCTACAGCCATGGAGTAAAAGATTGAGCGCTGTGTCGCTTCAGCCACATGGAAGTACACAAAGTAACCAGAGCATGGTTTTATTCATGGCATATGCACGATGCTCCAAAGCAGGCTTGTACACAGCAAGATAAGACACAGTTTATTACTTTATAACATAAAATAGCAACCAGAGTACAATCAAAAGAACCGTTCTTCGCCAACATGCACAGAAACGCTCACAAAATACATAAGCCAAACCCTGAGGGTTGAACTGTCTGTTAAAGTTCTCTATATACGAGAAGAACTTGTCGTAGTAGAAATGGCACAGTGCCAACATTCTGCCCTTGGAACTCAATATGCTATGTGGGATGGAGGTGCAAGTCCACGGACCCAGGTAGTTTTATTTCTTCTTTTTATATTTTTCTTTCATATTAACACCTTTTATATCGAGTAGATTACGTCCATGAATCAATACTGACTATGTATGTGAAATCTTTATCTGCTGATTATTCAATCTGGGACCTCGAGAGCCTCTGCTTTACTTTCGCCCAAGCGTGTTCAATTGGGTTAAGATCTGCTGACTTCGGAGGTCATGGACTCACCCTCGTATTATGGAAATAAGTTGTACAGTATACATGACCCGAGTTTGACTTGCAAACACAAACACATGAAACAAAAGAACAAATATTTCCATGTGCTGTATTATCTCACATTTTAACATCTGGTTTATTTCTGCTGGTTGCATAGATTTTAGTCACCGGAGTAGGTAAATATGTCTGAGAACAAGTCACCAAACCAGGCTATTACAGAAATGTCAGCTAAATCAGCTTCATTCACAACTCAGTTAACACTGCATGTCACATTGTTTTGTGTGGATTCATTTAGACGCGACTGCCAGTGAATGTTACATTCATTCATTCAGTCAGTCAGTCAAGGTCTATGAAGAGCTCTTTGGGGACACATGCAAGGCAATAACATCAAGTATCAGCACCTTTCGTTCCTTATCTAGCATAAAGTTAATGCAACAGCTTTCAATAATGCTTAACTTAAAACTTCAAAAAGTATTTAAGGTTTATGTAAAGGTATCAAACATACTTAAGCACCGAGTATTGAGATATCAAGGTTGCATCCCTACTTAAAAAGCTGCATCATACAATTTGAGGTAGTAGCCTTTGGTCAAAAGTTTCAAAAGTGAATGACTGCTTGGCCCCTAAGAACTGTGAACTCACCATTTAACTCTATTGAATTGGTAGTTCAAACTCTACACAAGACTGCAAAGCATACAAAATATTATGGTGTTATAATTCACATGACTTCCTCTAACAGCTATTTTTTTTATTTTTGATGATTTATACAAACTATTTCTACAAAGGCTTATTCTTCTATCTACTTAATTTTAATCAAGATGAACCTATGCAGAAACTGCTACATTGCACACTTTGTGGCAGTAAGGGAATAGTTCTAGTCAAATGTTTACAAATATGTCACTATTTATGGCCTTAAAATTCTAAGTTCTGTCCATGCAATCATGAGAAATGAAAAATTCAAACTGATAAAAACAAATATCTCAGAAACGGCTGATCCATAAAAAAACGTTACTTGAAATACATTTGCTTTTAAGATACATATTTTGTGGAGTATGTATCTGTGTATCTCTCACAATTTAGCACTTTTACAGAAGTTTTTCTCAATGAAGAGGATTTAACAAGTTATTGCCAGAAAATTCAAGATGTGCATTTTATTTTCCACGTAAATGTCTTGAACATATACTTCAACCAAAATTCTTAGCAGCATTTTTGAGAAAAATCAAACTTTCCAAAAAATTTTCCTTTTAAAAAGTAGTTTGAGTTGCAGGGATTTTCTTGAAAACTTTCACGTCACAGCTTTGGAAGATACTCAACTTGAATGCCAAAATTTGTATTTATCTATTAAGATTTTGTTTTTCAGTCATGTTGTTCACACCCACACCCACATGCACACACAGATACACATGTGCAGAATTTTGTAACAAAACTTTTTTTCTGCTTCAGGAGGCCTTAAAACATTTATTTTTGCAGAGATATCAATATCAAATTGTTGGGTGTATATATTAAATGGTATACTTCCCTATATATTTTGTATATAACCCACCAACTAACATTCTAGATCTAAATCTATTGGACACAGCAAAAAATAACTTTTGCAATAGATCTTAATGCTCACTCTAAATACTGAGGATATAATAATGTTAATGCACCTGGTAAAACGGAAGAATGGCAGTACGCCACTAATATAGAACTCAATAACCTAGCACGTACATGCACCACAATGGCTCAACATATAATCACATCTTTTACTTGTATCATCAAATATATCAAACAGAACTCATAGATATATTTCAGCACGTATGGGTTCCGGTCACTGAGCAGTAATAGCCAAAATTATACTTAATAATACTCATAAATCAACTTCTCGTAAAAGTTCATGCAATTTTAAAAAAGTGAACTGGAAAGGCTGTAAGATGACTTTAGAAGAACTAGTGCCTCAAACAATCACAATTCATAATACACCTAACAAAATCAATAGTGATTTTTGTAATCTTCTAATAAATACTGCCAAAAATATTTGCACTTATAAGGAAATATCTAATAAAATCATATTCACATACTAACATGAAGCAGATAGAAGAATAAGCTCTCGGCAATAGTTTGGAACAGCTATATAAAAATAAATTCCAGTGCATAGAGCAAGTCATGGTATGTGAATGCGATACACCAGCATGGCTGCAGGAACACAGGCCAGCTGATTCACAAGCTACGTTGAGTATGGAACAGAAAACCTACTATACTTGGGCAAAATGAGTGAAATAGAACCCACTAGAAACCTTATTACAGCTGCACAAACACCTGTGCCCCACCCACTGACCCTTCTTTTATACAGAAATTCTGTAAGAACAGCAAACATGGCCATATTGCCAGCAAGCTGGGTGAGTGCTGCCAACCTAAAGGAAAATTAAGAACTTGCTTCTTACAGATTTGTGATCTATATAAGACCACTTCCCTGCAACCCTGGATCATCGAGGTTTAGCTTGTGCCCCATCGTCGTTACACAGCTGCAGCCACTGCAACTAGATCACTTCTTTTCTTATAAACAATAATTATATTTTGGCAAAGCTTTGTGGTATAGGACCCTCAGGCACATAGGCGACAGTTTCTTTTGTGTTGTGTTGGCAGCTGTATAGAACTTTGCCCAAGGCAAGAAGAAGATAGAGGTTGCATCTGTTGGAATAAATAAGACCTAAGGCAGTAGAAATCGGAAGTGAGCCTGGGACCCAAGTATAGTAGCTCTTCCATATGGACCTTTCAGCAGAAACATTAATGGGCTTACACACTTATTGAACAAAAATACTTTTCAATTCACTCTCTTAGATTGTCATACATCACAGATTATACAAAACTAATTAATACCTTTAGAACCATAGTTACATGCACATAACCTCAATCTTTTACTTGCCTTTTTCTTCATTTCATTTGTATTTGCAATGTTTTTTTTGCACTGCCTTATTCCTCAACTCTAGTCCTCGCTTTCTATATCACAGCCTCAAAATTTGCTTCAGACACAATAAAGGATAATAATACTTTAACACATAAACACACAAAATCCAGACTTCTCCAAAATAGGGAAGGACAAATCTGGATGGTCAAGAACAGACAGAAATAAAGATGTGGGAAGAAACAGAAGTGAAAACAAGGTGTCAGTTGGTAATTCGTGTGTAAAAGAGTAAATACAAAAGTCAAATTTACCAAGACTTAATCTCGATTGCATTCCCTGAAGATGGTTGATCTATGTGACTGCCTTCAAGACAATCTTGGAAGCAACGGCAAAGAGCAGTCCGAGAGCAACCGTGCTGATTGTGGAGTATGTGACGCTCAGGTTGAATACTGTCAGCTGCAGTGGAAAGTGCACCAGATACTGCAACATGAGTAGACGCTGTTCCCTCGGCCTAATGTACTGTAAACATCACACAAGTCAAATCAGCAATAACTACTCATCCATATTCAGGTTACCGAAAAAAAAAAAATAATAATAAGATAGCTCATGACACATTTCAGGGCAGCCAATGTTTTAACTAGATATATAACCAGAGAAATTACCAGACAATCTGAGAGGTAGAATAAGAACTGAAAAATTCAATGCCACTGCTGGGATTTCAACCACAGACCCTCCGCTTACCATGCGGCTGCTCTAACCATTAAGCAACTGTGACGACCTGCCAGAATGACATTGAATTCTCCAACCAAGGGTTAAATACCAAACTTATGAAAAAGAAATAGAGACCATGTTGAAAAATCTGATGTGTTGCACTCACATGACTTTCTCTACTCTTGTACTAACTGTTCTTACAAACTCTTATTACTGTATCTTCTTCGTGTTAGTTGAGATAAAACATTTGCAGAAATTATCTTAGTGTTTATTTCCTTGCAGGTACAAGGGGAATAAAGGAATACTGCAGGCCTTGAGCGATAGTCAAATAAACTGTATGATGTTTTTGTACATCTTTTCTTGACGATGCTTCGAATATGTCTGTATTTAAGCAAATAAGCAAACACATAAATCTTCTAAAGCTTTGAGATTCCATTCTCTTTGCATGGCTAACATAAAAAAGCGAATAGCAATGTTCCATTTGACGAAAATTTAAGTTTTCCAGAACTCAAACAAATAACAAGGAATATCTCCAAAATGATTCACTCAACAAAAAACAATTATTCAGACATAAATTGAGGGTTTAAGCAAGATCTACATTTTTAGTATATTAAGATTTGGTCTATTTCTTACAGTTTACCAGCTATGCAAAAGTCATTCAGGGTAAACAGGACTACATCCCAGAAAATTAAAAATATACATTACATTTGTCATAAAAATACCTTAAACATATGGCATTTTAATCAAAATTGTTAGAGCCATTTTTGAGAAAATCAAAATTTTTGAAAAATGTTGCATGTAAAGGATAGTTTAGGTTGGAGCAACTTTCTTCAAAATCATGTCACATCCTAGAAAGACATTAAACTTAAATACCAACTTTGGTTTTTAACCAACTTTTCGTTTTTGCATTCTGCTGTCTACACACACCCATATGCACACCCACACTTACACCTATCTGTGAACAGCATAAACCAAAAACCAAAACCAAAATCAATTAAATACTAAGCTTGTGTTCAGCATCTTCTAAGGATGTGCACAAACATTTTAAAGAAAATCCCCTCCCTTTGAACTACTTTTTACATGGAACATTTTCGGAAAATTTTTATTTAACGTATTTCCATGCAAAATGAATTCTATATTTTGAACTTTCCAGGAATGTCCTCTGAAGTGCTCTTTATTCTGACTGTCTTTTGTATAACTGGTGAACTGTAAGAGCACACACAAAAATGAAAATCTTGTTAAAGCAGTCTTATTGTGTGCATGCGTATATATAGATAACCATCTTAGAGATATACTAGCTGACTCGTCGACCTTTGTACCGCCTAACAGCCAATTAATGTCGTGTCACAGATGAGCTGAACTTAATTTATGATTTTATGAAAGTAATACAATGAATACGAAATAAATATTTAGTTCAGTACTTTTAAGATAATAACACAAAAATAAATAAAAAAGTACAACAATTAAGCATATAATTGTGTATCAGCAAGACATGATTGAATTAAACTATGTATATATTGTGCAGCATGGGATGCACTTGGTTTCTCTTCATTGAAGCACCTTGTGATATGCAACATTTTTTGTTTTGTATCAGGTGCAAGAACAAATTAAGCGGATGATTTGCCAACACGTGAACGTGTCACTACACCTGACCATGAGAAAAACATGGATTTTCTAAGTTGAGACCACAAACAGTCAAGGATTGGCCTTGTGATTTGTTAATTATCATGGTGAAGGCAAGACGAATTTGGAACTGAACTCGTTTAACCTCAAACGGCATATCCGTCAGGATCATTGGAATCCTCGGAATGAGAACTAACTCATCTTTAAATTTTCCTTTAGAGTATTGTCACGTGAATCACATTACTCTTCAGTTTTCTTATCACCAAGCGCACTCCACTGCATAGTTTTGCTTGGTTTAGATTTCAAAGTATGATGACTACTGAGCCCGCCTTCAGTCACAAATTATGCGGTGGTAAACCAGGCACATCCAAAATCAGTTGGATAATTAGTGGCTTCGTCTTCGTTTGTTACATAGTCAATAGATTTGAATGAATGCAGAGTACCAACGATTTGATTCTGAATTATAAAGTTTAAGTCATTCACATATTTATTCTTAGCCGCCAAAATTGCTCGCTCACTTAACCATTTGTTATTTTGGTGTTCATCAATGATGTTCAGGAATACTTTACTGATAAGCTTGAGACGAAATTGCAAAAATTCAGAGGAAATGAGATCAATCCACTCAATTCATCGACAGGAACACGGCTATTACCCGTAGTCAGCAACTGCTTGGAGAAATCTTCAGCAGATGGGTCGTTCAACAATGCAACTCTAATGTTTGCTGCATTACAGCTCCTTTGAGAAGGATTACATCTTCTTGGTCGCGGCATATTAATAATAATACTCACACAAAACAATTTTCAAAACAAATCACAGACAACATTAATTAAATAAATTACACTTTTGCAACAAATATTTCTATAATATACTGACACTGACTGGATTGACAGAATGATCTGTAATGATTGAGTGAGACCAATAGATTTGCAGATTTTTTTTTTAATTAAGTCATTTGCTCAGTTGCCATTTGTTCAATATTTAAGTAGCTTGATATATTTTCCTTAGTTTAAACAAAATAAATTTCTGAACGCACGCATAAATATTTGAAAACCAATATATATGTCAATCCTTTTTCATTACTGACATTCTACATTTTCAAAATCTAAAATAAGCAATTATCCGAATATTGTGGATATATCTTGTTGATTCGAAACCTTTATTTAAATATGTTCTTTAATTTGAGTTACGAAACCCATTAACATTTTGTATGGGAAAATGTTTTTTCTTTTACTTTTTTCATCAATTTTTCACTGTTTTTAATAGTTACTCTGCTATTTGGGACGGAGACAAATACAACAAATCAGAAACCATGAAAATTGGTCCAGCCGTTCTCGAGTTATAAGTGTTCGAACAAACCCAACTTTGTTTTATATATTAAGAGTTGTTTCAATTTTCCAATACTTATACCTTTCCCATATGGAAAGTCGTTATTCATTTTTATGTCCTAGACATGCAAAGAGAATGAAATGTCAAACCCATCACATAGTGACCAGCTCACAGATTTGAGCCACTGTATTTTTCTATTCCCCTTGAAACTATAAGGAAGTACGTAAGAAGACCATTTCTACAAACAGTTATCTTGATTAATGTGCACTACAATAGTAGTAGAGTGGGTGAGTATGGTGTTTAAGAGCTCGTCGACAACTTGGGCAGTAGGCCCCTGCAGTTCAAAGGTAAAAACAGGGAAATTCAACTATTAAAACTTCACATTGAAAAAGCTAAAAAGTGAAACTTAAAATTGCTAAAAGTTGTTAGCTAATGCGGGATTTCTGACAATGAAGTCATTAATCCTCTTGCTCTCCAATATTTTTCACTGATGGATGGGGCACTAGAAGTGGCCGGGCATATTTGAAGGTAGTCTCGATTCATTTACTCTTGCAGATCACATAGAGGACAGAGTGGTGAAGAATATATCCCAATTCTGTTCAAATGTTTTGCCAGACAATCATGTCCTGTAATCAACCTGAAGGTTGCAACTGCTGTCTTTCGAGGATACTCAGGAATTACTGTTTGAATGTTTGGTAGTTCCCATCTTTTATTTTTTGACTTTTCATAGTAATATTTTGCAATAATTTTTTTGAATTCAGAGTTGACTAATCTTTTAGCTGCATAAAATGGTAGATTAACTATAGATTTCTGTACACTGCCAGTACCCTTTTTTGCAAGAAAATCAGCTTTCTCATTACCACTCAGTCCACAGTGAGCTGGTATCCACTGGAAGACTAGGTGTTTTTGAAGTGCTGTTAGATGGGTAAGGATTTTCCAACATTCTATAATTGTTTGGTTTTTTGGTGACAACTTGGAAGTAATTGCTGTAATTGCCGCCCTGGAATCTGAGAGAATAACTGCTTGATGAAAATGTGAAATTCTGTACAAAAGGTTTTGTAGGGCCATTCGAATTGCTTCAATTTCTCAATCAAAGTTTGTAGTTCTATAACTTAAAGATTTGTAATAGGAAAAGAGGTGACACATGACTCCAGCTCCTGCTCCATCTCGGTTTGATATCAATGATCCATCAGTATAAATATGGAGCCATTCGTGTTCTGAAAATCTAGTATGGATTGTCTCTAATGCCAATAATTTTAGAACACTAGTTGGAGTATCACTTTTCTTAACTTCTTCTGTCAGGTGTAAATAATATGTGATGTCTAATGTTTGTGTCGGATTGACTTTAGATATGAAGTTTTCCTTTGAATTAGGAAGGTATACATTCTTCTTGATGTCTTGAATTTTGGAAAGAAAGCTCTCCTGAGTCTTTAGTGTATGTGTAAAATTTTTCTTGAGGCATGTATTGAATGGGAGTCTGCTCAACTTTTCGTGTTGAATAAGAGCCGCTTTTTCTATTTCATATTCAATGGGTATTGGTTGGTTAGTATTTCCATAGCTGCTATTGGTGTAGTTTTGACAGCACCTGTAATAAAATTAGTCTCAGACTTTGGTTTTGAAAGATTTGAATTTTTTTTGTATTTGCTGTTACAAGGACTTCGCTGCAGTAAGTAAATAATGACTTTATATATATACATTGTATGTTGTGTTAAGCTTTGCCCTGGAACATCCCCACTTCATTCCTGTTAAGACGTTTTAACAGAGAAAGGCGTCTCTCTGCTCTTTGTATTACATTTTCTATTTGTTTGGTCCATGTAAGTTTGGTATCAAATGTAATTCCTAAATACTTTGCTTCCTTTGTTTCTGGCAATTGTTGACCCTCAAAATTTAGTTTTATTTTTAGTGGTTTTTTTCTTAGTGAAAAGACTTGGTAGTTTGATTTTGTTGTATTAACAGTCATTAAATGTTCTTTAGTCCACTTTTGTACGTTGGTTAAGGATTGTTGCATGGTTTTTTCTAGTTCTGTACTTTTGTTTTTTTGTTTTGAAGTCCACATTAGTAAGTCATCAGCAAATAGTGCATACTTCACACTTGATTCCTGTATTTGTTGTGGCAGATCATTAATACATATATTAAAAAGTGTAGTGCTGAGCATTACACCTTGTGGTAAGCCACGGTGTACTTGTTTATATTTAGATATATTTCTTCCATATCTGGTAGCAATAAAGTGTTGTGTTAGGAAATGATATAGCCATGAAAACATTGGACCTTGTATCCTTATTTCTTTTATTTTCTTTAGCAGTTTTGTTCTGCATATAGAATCATATGCACTTTGGAAATCAATAAAAACTGATACATTATCTTCTTTTCTATTGAATGAGTCTTTGATTTCTTTACTGAGAAGTAAGACTTATTCATTTGTAGAGTGGAACTCTCTGAATCCAGCTTGAGTTATTTCTGATGCTGTTTTATCTTTCTTCACGAGTGGGACAATTATTGCTTTTCGCCATTCAGCAGGTACAGTGGTGTTCCAGGATAGACTGTAGAGTTTTAGTAGTAGTTGTTTTGCTGTTTTTCCAAGGTTTTTTATGAACTCTGGATGTATGTGATCTGGTCCAGGAGACTTTTTGTTTTTTAGATTATTAATTGCAATGTTCAGTTCTTGCATATTAAAATTTTGAAGAAAGATATTGCATTGAGTATTGGGATCACATTCTCTTTCTTGTTTCAAATCTTTCTTAAATTGTTTACGTTCCCTTTTATTATTTCTTGTTACTTTATGTGAATTAGCATAATATTTATTGAATGTTTCGGCTATGGCTGCATCATTTGTTAATATTTTACTGTTGTATATGATAGGTGTGCTGTTGCTTTCTTTTCTGTCCTTGACATTTTTTATGAACTTATGGGCTTTGTTGCCATCTGTCCTATAATCCATTTTTTCTAAGAAATTATTAAAGTGATTCTTTTTAGCTGTATTAATTTCTTTTTTTAGTGAGGCACATTTCTTTCGCCATAGTTGTGTATCTGATATGTTTTTTTGTTTGTTCAGCTGTATTTCTAGCTATATCCCTTTGCTTTTTCAGTTCTTCTAACTGGGGGTTCCAAAAGGGTTTGAAATTTTTATTCTTCCACGAGGAATATGTTTTTTTTTTTTTTTTGCAGTTTCTAGGATGACTTCACAGAAATTTTTGTTCATATGATCTGGGTGGTCATGCAGCTGTGAGCTTGTTTGTTCTTTAAATTTATGTTCCAGTTCAGTTTTATATTTGTTCCAATCTGTTTTTTTGAAGTTCCAATACAGATTTGTGTGATTTTGACTGTTATTTGTGTTATCTAGTTTTATATCAGCAATTACTGCTCTGTGACCAGAACTTGGGTCTTCTATAACTTGCTTTTTAATTTTTGAAACAATATCTGTTGTAGCTAACAAGAGATCTGGGTTACTGCCTGCTCCAGAGTAATGTATGTAAAACAGAAAAGTTAAAACATTAAAAAGCAAAAATGTAAAACACCATAAAATGCTAAAACCTCCAAAATAAAATACACCTTACACTTGCTTACTAAAATCAATATTGGCAACAAAGTGCAGTACTGTGTTTACAGGTACTGGGTCGTTATCTAAAACTGGGCACAGTGCAAGACCCAGGCCAAGGGACTTGCGCTCATGTACATATCGCAGACAATCTATAAGGACATGTACGACAGAGAGTGGAACATTGCACGTCACACAGACAGTGTGCCGGATCACTACGCAAAAGGTGTCAAAATGTGGCCTATCCTTAGGCTGGCTAAAATCACTGCTTCCTGCCTGGAATTCCTGCAAGAGGTTTGCCAGGGTTATACAATGCCCTTGATTGTCCACAACTGAGTACCAGCTAACGCTTCCCAAGACTCCTGCCAGACAGCAAACAGATGGCGACAGAAGTACTTCTGCACATCTACATAAGGGAGCGTATGGGTGGAAAGCTCCGGCAGGTGACATACTGACTTAGCAGCTGCATCCATTCCTTGTTGCCGGTAGTGAGTGGAGAAAGTAACGTGAGTGCATACATAAGACTTTTATTGTTGTACTGCATGGTTACGTGGAACAGAATGTCCTTAACCCCTAACAGGATGAATCAATAAGTAAATACAGTGAACTCTCGGTTTAGCAGACCTAAAGGGGCTAAGAGTTGTCTGGAAAATTGAAAGTCTGTTAAATTGCAAAATGAATCAAAATGAAGCAAAAACAATTGAAACTTTTATTGGTACATATCATTTACTTTACATGATTTACACTTGGTTAGAAGTTGTTCCCTGTGAAGTTGTGGGTTTGAAGAAAGTGTCAATACCCATTTGCTTCCCACTTGAACATTGCTTCTTCATGATTAAGGTGCGAAACTGTGTGAAATGTTCAAAATAGGTGAGCACTTGCGGGTCTAAAGATCTTTCCATGTAAGAAATCACATCATCCATATGGTCTTTTATTATGGATAATTTAGGTACGCACTTCAAAGATTCATCATCACAGTCGTCCTCATCTTCATTCTCTTGTAGAACACTTACAGTGATCTCTTCATGACACAGAATCGGTAACCTGGGAATGCCCAATTCAGACTGAAGCTAAGAGTCATGTGAGCTCTTGAGCGCATGACTCGTACACAAACTTTCACGAATGTAGCCGAAGATGCGTGAACTGGCCTTGTCGATCACACAAACAGTGGAATGCCACAATTTAATCATCGCAGATCTTCTAAATTTCATTTAAATTTATTTTATAACCAACACCAAATTTAGTCCGTTAAATCTGAAGTTTGTTGAACAGAGGTCCGTTAAACAGAGAGTTTACTGTAAATTGCTTGTAACTATTATACATACCTTGAAGACTTGTCTGCCTTCATTATTGACTTCGGCGTAAGCAGAACAGAGCAGGGGCAGAAGCAGTAGTGGAGCAAGGAATGTTAACACCTCGCACAACTGCGGACTGTGGGACAACCAGTAAACCATGTTAATGGTCGCCCAGACAACAGCCAGCGACAATACTGACACCATCCACCTCTGCAGCGCTAGTGAAGATACTTGCAGCTTCAACTGTCAAAGAAGTATTATTCTTAACTGATATGAGAATTCAAAAAGAAATATGTTCATATTACACTTTAATGTCAATTATCAGAAATATAGGTATATACATGCTGGCTGAAATAGCACGTTGCCCATGGCTTCACAATTTATCCCTACAACATTTAGACTTAGGCTACACTTGCCCAATAGCCTTGTGTTTCTTTGCTACTAGCCGAAATACCCGACATTGCCAGTGGTTTAACAATTTATCCCTACAACATTTAGACTTAGGTTGCACTTCTCCAATAGCCTTGTGTTTCTATGTTACTAGCTGAAATACCTGGCATTGTCCGTGGTTTGATACTTCAACCTTACAACACTTAGACTTCAGTTAACCTTGCCAAATAGCCTTTCTTTGTGATGTGGTCAAGAAATGCCAGTATTTGTGAGTTAGGTTTAGCAGAAATGGAAAACGGAAGACACATGGCCGGAAGTAAATGACAAAAGACAAGGTACCCTCGACAGGTTTGAGAATATACAATGGTAATCTTATACCTGTGGGATCCATGAAATTTCCCCTCGAAATACAACCTCCCACCACACCTCTGTGCAGTAATATGTACCGCACATGACTGTAGCAAGCTCCCATCATCACCGTCCTCTGCAATGACACACGCCTCTCTTGCACATACAATTCGTATACCGTTGCTCGCGGATAAGAATTACTTGTTTTAAACCTTTTTTTTCGCTCTTCAACATACAATTCATATAATTTCATATGTTATATATTATAAATATGAAACTTCATCTCCCTTGGCTCTTGAATATACAATTCATTTAATAGCAAGGTAAAATTGCATGAAATATGCCACAAATTGACCTTAATATCTCCAATTTTCTTGAAATGTTTTTTTGGAACAAAATACATTTGACTCCTGTTTCTTTCCTTTTATAAAGAAAATTATTTTAGCACATATTAGTTTTTGAAATGTCCCAAAAATAACAGTGATGATGATAATAATAAGTATAATAATAATAATAATAATAATAATAATAATAATAATAATAATAATAATAATAATAATAATAATAATAATAATAATAATAATAATAATAATAATAATAATAATAATAATAATAATAATAATAATAAGTATAAGTATAATAATGAGTATAATAAATAATAATCAAGAAGAGGAAGAGGAAGACGAAGACGACAATGAAGATGAAGATGAAGACGAAGAGGAAGAGGAAGACGAAGAAGAAGTATAATAATAAGTATAATAATAAAAATTTTAAAAAATTTGTAATGAGTAGGTTACAAAAGACTGCAATTTGTTTAATTTGAGCCAAAGATCAAGCAATTTGCTTGTTTACATTCAGACATATGATTGATTGAAGGGTGAGGTACGTGCAATTTTTGGGAGTTTTCAAACATTAATATCTGCCAAAATAATTTTTTTTTATAAAAGGGAAGAAGCAGGAGTCAAATGTGTTTTGTTCCAAAACACGTAAAAAAAAAAAAGCTGTGGCATTGGGTTTCTAAGTTCCAATTCTACCTCTTGAACATTGCCCACACACAGCTTGTGTGTTGAAAAACACCAACCATAAGTTTGTTGGCATAAATAAATAATAATTACATAAAAATTGAATGCCATAGCTGGGATTTGAACCATGGATCTTCCGTTTATCAAGCGGCTGCTTTAACCACTAAGCTACCATGGCCAACTTGCCAGTACGACATTAAATTCCCCAGTTTCTGATTCAACCTTTTAAACATTGCCCACACACGGCTTGTGTGTTTAAAAACACCAGCAGTAAGCTTGTTGGCATAAATAAATAATAATTACCATCTTAAGGTTACTTAAATCCAGGACATAAAGTACTTACAACTGTAAGTCGCCCTTGGGGTATGTATCTCTGATGTGAGATTCCCTTATGGTTAACCAGGAAAAAGTACGAATCAGCTGGTTTTCTTCAAAATCTTCTTGTCGCATCCTTGAAAGATATTAAACTTAAATACTAGCTTTGACTTTTAACACACTTTTTGTCACTTTCGACACACACACACACGCGCGCGCGCGCACGCACGCACACGCACGCACCCGTACCCACACCCACATGTGTAGACCTTTTTCTAAAAATGCTTGTTTTGGATTCAGGGGACCTCAAAACATATATTTCTGGTGAAATCTTAACATCAAATTTTTGGGTGGAATACAATACTTCCTCTACTTACTAGCAGAGAAAGTAAATGGAATCAAGTGGAAGGCAAAATAATTGTAGCAATAAAAATGTTAACAGGGAAACAAGAAAAATGGAACAAATGGATAGGACATTTTTTAGGATAAGGAAAAATGGAAGAGGAGAGTAAGAGAAGAGGGATAGAGTCACAGATTCAGAGGAAAGGCTCCACAGTGATGCAAAAGACCAGAGTACCAAGCACACAGTTACACAGCAGACACTTCATACATACAATAACATCAAATAAGACTAATGTATGTAATTGAAATAATCATTATATATATGAGAATACATACAATGATTATGATTGTGATTATGAAAACAATGATATGAGAATATATACAATATATCATCTTCTTATATATAAAAATGAATGTATGCTTGTATGTTTGTCCTCTGTATACTACTGAACCACTTGACTGATCACCTCCAAATGTATTTCTTCATGGAGAAGGTTTGCACTATTCATTTTACTATTCACCGTAACATTCACATGGTTTTCACTACTTGCTCTTCTTTTACGTCATAAATTCACATATCCTTCTCCACTTGCCCTTCAACATACAATTCATTCAGTTTTCTAGGATTGAAATAAAAATACCACATATTACACTCACACAATTTTCTTTACACACTTTTCTTTTACGAAAGACAGTCAATTTTTCTCTCTATTTGCCCTTCACTGTACAATTAATACAATTTCGTGTGACTGAAATAGAAATGCAACAAATCACATTCACACGATTTTCTCTACTCGCTTTTCTTTTATGTAACACATTCACATGTAATTCTTTACTTGCCCTTTAACATACAGTTCATATAATTTTTTATGATTGAAATAGAAATGCAACAACTGCTCACTTTTCTTTTATGAAACACACACTTCTTTCTCCACTCCCTCGTTTACAAACAATTCATACAATATTTTATATACAATACAGTAAACTCTCGGTTTAGTGGACCTAAAGGGGCCAGTTTTCCGGAAAATTGAAAGTCTGTTAAATCGCTAAATGAATGAAAATGAAGCAAAAACAACTGAAACTGTTTTATTGGTACATATCATTTACTTTACATGATTTACTCTTGGTTAGAAGTCGTTCCCTGTGAAGTTGTGGGTTTGAAAAAAGTGTCGATACCCATTTGCTTCCTACTTGAATGTTGCTTTTTAATGATTAAGGTGCCAAACTGTGTGAAATGTTCAAAATAGGCTAGCACTTGCGGGTCTGAAGATCTTTCCACATAAGAAATCACATCATCCATGTGGTCTCTTATTACGGATAATTTAGATACACACTTCAAAGATTCATCCTCACTGCCGTCGTCTTCATCTTCATTCTCTTGTAGAACACTTACAGTGATCTCTTTATGAATCAGAATCTGGTAACCTGGGTCACCCTCATCCATTTCCAACCACTCTTCTAAGTCGTGGCTTTCACTTCAATTATTCCCTGCTTTCCTCAGTCTATTACAAAAATCAGATGTTTCCAAGCCACTGAAATCATATTTGGCTTCAATTCCTTTTCATAACTGTGTCCACCCGTTAGCTAATGTTGTTTTCATCTCTTTCCAAGGTGCAGCAAAGTTAAAGATGGTGGATTTGATATTATAAGCCTGTAAATTTTCCAGAGTTTTAGCTCCTCGCCTGCCATTTTCAGTGTCGTTTTCTTGCTCCAAGACAACGAATGTTGCCAAAGACGTGTGAACTAGCCTTCTCCATCAAACAGCGGATTCCCACAATTTAATCATCAAAGATCTACTAAATTTCATTTAAATTTACTTTATAACCAACACCAAATTTAGTCCGTTAAACCTGAAGTCCGTTGAACAGAGAGTTTACTGTATATAATATTTTTTATATTTTATAAACAACATATTTTATAAGTATATATAACTGATGATAAGTGTTTAAAACAGTGAAGCACATTAATAAACTTAGTTGAAAACTATGTAGACATCTGTTCGGTCGATTCATTCAACATCAGGTAACTGCCTTCCCCTTCCTCATTGCCTGGCCTGCTGTTCTTGCTATTGGTCAGTCGTAAGACATCGTCTGTGATTGGTATATCAAAATTCATTAACTGTTCTCTATCCTTAATAATTTAAATGTTTTCCCACACTGTTAACTCCCAATAATTTTTTGCTGATAACATAAAACTGGCTCCACAAAACAAGTATAGTGTGAGAAATTTGTTCAATCACCCTTTAAAAATACCACTCAGGTATTAAATAATCAGGAATCTACCGGGTCAACTGTGAACACTGCCATAAGATATAATCAGTAAAACAGAGAGAAATTTAGAACGAAGGAACACGTCAGAAATGTCAAATACAAAGAGACAGATAAATCAGCCATAGCTCACCACTTTTGGTCATGCAATCATAATATCAGCCAAGGTATCACGCTTTAATTGTGTTATAATGAAAACTGAGTCGGATAAGAAACACTTAACATAACTTAATTGTGTGTTTTCCTAAGAAGTCATGTCCAGCGAGAAGATGAAACATTGCATCTTGTTTGTAACGTTGACTTTCAAGATTTGGTGAGCACTCTAGAATCTACTTTTGCATCAAATTGTTGGTTTAAGAGGCTTGTCTCTAGCCCTACCTGCATGCTCTGTGATGTACAAGACATGGATAGGGATGATCTACTACGATCCCAGGTAGACTTGGCTATTCTGAAATGTCAAGATACTGGAAAGCTAGAGAAATTATATATCATATTGGTAAGTGATTTTTATGTTCAATTACTTTGCTATTAGATAAAATAAAATACTTAAGTGTGTAAAATTGAGTGGAATTCCAAACTGCAAGCTAGACAGTAATTTCCGTCTTGTGTCACACCGACTTTTATTATACTCAGATATTAGAACGATATGTTTAAAGATATAGAGGAATATCTCGGAAATCGTTAATTCTGCAAAAAAAATGCATTTAACATTGTGTGTTTTAAATGAAATCTAAACTTTTGTGTAGGAAGATTTTACATCTTACAGTTTACCAGTTATACAAAAGTCATCCAGAATGAAGAGGACTTCAGAGGTTATTCACAGAAAATTTAAAATATACATTCCATTTCTCATGAAAATATACTGCACATGATATTTTAACCAAAATGCTAGCCATTTTTGAGAAAATTTTTGAAAATGTTCCATGTACAGGATATTTTGTGGTATGGAAATTTTGTTGAAAATCTTTGAGTCAAATCCTTGGAAGATGGTCAACTTTAACACCAAGTCTGGTGATTTTCTAGTTATGCTGCTCACAGATGCACACGCACGCACGCACACACACACACACACACACCTTTCACTAAAAACATGGATTTGCAGTGACATCTCCATGTGAAATGCAATACATTTTCTATCCACTATGTACCCAGCAGAGGAATTAAAATTATCCCTACCTACATCCTAAAACGCACAAACTTGTCTTACCATGATGGTCCAGTATCTATCCAGGATATCGTTATTTGACAAGAGGCCATCTTCTGTACTATACTCAGTATGACTGGCCTCGGACTGGGCACTTGCCCTCTGAAACAAAAACATATTCACATACAAAATCACATAATCAACCTTCCTGATCATGTACTTTAGCCATGGCTTTGTTCACCCCTTGCAATGCTTGTCACTTAATTTTACTTGCTATACCACTAACAATTCTAGAAGAAGAAGCCAACATACAGGGTTAAATAAGGAAATAATGAAGCTATTAACAGTGAAGTAACAGAATCTACAATAAGAACAAATTAGAAACTAAAAGCTTCACTTATCTTAGTAATACTGCAAGATGTTTTGCAGCTAAACACATTTCAAGTTGACTCCAACTCATTCTCAAAGCTATACAAATAAGTTACCATAGTTACTGATGCTCATTTTAAAACTCTGTCACCAATCTCTGAAAAAAAAAACCCTATAAAAACAATCTATTGGAGGTATTTCAAAATTCATAACATGGTTCTTGTTTTTTAAAATAAATATCTTTCCACAAACCATTGAATCTATAGGTCCATTTAATTGTTTTAATAATTTAACCTATGGATTAATTTCATGATTAAATGACCAAAAACGATCTGCCACAGCTGATTTATCAGTTTGTTTATATTTAATATTTCTAAAATGCTCTTTTATTCTGGTTTCTAAATGACGTTTGGTTTTACCAATATAAACCCTATCAGATTTTTTATAATTTGGAATTTTATGCTTTTTAGAAAAACATAGTAAATTTTGTGTTTTAAATTTATTTTGAGGTATCAAATTTATTCCATATTCTTTAAAAATTTTTGTAAATTTTTTATTGGCCCATGGATGGAAACTTTTTAAAAATACAATTATCTTTTTTTTTTTTTAAAGAGTAGAAACCTCTTTAACAGCCTTTTGATACTTGAGTTTTTTTATCTTTTCATGTATAAAATCTGTATTAAAACCATTAATTACTGCAGTGTTAATGTGTTTATATTCCGTGTCAAATACTTCCCTATTAAGGGGTATATTTATTAACCTATAAATTAAACTATTGAAAACAGCAAATTTATGTGCAAAAGGATTAAAACTTTTATTTTTTATGTAATTATCAGTGTGAGTAGATTTTCTATAAATATCAAAATTCAATTTATTGTTATGTTTTTTTAATTTTTAAGTCTAGGAACGGAAGGTATTCATTATTTTCTGTTTCCAAAGTGAACTATATGGCTTTATCCTGTAAATTTAAAAGCTTTAAAGCATCATTTATCTGTTTTTCAGGGACACCAGCAAAAATGTCATCCACATATCTATACCATATTTTTAAAATTAGAGGGAATGATTTTGTAATTTGAATTTCAAAAAAGCTCATGAAAAGATTAGCAAGAAACGGCGAAAGTGGACTACCCATTGCCAAGCTGCAAAAGATCTTGCAATATTACTAAGATAACTGAAGCTTTTAGTTTCTAATTTGTTTTTATTTTAGCTACATACAGGGTGTTAATGAACTACTCCAAAATATTTTCGGAGAATATGAAGATGACTTAAAAACAAGTAATTTGAGACAGGAGACTTTGACCTGTTAGTACAGCTATAAGTTTCTGAAGTGCCAGTAAGCCACTGACTAGTATCAAACAGTCGAGAGTGCAACACTTGAAAATGAGGAAGCGTTTGAGAGTGTGCCTCTCTGGCACTATGATTATGGCATTAACATATGAATATAAGGTCACCATTTTTGAGTTCAACCCTCCACCTTTTCTTTTCTTTCTGTTGAGTAAAGCATATTAATAATGTTTTGGTCTAGATATTAAATTCTGTTTCAATTTATGCATTTTTATTACAACATACCAATACAATTGTCATTTCTTGCTAACAAAAGGTCAAATCCTGCTTAATACATTCATGTGCTGTACTTCCAAATGGGTGAATAAACTATAAAAGCATCTAACACTTACAACATTTTATATGAAATTACCAGTTCTGGAAAGTGCCCACCAAAGGTTGCTGACACTGCTCTACTGTTAGCCCCTTTCTGAACTCATAATAAATATGGCACAAAAATTGCATCATGGAAGCTACAGTGCGTTCGCCTGCTTGTCAGGCTATATTCTTGCAAAAATGCCTGCCACATTGTTGTGCAATACCGTAAGTAATGTATTTATTCTACCAATTCTAATTATACACTCTTAGTCTAATACAATAAGACAAATATAATTAATTATAACCATATTTCCCACACTATACAATTTATTCCACCTCTTGGAGCTGCTTATTTGTGTTACTTCCACTTATATTTAACATTGTTTTATATATAATGGGACACTTTATGATAGCTACTAATTTACTTTTACCCCTCAGTACCCTTTTCCATTTTCTCTATTTACTAATAGTTCTTTTAACCATTCCAATATTAGTAAAGTATGAATTACACTTTCAAATAAACTCAACTATATTGCTGTCACTTTGATTTAAGCACTGTTAAAAGCTTTCAGTGATCCTCAGATTCTAAAGAAAGAAAGTGTGTACGAGTACGTGCGAGTGCCTGTGCATGCACACATGTGCATGCGTGTGTGTGTGTGTGTGTGTGTGCGCGCGTGCACATAAGCATAACTCAAAAACAAAAGCATACCAAAGTTGGTATTTAATATTTATTTATTCCAACAAGCTTACTGCTGGTGTTTCTAAACACACAAGCCGTGTGTGGGCAATGTTTAAGAGGTGGAATACTGAAAAATTCAATGCCATAGCCAGGATTTGAACCACGGATCTTCTGCTTACTGAGCGGCTCCTCTAACCACTAAGCTACCATGGCCAACTTGCCAATATGACATTAAATTCCCCAACCGATTCATACTTTCCCAGTTAGACTACACGGTAGCTTAGTGGTTAAAGCAGCCGCTTGATAAGTGGAAGATCCGTGGTTCAAATCCTGGCAATGGCATTGAATTTTTCAGTCCTGATTCCACCTCTTAAAACGTTGGTATTTAACTATCTTCCTTTCTTAGAAGTTTGAAAACAGTGTTGTTATATTCAATTTAATGTAAAAGGTGAGTCAATTAATAACACTAAACAACACTTACATTTAAAGTTTTCCAGAACACGTTTTGGAAAACTATAAATGTAAGTGTTGTTTAGTGTTACTAATTGACTCACCTTTTACATTAAGTTCGTATTCAAGTTCAATATCTCCCAAGCATATGACACAAAGATTCTCAAGGCAATCCCCCCACCACAAACTACCCTTTATATACAACATTTAGGGCCCAAATGACCTAGCTGTCGACGGGCCCTTAAACC
Organism: Tenodera sinensis; assembly: GCA_030765045.1. Classification (NCBI taxonomy): domain Eukaryota; kingdom Metazoa; phylum Arthropoda; class Insecta; order Mantodea; family Mantidae; genus Tenodera; species Tenodera sinensis. The sequence continues at coordinate 386,295,893 of CM060964.1, forward strand.
CCACTCACTCACTCACTATACAACATTTTTCAAAAAATTTTGTTATTCTCAAAAAAGCCCAAACAATTTCAATTAAAGTGCCATATGTTTAAGGTATTTTCATGACAAATGAAATGTATATGTTCAATTTTCTGGTAATGTCCTCTAAGGTCCTCTTCAATCTGGACAACTCCCATATAAATGGTAAACCATAAGACATTAACAAAATTTTGCAAGCCAAAAAATATAGATCTTGTTAAACTTATGTCAATTTTGTTTGTGGAGATAACGATTTCCAAGACATTCCTTGTTATTGATGTCCTGGCCATGCAAAGAAAACTGAATTTCAAAGCCATCACATAGCGACCAGCTCTTAAAATATTTGACTATCGCTTAAGCATAACGTATTCTCCTATTCCCATTATATCTATCAGGAACTATGTAATAAGACATTTCTACAAAGGTTATCTCAATTAATGTAGTGTATAGAAAAACAAGTGTTTGTATGAGTAGTTTGTACAAGAGCGAGTAGAGAAAGTCATGAGAGTGTACAGATACAATTTTTTCATTTCAAAAGTATGAAACTCTTATTGAAAGATTCTATATAATGATTTTACAGGGAGAGCAAAAAAGGTCCAAATGGGCTGCACGGTGTTTTGCCTGTCAGCATCCTTGGCACTCTTTGCCATCTGCTGCTATCATAGGAAAGCGCGGATGAAATCATGCAACATTTATAAATTACTTTTAAAGGCTTACTTACCAACTATATGAAAGGTGATGCTGAAACTGGCCACCGTCATTGTCCATACATTTTTGGCACCTCTTTAGGGAACTATCCATCACTCGCCATAGTTCACGTTTAGAAATATTGGCAATTTCCTGATGGATATTGTGACTTTTTTTTGGGTGTGTGTGAAGTAAAGTAGACAGATGTAGTCGAGATAAAGAAACACTTTTATTTCCGTAAACAGTAACTTTGTACACTCGTTGCAACAACAAGAAAGTCTTTTCCGATTCTCCAACAGCACGGCTCCGAACTCGTAACACAAAGAACTAACTCTTCTCCGTCGGCACAACGCTTCACATCGTCTGTCCGTCTCTGTCGGCACGACTACTCAACGCTTCCCATACTGACTGCCTCTTCTCACACTTTACCGCTATTTATATCTCCCAGGCACTATTCTGGAAGCTTCAGGAACGTTCACTTATTGCGGTGAGATACAAAGTAGAAGATTCCAGTAGCCTCTATCCTTTTCTCTCTTTCGGCAAGCGCCCCAACAATGCGGCCATTCTCTGTCTCTTTCCTTCGGCTCCTTTGCCGTAGTGCCGACAATAATGCGATGGGTGACACTGCTGTTGTCGGCAATTAGATGCGGCGGGCGCGGTGACTTTGTTTTAACTCTTACAGGATGTGTGCGTTTGTCTTGTACACTTTACGTTTTAAGTTACCCAGAGATAGAAATCACAGAGAATTAGGTCAGGGGAGCACAAATCTCTAATAATTCTACCCTGAAAAACACTTTCAGTTGTAATTAAGGAAAAATTGAAGCTAATGACAATGAAGCAACAGAATCTATCATTTATCAATTTAGCTGTTTGGATTGTGTTGTTAGCTATGCTGGATTTCTGACAATGAAGTCATTAATCCTCTTGCTCTCCAATATAGAAGAGAACAATAGCAATAATAGTAACCGCTTTTTAGAGAGCACCTATTTTTATGTTTTGGTGGACTGCTGTTTGGATTGTGATAGGGTTTATATTGGTAAAACTAAACATCATTTAGAAACCAGAATAAAAGAGAATTTTAGAAATATTAAATATAAACAAACCGATAAATCAGCTGTGGCAGATCATTTTTGGTCATTTAATCATGAAATTAATCCAGAGGTTAAATTATTAAAACAGTTAAGTTGACCTATAGATTTAATGATTTGGGAAAAGATATTTATTTTAAAAAACAGAAACCATGTTATGAATTTTGAAATCCCTTCAATAGACTGTATTTATACATTTTTGTTTTCAGGGGTTGGTGACAAATAGATCTTTTAAATTAAGCATCGGTAACTATGGTAACTTGTTTGGTTAGCTTTGAGAATAAGTCGGATGCAACTTGAAACTAGTCAGCATTATACTACCTTGCAATATTAAAAAGATAAGTGGAGCTTTTAGTTTCTAATTTGTTCTTAATTTACTTTCAATTGTTCTTATCAAAAGATTGGCCGTATGAGCTGTTGCAGAGTCTTGTTGAAAAAAGGCAAAATCACACTCCCTGTCTGTTAATTCTCTAAAGGGGCAAAATTGGGATATTGTTTAGAAAAGCTTACGCAAGCACTTGGTCAGAATTTCGGCAAAGTCCCGCTCGGCAGTGTGTACGAATGGTCACGAAAGTTGCCGAAGTTGCTGTGTTAATGCAGCGCTGCCAACAGCAGAATGTCCCTAGGAGTTTGTTGCCAATAGTAAGTTTGAATGTTTTTGCGGGAGTCGGCAGTATGCTGCTGACCTTCTTAGAAGCAACTAGTGCAACGGATCGCTTCATCAGTATATTAGATTTGGCACCTCTGTGCTTTAATGAGGGGTCATGCATGCAGTTCCTGTACGACGAGGGCCTGCTGAGAACTCGAATGCTATGCAGGGAATGTGATGTGCCCTAGGGCGAAGCCTACAGTCCCCCATCTGTGCCATCCCAGCGCATGGGGCTCTGTAAATGGATTTTTTTTCCACTCGAAAATTAAAAAATAAATAAATAAAAAAGAACGGTAATTAATAAAAATAATATAAATATAATAATATAATACTATTAAATATAATATTATATATAAATAATATAATATAATATTAAATAATAATAATAATACAATAAAATAATATAATATGTTGTTTTCTAGTGCCTTGCATCTGGCAATGAAGCCATTAGCATTATATTATAATATAATATAAAATAAATAAAAAAGAACGATAAATAATAAAAATAATATAAAGATGATATATATAATATAAATCTAATAACATTAAAAATAATAATATAAAATAAAATAAATAAACAAAAAAAGAACGATAAACAGTAAACATAATAAAAATATAATAATATTAAATATAATAAATATAATATATATATAAATATATATAATAAATATAATAACATTAAATAATAAAATAATAATAATAAATATAAGTATAATATATAGTATTATATATAAATAATATATATAATATAAATGTAATAATCATCATCATACGCGATAGCGGTATGTCTGTGGCGGCAATGACGCGAGTGAGTGCATTTGTGTTTAATGTGTTGGCAACGAAAACTAGTGTAGTGTAAAAAGCAATGTTGGCAGATGTGAAAATCGTCTGCTAGTCATGCAGTGAAATCTAGTGGGCGATTGTGAAACTACTGTCGGCGCATGCGCAGTAAGTAAGTTCGGACTTAGAATCTGGCTGGCAAGTGGAAAGTGAGCTGTTCTAAACTTGAGCCCAAAATTGCATTTACAGATGTACAGGTGTCAGCTGTTGACTCGAACAAAATTGGCCCTATAACTCAGAACCTAATATTGTTTACGAAGTACCCCTTTATCACAAAAAACTTGGTGTATGGTGCACCATTAGTGGAGAAAGGTTTCTCAGAGCTTCAAAAAGCGATTTCTATCTCTGGAGTAACATAAAACAAAGTGTACAAGACAAACCCACACACTCTGGAAGAATTAAAACAAAATTTCTGCCAGGAAATTGCCAGCATTTCTCAACGTGAACTACGGCGAGTGATGGATAATTTCCTAAAGAAGTGCCAAAAATATATGAACAATGATGGTGGGCAGTTTCAGCATCTCCTTTCATAAAGTTGGTAAGTAAAGCCTTTAAAAGTAGTTTTAAAAATCTGATGTGTTGCACTCACATGACTTTTTCTGCTCTTGTACTAACCATTATTACCAACTCTTATTCTTCTATCTTCTTCGTGTTAGTTGAGATAAACATTTGTACAAATTATCTTACTACTCATTTTCTTGCACATACAACGGGAATATGGAAATACAGTAGACTGAGTGATTGTCAATTCTTTTAAAGCTTTCATTTTCGTTCTCTTTGCACGTGTAACATACAAAAAAATAAATAGCGATGTTCCAACTGACAAAGTATTAAGTTCTCCGGAAGTTATACAAATAACAAGGAATATCTCCGAAATGGTTCACTCTACAAAAAAATTTATTTGGACATAAATTGTGTCTTTTAGTGAGATCTACATTTTTTGTGCAGTAAGATTTTATCTATCTCTTATGGTTTACAGGTTATTCAAACGTCATCCAGAGTAAACAGGACTACATAGGCTATAGCCAGAAAATTTAAAATATACATTTCATTTGTCATCATTTTAATCAAAATCGTTAGAACCATTTCCATGAAAATCAAAATTTTTGAAAAATTTTCCATGTAAAGGGTAGTTTAGGGTGGGGCTATTTTCTTCAAACCCTTTGTCACATCCTTGAAAGACATTAAACTTATATACTAACTTTGGTTTTTAACCGACTTTTCGTTTTTGAGTTATGCTGTCCACAGACTGACAGACACACACATACGGACCTTTTTCTAAACATGCCGTTTTTGGATTCAGGGGGCCTCAAAACATATATTTCCGGTGAAATCTCAACATTGAATTTTTGGGTGGAATACAATACTTCCTCTACTAAGTAGCAGAGAAAGTAAAAATGTTGTCTGGTTACATCCGCACTTTCCTATCATATTAGATGGCAACAATTGTCAGAAGGGTGGACAAGCAAAACAACATGCAGTTCGTTCAGAACTTTCTTGCTCTCCTGTTATATATTCCTTGTAAATGACAGGAGAAAACATCACAATGTTAACTATAATGCAGTAAATTTTTGAGAATATAAAAGCAATATGTTAATTTAGTATAATGTTACCTCTTCCTGTGTATTAGCAGAGGCATGTCTTGCATATAGTCGTATTCTACGTTTCATTCTGCTCACTTCATGTTCTGGAGGTGCAGGTCCGTCAGAATCTTCGTCCAGCTCATCAAAGTAGTCCTCATCAATGAGGGTATAATCTGCAAGGACAAACATTTACGCTACTGAAACAAACCTTTCAAATATTTATGAAATAAAATGTGAGTAGTGATATCACCCATGGCTATAGGGGGTACAAAACCCCTGACTGCCAACCCAGCTGCTGCTTAATGTTTACCTTACTTGGAATGAGCGACGTCGCATCTTTGCTTACTTATGGCACACAAAACATACATGCTATGTCAAAAGTGTTTCACATCTGGTTGTGTTTTCAAAGAGAGAAGTAATTTATGGTGTGCATGTGTAGTGTACGGGTATGCCACATTAGAGTAATAATACATGCATCTTTATACACTGGTTTACATTGATTTTTACAATTAAAAGAAATTATTTTTCTATCTAAAATAAGAACAAACTGGAAACTAAAAGCTTCACTTATTTATCTTAGTAATATTGCAAGATCTTCCAGAGCTGACAGTTTCAAGTTGTATCCAATTTGTTTGTATAGCTTTGAAAATAAGTTGGAGACAACTTGAAACATGTCAGCGCTGGAAAATCTTGCAATATTACTAAGATAAGTGAAGCTTTTAGTTTCCAATTTGTTCTTATTTTAAATTCTGATGCTTCACTGTTAATAGCTTCAATTGTTTCTTTTATTATTTTTCTATGTTGTTACAATAATGAGATTGATTATATATGTACAGAAAAACTCAGCTAAATAACCCCCCTCCCCATGGCACAACAGCCCATCAAGGCCAAGGCCTACCACTCGACCGCAGCATCCCCCCACCTCTGCCCACTACAGGCATCATGAGTGGGATGCAGTACTGGAGGTGGGACGTGGTCAGCGCTCTGGTCCCTCTGGCTGGTTATGTTGTCTTCTCGACCAGGGGCTGCTACTTTTCAATCAAGTAATTCTTCAGCTGGCCCCTCAGGGACCTAACAAGGCTAAGTGCACCCCAGACCAGGTCTGCTAGCAGGAGAAAATCCCTACACCTATACCGGGAATCGAACCTGGATCTCCTGCTTGGTAAGCAACAGTGCTACCACTATGATAAGGAGATGATCAACTTAGCTGAATACCTAATCTAAATTTCATTCTCTGCAATTAATTGTTCTTCCACACAATAGCCATATGTGGGAGGGGATTGGAAAGGGTAGAATGAGACAGAAAAATGTAATGCCATGACTAGGATGTGAACCATGATCTTCCACTTCACACACATCTCCTCTAACCACTGAGCCTGATTCTACCTCTCAAACATTGCCCACACATGGCCTGTGAGTTTAAAACCATCAGCAGTAAGTTCGTTGGCATAAAAAATAACAATTATCATTTAATGAAGCTAATCACTACAGCACAAGGTAGTTGCCATCAGTTCCTGGAGAGGGTCTGTTCGTACTCATCAGGTGTAAACCAATGAGCCAATTCCAAGAGTTTTATTATCTCCAAGAACATACAAACTTCACTTCTCACACTACGATAAATGCCACTCCACTGCATGGCCGTGATTGTAAAGTAAGTAATAATAGTAGTCTAATGCCCAGGAACTTGGATCAACTCCAGTCTCCTTGCTTCCCAGTCTAGTTGTGATGACGTTAAGCTTCTGCTGTCATAACGGTGTTTTCATCGTTGCACAGGACACACTTTGGTGAAGGACAGATGCAAGAGATTTTGTTTTTAACGATAAATGAGAAAGTTGCTCAATTACAGAACAAATTGGTTTGCATGCATTTGAAATAGTTTAGAAGTGATATATGGGCTATTTTTTCACAAATTTTTCATATTTTCAAGACTATTGTGTTTTAGTGCTGAGAAGTATCTACTTTTTTTTTAAATTTTGCTTAGAAAAATAAGTTTTTTCACTCGTTGACTTATTGTCGCTGATATTTAAGTTTTAGTTTTAATAACAATGAAAGAATTCACATCTAATTCTCATAAATTCAATAACTCGGCTTCTTTTTAAATCAACTTGTAACAATACTACAAAATAAATATTATTGGCAGAGACAAAGAAAGCTGCCTTACAATGCAATTGGTGAGGCTACAATAAAAGGTTGTTTCACGAGGTCACATTTCCGTGTTATTAAAGCTGCCGTAATAAACTTCAAGTGGCTTGTTGTTGTGATGTTCAGAAGTTTTTGTTTCCAGACTGGTGACTGGATAGATTCCGGCATGTGTGTACTAAAGATTAAAAGCAAAAGGTGAATATTACCACTTTTTCTATGAAAAGTCCCTTCAATGTCTTTGGTTACCAGAATCAAATGCTGACAGCAAGAGTTTTTTCTCTACATATAACTTGCTTGTAACAGACAGGATAACTATGAAAAATTAAAGCGTCGCAACTTGTTGTATGTTGCAATTTGGTGATGCTGACTGATGTGCAATGGCCCTCATGTCTGACGCATGATATATGTAGTGATTCATGTCATGATAATAAAATATGTTTTAATTTGGAGAAATTTTGAACAATAATGTTACAGAAACATTACTTACCTGTTAATTTTAATTTCAGTAATGCCTATGTGTTAATTTTACCTGAAAATTTGTGCAAAATTAATGCAAATTTTTAGTATAATATTCAACACAGAACACCACTAACTTAAATTATTAATGCAAATTTTTCAAATAATTATCACCAAAAAATCTTGTCTTTGGTGATGGATATATTGATATTATGTGCAAATGCACTACCATACGATCATGTCCTGTTACACAGCCACTGTTGGTATTTAAGTTTAATGTCTTTCAAGGATGCAACACAAAGATTTTGAAGAAAATAGCCCCACCCTAAACTACCTTTACATGGAAAATTTTGATTTTCTTGAAAATAGCTCTAACAATTTTGAATGAAATGACATGTGTGTAAGATATTTTTATGACAAATGAAGTGTATATTTTGAATTTTCTGGCTATAGCCTACATAGTCCTGTTTACTCTGGATGACTTTTGAATACCTCGTAAACCGTAAGAGATAGACAAAACCTTAGTGTACAAAAAATGTTGATCTTGCTAAAACACACAATTTATGTCTAAATACATTTTTTTGTAGAGTGAACCATTTCAGAGATATTCCTTGTTATTTGTGCCAGTTTCAGAAAATTTAAACTTTTGTGAAATGCAACATCGTTGTTCATTTTTTTATACGTTAAGCGTGCAAAGATAATGGGATCTCAAAGTTTTAAAAGATTTGACTATCGCTCAAAGCCTACTGTATTCTAATATTCCCCTTGTACCTACAAGGAAATAAGCAATAAGATAATTTGTACAAATGTTTATCGCATGTAACACAAACAAGATATAGGACTAACAGTTTGTAAGAATGGTTAGTACAAGAGTAGAGAAAGTCATGTGAGTGCAACACAGAGTTTTGTAACTCGTTTTCCCAGTTGGCCTACCTTCTCATTTCCCACAATGAGCAGGGACCTATTGCAGTTTTATACATTTTTTTAGTGTTGTTATAATTCTAATTTTTTTTTATTTCTTGTGTTCATTTAGTAAAGGAAATGGAATCATGTGTTACTACTGGTTGTATAGCTGCTGAAGAGTCACTAAGTATGACTGCCTTTTGCTATTCTTTTGTTCTATGTAAGAGCTGTGTAAGTGCAACATCTATAGCTAACAGTTCTCTATCAAAGTGTGCCCCCCCTAGATTCATGTCTGGGTCACAGTGGGTCAAAGTGTTCCCCCTCTGTTGCACGCACGCACACACGCACACACACACAATTTCATGTTAATCAAGGTAAATGTAGTACAAATTATTTAATTATATAGCTCCTTGTACGTAGAGTGGGAAATGGGGAATACTACAGTGGCAAAGCTGAAGAAGTGTCTTGAGTCTCAGATTACCCAAACTACATACAGATAAATTGTATGGTATATGTCGGATGTAAGAAGCAAGGAAAATAGTGTCTAAAAGTCGTCAATAAGTTGCTTGTATGCTCCTAAAGTAATATAACAGTGTAAAATGTTAGAGTAGAAAATGCTAGACTCGCACTTCCTGTGACGAGTGAGGGGCTTGCTAGGCATTGCTAAGCAACTGCCCCTCTTCAAGCCATGTTATTTTATTGCTTGTAGACACTCTCGGAGTCGCACCCTGGGAGAAATAACCCGGCACTTGACATTACAGCTGCCTGCCAGCCACTCTGTTGCAGCGTTGCCACTTATTCACTATCTATGGACAGTGGTTCAACCATAATAAGAGGTCCACCATTTTTGTTTTATTTTTCAAAGTATTCTCTTAATGCACATATCATCTCCAGGGCCTGACCTTTTAGGGTTATTTGTGTGCCCAATACATGCTTTTTGGCTTTACCAGGACTATAAGCCATTTTTAAACAAAATGCCACGTAACCAAGACCGCTAAAATCTGTTACGAATGCAACAAAACACTGAAATATGCAGTGGTAAACTATATAAAATAAAACTACAATCCCCCCAGATACACTGTTTGGAGTTCTTCACGTCTTTAAAGTGACTAATTATTTCGAAACCCTGTGTGATGTCACATAATTACTACCAAAGCTATGTCAGAAATAAGTTACTCTACGCATCTTACAAGTAACAAACTGTTATCTTCCTACATTCCTGTGGAATTACGCATCCAATTTGGATAAAAAATCATTTATTTTTTCAAAATCGGCTGATCAAAGAACAAAATGCTATGAAGCACATATTAGAAGGAACGTAAGGACTTCCCTTCACCCTGTATATGTCTTCCCACATTGGCATGGGATTTTATATGTGCTGGGATTTCTTAATCTCATGTACAGTAGGACATAGTACAGGGCGACAAATGATTGAGTGCTTACGTTATCAAACAGCTTATACCTATTGGGTCCCATTTTTACTGACCAAAGACAGCAAACTTCTGAGAACAACCATCATGAGTATTTGAAACAAAGGTGGTGATTTTTTGGTGAGTACTATGACAGGCAATGAAAGCTTACGAGCCTGAAACAAAACATCACAGTATGGAATGGCACCACTTGTATTCACCATTGAAGAAGGAAGAAGACAGTGCAATCTGCTAGCAAAGCAACAGACAGTATCTTCTGGATACAGAAGGTTGCATTCTGGTTGACTTTCTTGAACCTGGACAAACCATAAATACTGTCCTTTGCATGCACACAGTTTTAAAGCTCTGTCCTTCATTGTGGTAGAAACACCCTCAACAGGATAATGTGCATCCTATCACTGTGGAGAAGATGACATTTGGGTGGGAAACGTCCACATCCTCCCTGCAGTCCCGACTTGGCACCTCCGACTATCATATTTTGGTTGTTACCTATTCATTACTAATAACATGTATAACTGTTACAGAGTTTTAACTCGCCCTGTGTTAATAAAGTATATACCATTATGCATGTTGCACTAAGATACAAAGACAAACATTTTGGAGGTGAGAGTTAGAATCGGAAGTGAAAAATTCAATGCCACAGCTGGGATTTGAACCACAGACCCTCCACTTACCAGGCAGATGCTCTAACCATTAAGCTACTGTGACAACCTGCCAGAATAATATTGAAGCCTTTCTACGTAGTTTCATTGCGCTGGTGCATTTTGTCTTTGAATTATGAGCTAAGATTTCAAATCATTCACCTTGTTATTTTTCATAGTTTTGGAAATGTGGTTGCTCTATCATTAAGCTAAGACTGGTATTTTAGACTGTGTCATTTGAGAGACAAATTTCTGCAGTAACATGGCATGACTTGCTCAGTGTATGAAAGTGGCTACAGACAGCATCATGATCTGGGAAATGTTTCAGACGACAATGGGGCAAGAGTATGAACTGTAGACTTCGGCAAAAGTATGCCTGCAACACACAGTGAAATGCATTCACTAACCTTCATTGATGTGGTGCGGTTTTAAATAATTGCAGATTGTAATTATTATTTATTTATGCCAACAAACTTACTGTTGGTGTTTTTAAACACACAAGCCGTGTGTGGGCAATGTTTGAGAGGTAGAACTGGAACATAAAGTACTTACAATAGTAAGTCACCATTGGGGTAATTGTCTCTGATGTGAGACTGCCTTTGTGGTTTACCAGGAGAAATACGAGCTGGTTTGAGAATTCAATGCCATTCTGGCTGTTTGTCACACAGTAGCTCAATGGTTAGAGCAGCCGCCTGGTAAGCAGAAGGTCTGTGGTTCAAATCCCAGCTGTGGCATTGAATTTTTAAGTTCCAGTTCTACCTCTCAAAAATTGCAGGTTGTTGAGCTTTCGATTCTTTGCAATCTCAGGCCGTGGTACAGGGTGAAATAATTGTGGACTAGCGATTAAGTCTTTATGAATTATTTTATTTGCACCTTGTTCACAGTATTTTAAATATGTATCACATTGGTATAGGTCGCGCGTTACTTCTTGACGAATGAAAATTTTATATGAAAGGTTGAATGCGAGTCTCTACTCAGCTTTTGCGGGAACGAGAGAGAGGAGGTACAGTCTGCAGTGAGATGACGCGCATGCTTCTGAGCTGAAGTAGTACAACACTACAAATCAATTTATGACACTTGCAGTAATATCAGCCACACGCATTATACACTATACCTCTATAACTGTTTCCACTTAACTTTCTTGCATTTATTCTATTCCCGACATCTCTCCCTCGTCTGAATTACTATTTTTGTTGCATGCATACATACATCCGTACCGCACAAAACTTCTGCAGTCGACTGTATACACACACGTGACAGAGGAAAACAGAGGTGTCTGTTATCGTAGCATAAACATTTGCTGACCTGTTTATTAAGGGTAGGCTCACTCATTGGATTTCTGCTCAAGGTCATTCGTCAAGAACGAACGCGCAACCTATAAGTCCTTTTTGTTATGATATGATATGATTTATTGAGTACTAAAACAAATACATCTTGGGCTACCCCTGAGCTGGGCCCTGGCCCTTTTGCTAACAGGGCAGCCCTTCAACACAATTACATATTTTACACGTGTTTGCCCCTTTTAATGGTTATTGCTTTTTCATTTAATTTCTATGCTGCACTAGATGTTTCATATTTGCCAAATTTTTGTCCCTCTCTGTAAATTATTATACTCATTTCTGTCTCATATTATTATTGTTTCACCGTCTGTATACACTTAACCACCATTTTCAATGTTTCTCACTTACACATCACCCCTTTCCCTACTGCTAATCAGCAGCTTTCTGTAATACAGCCGTATCACATCTGTTCCTATACTTCTCACGACGCCTTCTATTTCTTCCTTTCTACAATTTATCCATAAAAGCCATATTTATACTTTGTTCATATGTTCCTACATCTCGATATCTCCTGCCTAAATTTTGCCGTTTTTCTAACCCCTTGAGTCCCCACACTTGTTTCATGCTGATTTTCCATGATCCCTTGCACCTCCATACTTGTTTCACTCTGCTATTCCCTGATCCCTTGTATCCCCACACTTGTTTTGCTCATTTTCTTAATCACCTCGATTCCCATACTTGTTCCACTCTGTACTCGGTGTAATGCAATTACATTTTTTATTTTCTTCTTCGCTCCACCGACCGCCATTTCTGAGATTTCCCCCTCTTCTCCACCATTTGCATTGTTCATCACTTCTCCTCCGTCAAGGCACACTTCATTTACTCCACGTGCATTCTGGACATTCACACCGGATACTGACGTCAGCTTGTTTAAGTCTACTGCATCAACAACGTTCGTATGCTCTGCGTCTTGGATGTTCCTTATGCTGGGTTTCTGCTCAGCCACTTGCCCATCAATCCACAGTTTGCCATTTCGTATAAATGCGTTGAAACCTTGTCTTCTCGCTGTCTTCCTTTCTTCAATCAGCTTCCTCCTTTGTTCTCTTTGTTCATAACAAAGAACCTTAATAATATATATGTTCCCCTTAGCTTTTTTGTTACTTTCAATACTTCCGTTACCAATTCTGTATTGCTAAATTTTGCCAATATATTCCTTTTGCCTCCTAATTTCCCAATTCTAAATGCATCCCGCAGTTCGAAGCCTCTCATATTTATCCCTAGCCTCTTCATTAACAATTCTCGTATCTCTTGAAATGCTCCAATTCCTTTTCGTTCTAGTATCCCAGAAATTATTAAGTTGTATCTTCTCATGAAGTCTGCCATGCTTTCCATTCTTCTTTCCATTTTTTCCATCTTGGTTTTTACCTTCTCCAATTCTTTAGTTTTAATCTCCAACTCTATATTATCCCATTTACTCCATTCTTGCTTAAATCTCATTGCCAAACCATTATTTCTTATAACTTGTCCCATCTGCTTTGCGGCTGCCATGTCACTTAGTTCCTTTTTCCTCACTTATGTGGCAAAAACTGTACCACATGTCCACTCTGCTCCGTTGCTAGTTTTGTACCTCCTTTTTGTTAGTGGATCGACTTTCTTAACATCGTCACCATATCATGTATGAGTTATTTAGCAATATTTCGCTAAATGTGTTTTCCATCATGTTGCGCTTTGCCACGATATTATGTCCTTTTATTTAATCACACACTTCGCGTCAATTGAAGTATTATGGTTAATCAATATTTCACTTTTGCTATCTTATATCTCACACATATCAAAATGCATCTACCTTCGACTGACACTACTGACAAAGAGGACTGATCTTGCCGTATTATTTCAGTTATGCGCATGTATCCATCCCGATATATGCATATTTTATAGCGTCCCCTATGACGTCATTTTCTGTATATTTCCCTAATCCCGAAAATGTCAAGAAAGCGATCTCACTCTAACTTCCTAACATTTTTGGCATCATATTTAAAATAACCCTTAAAATGTTATACATTAAATCAAAATATGATAGTTAATTATGACACTGATAAACATACAATATTTCCAACAATTGAAGAATGAAGTAACACAAACAAAGTGCAACAAGTTTATTAAAGGGTTTGGTATACCACTCACTTTGTTGCTCCTACCAATGTGGCATAAAATGGCATGGTTTGTTGCTTCCCCAACGGATCAGCGGTGAGCATGAATGACTTTTAATCTTTTTTGTATCTCTGGTGCAGTATGGGTCAATGAGTGTATCAGTTAATCACTGCACTAGATTAACTGTGAAACAGAATATGTGGTCAGGCCCCGAAAAGAAAGCATTTATGTAAATATTTATTGTAAATATAGTTTATTTTTCATGTTGCTAAGGATTTGCTAAGTACTAAGAGTGTATTATCATCGTTGTACTATTAAGAGAGGTATTTATTCAATGACATCATTAATGTTAAATAACATGTTCAATTAAGGAAAAATGAAGCTATTAACAGTGAAGCTACAAGAATCTAAAGTAAGAACAAATTAGAAACTAAAAGCTTCACTTATCTTAGTAATATTGCAAGTTCTTTGGTGCTATGCTGACTATGTTTCGAGTTGACTAAGATAAGTGAAGTTTTCAGTTTCTAATTTGTTCTTACTTTAGAAACATGTTCAAATTTAATATGTATAATTATAAGAATCATTTTATATTTAATATTAAAAGTGTAGGGAGGATAGATAGAGATCGCTTTCATAACATTACAGGAACTAGTTAGCATGTAGGATGATTTCATGGGATACGCCGTGGGAAATGGACGTATACGCGCATGAATACAAACGCATTGTAAAAGAAAATGCTAGATTTTTTTTCGCGTCACAGCGTCCAGATAATAATAATTAATTCACCTTTTAAATTAAATTAATTACAACAACACTGTTTTCAAACTTCTATGAAAGGAAGATAGCATTCACCTTTAATTAAAAAACAGCACCAACTGTAAAGTATTGAACTTATTTAAACTTTTAAATGAACATATTCAGTCTATTATCACAAATTATGTAGTCATATGGCTGGGCGTCTTTTCAAATCTCGCTAACGGGTCGGCATGCACAGATTACAAATTTTTATAAGTCAATATCTTTGTTGCTATTAGTGCTACATCGCAGAATTTACACTTATTTGATGCACTGTCACTCTGTCTTTCGCCACCATAAATACCCGTTTGAAGTTCACTTTATATTCAGAAGTCACTCAAATTATTGCGGACACTTACGATTTCCATTGCAAAGCCGAATCAAGCCATTTAAAAGAGACAATTGAACTTAGTCTTTACTAACTATATTTACAATTTATGGTATCAGTAGGCTTTTCTGCCGCCTCTATAATCTCATATTTAATCGTTCTAGAGGGCTTATGCAGAAATACTGTCAAAAGTTAATTATAAACAGAAAATAAGTCAAATTCATAATGTACTTAATATATTTTAGGAACAAAGCATATTTTCTGTTTCAGATGCAAACTCTGATGAGACCACAGAATGTTGCACTTAGGCAAATGTTTATTAGCCTAATGCAAATATCAAGGTTAAAGAACTTATGTCTTTACCGGAAAGAAAAGACAACAAAGACGGAAGAGAATTCAAGAATAAGAAAAGCTGACAAGTTCACCTTTTAAAAGGAAGTTGGAAATTAATCAAGTCCAGTGCCTCAAAACCTGTCAAGTGTGATTTAACAGAATCTGCACACAGCCATATGAGATACAAAAAGACAGAATGCTGTTCAATCCCACCCAAAGTGTCAACTTCGGCTTCAAGTGACAAAACCCACAAGGAGTATGTTGAAATATTGGAAGAGCACTGGATTCAATGCCAAACGTGTGCAGAATGGTGGCATGGAGGAGGCAGAAAATTTATCTGTAACTATTGCAGATATTGAGAAAGTTTCAATCCTTTCTTTATCCAAATATGTTTTCACTACTGTTTAGATAAATGGTGGTTAATATGAAACAGACTATGGTCTTTTGATCTATTCTTGTATTGCAATTAAACTTAGAGCACTATACAGTACAAGTAAACATTCATGTTTTCTGCGTACTTTTACCCCACGCTATCGCACTCTTATCCCCATATATGGGGCATAAGTTTGAATGGGTCACATTTTAGTTAAACATTTTTAAAACTATCTTGCAATGGAAAAAATAGGTTTTAACCACTGTTTGTGGCACACCAAGGAATACAGATTCTACAATAAAAAACACACATATAACAATTAAATGCATGCCACTGCAGAGACCTTGAAAGCTTAAGTGCATACACTTGCCCCACACTACTCTATAGGTAGAAAAATTGCACAAATTGTTTTTTCCCCAGTTTTTTGTCTCTATTACAAAATTATGAAATGTGTACATCTGGCCTTTCAGCAGTAAATGGTTCAAATGTACACTGTTTTGTTTCCCCTTCTCAGGTTATTCTAAACCAACCATTAAAAGCCATTCATAAAATACTGGTTGACATAGCCAGTGTGATCTCATGTATTACGCTAACAAAAACATTTCATGTAATATTTCTGTACTCACCACTTCTAACTTCTTTCTCACATTCACTAACATTGGAAACAAAAGCCAAGGAGTCTTGTTCAAGCTCAAGAATGAACTTTCGTATGCCTGCAAGACAAAAAGGTTTCAATTTGTAACTGTCTTCTCATTTCATTAACATAACACAGTTTTTAAACGTTCTACAATATTTAAGCACAATATTTGCCCAGCCACTTCTAGCGCCCCATCCATCAGTGAAAAATATTGGACAGCAAGGGGATTAATGACTTCGTTGTCAGAAATCCAGCACTAGCTAACAACAACAATATATTTGAGCAAATCTATAGTCAAGTAAAACTCACTTCAAGAATGTTAAATCATTCCCATAATAACTAGAAGTTAAATTCCTAGATCCCATCTTTTTATGAATAAGCAGGTCATATACCATTTGTTTGTTACTCATAACTCATTTTATTCATGCTTTAAGTACATGAATTAAAGGACACGTCAGAAAGTATACATACATCTTTATATTTACACCTTGATTTTCTTTGCCTTAATTGATTTATATTCTTCTAGACTATAAAAAGCATTTTCTATTAAATATTTTTTATCATTTTTAATGTACATTTGTTATTTTCAATGATTTGTATTTCTTTAGGTAGCTTATTAAATAATTGTTTCCCCATACTTCTTACATCTCGATTATTTAAAGTACCCCTTAATGTAGATCTAAAGTATTCATTATTATTTCTTAATCCATATTTATGAACATGGTTATTTTTTTGCTTCTCTTTGTACAATATAATGTTTTTTATGTTTTTATATATGCAAGGAACAGTTAATATCTTATGGATTTTTAAAATTTGTCTACACGAATGCCGCTTATCCACTCTCTCCATTATTCTGAGTGCCTTTTTTTGCAACGTGAATACCTTTTTCATGTCTGTTTCCGTGATATTTCCCCAAAGAGTAATTCCATATTTTATGTGGGAATAAATGAAAGCGAAGTAAATCTGCTTGACAGTTCCTTTATCCATCATGTTTCTGGCCTGTTTTATTATATATATATACCTTTATTTTTTAAGAGATATGTTTAATGTATGATTTCCAGTTTAGTTGTTTATCAACAATCACTCCTAGAAAATTACTATGGTCTGTTTCTGATATAATTTCTCCATTTATTTCTATTTTATTACTACTGGTTGAGCTCTTTTTCAGTTCAAAATTGATTATAGAGGTTTTTTTTAATATTCAATACCATGTCTAAACTATAGGAATACTCTTGCACTATTTTAGGCAGTGAATTTGCTTTTTCTTCCACCTCCGTACTTGTTTTGGCTTTAATTATTATAGTCATGTCATCTGCGTACCCATTGGCTAATGCTCCATTTCTTTGAATCAATTCAAATATGTCATTCTCATACAAAATACAAATATTCTCATACAAATATAAGGACCCAATTTCGAACCTTGTGGAACCCCATGTTGAATAGTTTCATAGCCTGATCTTACTTTACCAATGGTTCCGTCTTTGTTTTTGTAGTTTATTTCAACACACTGATTTCTGTTTTTTAGATATGAACTGATCAAATTCTTTGCTAATCCCCTAACTCCGTAATTTTCTAATTTATTTAACAATATATCTATATTTACACAATCAAACACTTTTGGCAGATCTAAAAATACGGCAATTACCTTTTCATGATTATTCAGTGCTGTTATTATAATATCACTTACCTTATTAATTGCATTTATCGTTGACTTTTTTCTTCAAAGCCAAATTGCCACTCTGATATAATATTCAATTTTTTGAGAAAGGCTTGAAGTTGCTTTAAATACACACCTTCTATACTTTTGGAAAAGGTAGAACATAATGTAAGTGGTGTATAATTTTCTACACTTGTCTTATCTCCTTTTCGTTTATGTAAAGGTCTCACTATTACACTTTTTAATAAATCCGGAAATTTGCCTTGATTTAGTGATAAATTTGCAATATTAGTTAAGACATTTGCCATCTCATATTTAAGGTGCTTTATAATTTCATTAGATATTTCATCCATACCACTGGATTTTTTTGTTTTTAGTTTTTTTATTTCCTGAATTACATTTTCTTCTGTTACTTCAAATATTCCCATAGAGTGCATTTGTCCCGAGGGTTTTATTAAATTTGGTGAACTACTTGTTGATTTTAATGTATTTAGATGACTCACTATATTAATGTAGTAGCTGTTAAACACGTATTTTAGGTAACTTAATTTGGGTTAATTTAGAATCTAAATTGTTTGAGAATCTAAATTTTAGCATGAAAAGAAAAACAAGTTAAATAGATTATGCAAAAAGCAACAGAAATTGAATATAAAGAAACCAAATAATCAAACAAATAATGTAATTAATTTATCAAATTGTAACTTAAATGAGAAATAAATTTTCTAAATAAAGGTATGAAAACTTGCGTAAATTTTTCAAAAAACACAAGATGATTTTGTTGCAGATATTGAAATTGCCAGTCAAGATTTAAATGACATTAATAAATCTTTGATTAAAATGAAATGCACTAAAATTCTGAAAGATATAAATAAAAATCATCCTAAAGGTAATTATAATAATCAGATTATTAAATCATTGAATGAAAAGGACGTAATTTATACTAAAGCTGACAAAGGCAATAAAATTGTAATTTTAGATCAATCTGATTATATTAATAGAGTAGAACTTTTTCTTGAAAGTGATGATTACTTAAAAAGTGATAATGATCCTTTAAAATCATGCATTTCAACTTTTAATAAAATTCTCAATGAAGTGAAAATGATACCTAAAAAAGAAAAAAGTATTTTAAAAGTTAATAATCCAGTTTTACCTAGATTGTATGCACTTCCTAAAATTCACAAACCAGGAAATAAAATGAGACCAATTATAAATTGTATGAATTCACCTATGTATAATTTAGCAAAATGGTTAACTAAAAAATTCAGTACCTTCGATCAATTTGAAAGTTTAATTATTAAAAATTCTTTTGAATGAGTAGAAAAGATTAGCAACATAGTATTGCCTGATAATGATAAACTCGTTTCTTTTGATGTAACTGCTTTATTTCCTAGTATTCCTAGAAAAAAGCTTTCGATTTTTTTAAAAAAATTGCTAAATTCTTTAGAATTAAACAAAGAATTAATAGATGATTTTGTAAAGCTTACAAATCTTTGTTTAGATCAAAATTTCTTTAGCTTTAATGGTAATTTTTTTCAACAAACTTCTGGCTTGGGAATGGGTAGTGCACTTTCGCCATTTCTTGCTAATCTTTTCACAAGCTTTTTTGAAACTCAAATTATAAAATCATTCCCTCTAATTTTTAAAATATCGTATAGATATGTGGATGGCATTTTTGCTGTTGTCCCTAAGAAACAGATAAATGCTGTTTTAAAACTTTTAAATTTACAAGATAAAGCTACACAATTCACTTTGGAAACCGAAAATAATGGATGCCTTCCGTTCCTGGACTTAAAAATTAAAAGACATAACAATAAATTGAATTTTGGTATTTATAGAAAATCTACTCACACTGATAATTACATAAAAAATAAAAGTATTAATCCTTTTGCACATAAATTTGCCGTTTTCAATAGTTTAATTTATAAGTTAATAAATATGCCCCTTAATAAAGAAGAATTTGACACAGAATGTAAACACATTAACACTGCCGTAATTAATGGTTTTAATAAAGATTTTATCCATAAAAAGATAGAAAAATTTAAGTATCAAAAAGCTGTCAAAAAAATAAAAGATAATTCTATTTTTAAAAAGTTTACTTACCATCCGAGGGCCAAAAAAAATTTACAAAGATTTTTAAAGAATATAGAATAAATTTGGTCCCTCAAAATAAATTTAATATACAAAATTTACTAAATTTTTCTAAAAAAGATAAAATACCAAATTATAAAAAATCTGGCATTTATCAATTTAGCTGTTTGGATTGTGATAAGGTTTATATTGGTAAAACTAAACGTCATTTAGAAACCAGAATAAAAGACCATTTTAGAAATATTAAATATAAACAAACAGAAATTAGCTGTGGCAGATCATTTTTGGTCATTTAATCATGAAATTAATCCAGAAGTTAAATTATTAAAACAATTAAGTGGACCTATAGATTTAATGGTTTGGGAAAAAATATTTATTTTAAACAACAGGAACCGTGTCATGAATTTTGAACCACCTTCTATAGATTGTATTTATAGATTTTTGTTTTCAGAGATTGGTAATTAAAATGAGCATCAGTATCTATATTTTTTGTTTTCAGAGATTAGTGATTAAAATGAACATCTGTAGCTTTGGTAACAAATTTGTTTGTACAGCTTTGGGAATGAGTTGGAGTGAACTCGAAACTTTAGTCAGCTTTGCACCAAGAACTTGCAATATTACTAAGATAAGTGAAGTTTTTAGTTTCTAATTTGTTCTTACTTTAGAATTCAACTACTATCCAATTTCATTTCGACATTCTCCAGAAAGATATTTTCAGCAAGTTCCTTGAACCATTACCAGAAGAAACATCAGAAGAAGCATCGCCATCCGCACCATGGAAACCCAGTCATTGTCCGGTTTATAATGGAGGACAGTTAACCTCTAAAACGCGCTCCAGAAAATTATAAATGTAAGTGGTGTTTAGTGTTATTGACTCACCTTTTGAATTAAAATGAAAATATATGTTCGAAAATGGTGGTTCAATACAACCTAAAAATATCTAATTTCACGTTAGAACCTATTTTTACCATTTTTCAGTTTCTTCACTTGGTAATACGGAAATGCTATGAAAAATCAACTTAGTTCCTGGTTAAGTTTCTAACAAACTCAGATCAGTGGTTCAAACAAACCCAGGACTGACAGTTCTCCACACAGTTCCTTACATCTTGTATGGCAAAACACCTAAACATACATGTGTGTTCCCTGGTGTCTAACACCAACATTTAAATATGCTCCGGTGACATCAGTTGATAGAGAACGTTCACTTTCGGCTTATAAGATGGTGTTATCTGACAAGCGATGCAGTTTCTTAATGGGAAACTTAGAAAAGGTATTAGTTATTATATATTTATACCAACAAACTTACTGTTGGTGTTTTTAAATACACAAGCCGTGTGTGGGCAATGTTTGAGGAAATACAAACTGGTTTGAGAACTCAATGTCATTCTGGCAGGTTGTCACAGTAGCTTAATGGTTAGAGCACCCACCTAGTAAGCGGAGGGTCTGTGGTTCAAATCCCAGCTGTGACATTGAATTTAAGTTCCAGTTCTACCTTTCAAAGGTATTAGTTGTTTACTGTGACTGATTATGGACATGTACAATAAAGACGTCAAGTGTTTCAGCTAATTTGTAATGGGAAATAAAATGTAATTTTTGTTCACCTATTTTTGTAATTTTAGAACCTATTTTAGGTACCTAATTTAAGATTTTTAGGAACTAAAAGTCTGAGGATTAGTTATAACAATCCCCAGCCAATAGCATGAGTACCACTGTCATTGGAGAGGGGTAAACAGAGTGAAAGAAGGGGAAAATGCGAAGACCTCAGTAAATAATCACGATACCCTTGCATTTTACTAAATTCATTTTCTGTACAGCCATGGAAAAAATGATTGAGTGCTGTAACATTTAAAATGTATGTTGATTTTTTTCATGGCTGTACACTTCTAGTGTTACTTACTGATGGTGTGTGTCCTGCACACTGATACCAGCACAACAGCCACAAGTACATTCCACATGAGCGCAAACACAGAGAAGATAACCTGGCAGATGTAATGAACTTGACACACCACTCGAGTCAAAGACACTGTCAACAACAGACAAACAATTACAAGGCTAGCAGTACAACACACCAAAATATTCACTTCAACTTTACAGCATGCCATGCTACAATTACTAAGTCCAATGTCACTGACATATTTTTACTTTCTCTACTACATACTCAGGGGTCTCCGTCTAGGGGATATGTGAATGGCGACCACAAGGTACCCAAGCTGAGCAGAACATTACTTCCACTTACTGGTGTCTAGGGGATATGTGAATGGCGACCACAAGGTACCCAAGCTGAGCAGAACATTACTTCCACTTACTGGTGTCTAGGGGATATGTGGATGGCGACCACAAGGTACCCAAGCTGAGCAGAACATTACTTCCACTTACTGGTGTCTAGGGGATATGTGGATGGCGACCACAAGGTACCCAAGCTGAGCAGAACATTACTTCCACTTACTGGTGTCTAGGGGATATGTGAATGGCGACCACAAGGTACCCAAGCTGAGCAGAACATTACTTCCACTTACTGGTGTCTAGGGGATATGTGGATGGCGACCACAAGGTACCCAAGCTGAGTAGAACATTACTTCCACTTACAGGTGTCTAGGGGATATGTGGATGGTGACCACAAGGTACCCAAGCTGAGTAGAACATTACTTCCACTTACAGGTGTCTAGGGGGTATGTGGATGGTGACCACAAGGTACCCAAGCTGAGGAGAACATTACTTCCACTTACAGGTGTCTAGGGGATATATGGATGGTGACCACAAGGTACCCAAGCTGAGTAGAACATTGCTTCCACTTGCTGGTGTCTAGGGGATATGTGGATGGTGACCACAAGGTACCCAAGCTGAGTAGAACATTGCTTCCACTTGCTGGTGTCTAGGGGATATGTGGATGGTGACCACAAGGTACCCAAGCTGAGTAGAACATTGCTTCCACTTGCTGGTGTCTAGGGGATATGTGGATGATGACCACAAGGTACCCAAGCTGAGCAGAACATTGCTTCCACTTACTGGTGTCTAGGGGATATGTGGATGGTGACCACAAGGTACCCAAGCTGAGTAGAACATTGCTTCCACTTGCTGGTGTCTAGGGGATATGTGGATGGCGACCACAAGGTACCCAAGCTGAGTAGAACATTACTTCCACTTGCTGGTGTCTAGGGGATATGTGGATGGCGACCACAAGGTACCCAAGCTGAGCAGAACATTACTTCCACTTACTGGTGTCTAGGGGATATGTGGATAGCGACCACAAGGTACCCAAGCTGAGTAGAACACTGCTTCCACTTGCTGGTGTCTAGGGGATATGTGGATGGTGACCACAAGGTACCCAAGCTGAGCAGAACATTACTTCCACTTACAGGTGTCTAGGGGATATGTGGATGGCGACCACAAGATACCCAAGCTGAGCAGAACATTACTTCCACTTACAGGTGTCTAGGGGATATGTGGATGGTGACCACAGGGTACCCAAGCTGAGCAGAACATTACTTCCACTTACAGGTGTCTAGGTGATATGTGGATGGCGACCACAAGGTACCCAAGCTGAGCAGAACATTACTTCCACTTACTGGTGTCTACGGGATATGTGGATGGTGACCACAAGGTACCCAAGCTGAGCAGAACATTACTTCCACTTACTGGTGTCTAGGGAATATGTGGATGGCAACCACAAGGTACCCAAGCTGGACAGAACATTACTTCCACTTACTGGTGTCTACGGGATATGTGGATGGTGACCACAAGGTACCCAAGCTGAGCAGAACATTACTTCCACTTACTGGTGTCTAGGTGATATGTGGATGGCGACCACAAGGTACCCAAGCTGAGCAGAACATTACTTCCACTTACTGGTGTTTTGCCCCTCACTGTAACTTTTCTATCTGACCTTACCTTGGTCATCTCTTGTTCTCTTCCGACCCCGATGCTATTAGGGTTCCTGAGGGCTAGGGAGTCTTTTATTTTTCCAACCTCTCCATTTCTCTAATTCCTCTATAAAATCTTAACCCCTAACATGCTGACCTGTCATGGCATGGCATGTAATACGTCCTCTGATTGGTAATCAGAGGATATGGTCGGTGAATTTATTTTGATAATTCTCCCGGTCAGGTCGGTGAGACCCATAAACCAACGACAGGTGTGGTCCTCCAGACATTCTGGGGGTTGTGAGAGAGCGATGTGACCACCAAAACATAAAAATATGGTGCTCTCTAAAAAGCGGTTACATTTACTGCTAAGTCTCTTCAACATTTATGAAGTATGACTCGAGGGGTAAAAGAATTGGGATATATTCTTCACCACTCTGTCCTCTATGTAATCTGCAAGAGGAAATGGATCGAGACCACCTTCAAATATGCCCGGCCATTTCTAGTGCCCCATCCATTAGTGAAAAATATTGGAGTGCAAGAGGATTAATGACTTCATTGTCAGAAGTCCAGCATTAGCTAACAACAACAACTTTCTCTACTATGTATAGTATTATTCCACCCAAAAATTTGATGTCGAGATTTCACTGGAAATATATGTTTTGAGGCCCCATGAATCCAGAAAAGCTTTTTAGAAAACAGTCTGTGAGTGTGAGTGTGTGAGTGTGTGTGTGTGTGTGCGCGCGCGCACACATCTGCCCTTTACATGGACATTTTTTTGAAAATTTTGATCTTCTTGAAAATGGCTCTAACGATTTTGATTAAAATGACATGTTTAAGATATTTTAATGACAAATGAAATGTATATCTTGAATTTTCTGGCTGTAGTCTATGTAGTTCTGTTTACTCTGGATGACTTTTGGATAACTTGTAAACCCTAACAGATAGGCAAAATCTTACTATACAAAAAATGTTCGTAGCTAATTTTGGATTTCTGACAATGAAGTCATTAATCCTCTTGCACTCCAATATTTTTCACTGATGGATGGGGCACTAGAAATGGCCGGGCATATTTGAAGGTGGTCTCGATCCATTTCCTCTTGCAGATCACATAGAGGACAGAGTGGTGAAGAATATATCCCAATTCTGTTCAAATGTTTTGCCAGACAATCATGTCCCATAATCAACCTGAAGGTTGCAACTGTCTTTTTCAAGGATACTCAGGAATTACTGTTTGAATGTTTGGTAGTTCCCATCTTTTATTCTTTGATTTTTCATAGTAATATTTTGCAATAGTTTTTTTGAATTCAGAGTTGACTAATCTTTTAGCTGCATAAAATGGTAGATTAACTATAGATTTCTGTACACTGCTGGTACCCTTTTTTCCCAGAAAATCAGCTTTGTCATTACCACTCAGTCCATTGGAAGACTAGGTGTTTTTGAAATACTGTTAGATGGTAGAAAGAAGTATCTTCCGGGCTGTTATGCCGTGGTCTGCTGGAGGTCTGTCTTCCAGACGTTTCGTTTACAACTGCGGTAAACATCCTCAGTGGCGTTGTCGAAGTCTCCTCGTGGAAGGTATCACTGCGACTGATGCGTCGACTGTCTGTGGGGCTCCATTTATACCATGCGCAACGTGCGCTGATTGGCTCGGGGCGTCCAGAGGCGTGGTGGCTGGTGGAGGGGGTTCTATCTCTCTTATGCTGCTGGTCTCTTCTGATTGGCTTACCTTGCTATCCTGCTTCTTATGATGTTCTATGACCGGATGCCAGTTGCTGTTTAATCTTAAGGCCTCCTCCTTCTTATTAAAGTTGTTAGGGTGCTTGTAAATTTCAATAGCCTCTCTCTGTAGTCGGGCATGGTAATGTATGGTAGATGCAAGGATGCGCATATCCTGGAACTTAATACTGTGTTCACCGACTGCATTAATGGCATGTTCAGCGACCGCAGACTTATCAGTTTGGCCCAGGCGGCAGCTTCTTTTGTGTTCCGTGAGTCTGGTCTTAACACTGCGCTGAGTAGTTCCAATGTAAACTTAGCCACAACCACAAGGAATACTATACACTCCAGCCGATGACAAAGCTTCTTGGGGATCCTTGGGTGATCGTAGTAAACTGCTTAACTGTCTGGTGGGTTTAAAGATCGTCTTGACGTTATGTCGCTGTAATATGCGATCAATTCGGTCGGTGACACTTTTTAAGTATGGTAGGAACACAATGCCCTTACTTTTGGGCTGATGTGGATTCCGGATGACAGGTTGAGTCTTAGGAGGCCGGCAAGCTCTTCTTACTTCTTGGATTGAATAGCCATTAGAAAGTAATGCTTGTTCTAAGTGGCCAAGTTCTTGTTTTAAGAAGTGCGGCTCACAGATGCGGGAAGCACGGGTTGCAAGCGTCTTGATCTGCACGCTTCTGTCTGGGATGATGATTGGACTGTTTGTTTAAGTAGCGGTCAGTATGGGTAGGCTTGCGGTAGACCGTGTGTCCAAGTGTCCAGTCGGCCTTCTTGCTAACCAAGACGTCCAGAAACGCTAGTTGTCCATCCTTTTCTTTTTCCATTGTGAACTGAATGCGTTGATTGATGCTGTTCAGATGTTGAAGGAAGTCCTGAAGGGCGTTCTCTCCATGGGGCCATATGGCGAAAGTGTCGTCTACATATCGGAACCAGATCAATGATTTTTGTGCGGCCGTTTCTAGGGCTAAGGTTTCAAAATACTCCATGTAAAAATTAGCAACCACAGGACTCAGGGGGCTGCCCATAGCGACACCATCTAGCTGTTCGTAGAAGGACTGGTTCCACTGGAAATAAGTCGTGGACAGCACATGGTGGAAGAGTGCAAGTATATCATCGGAGAAGATGGGTTTCAACTGCTCAAGGGCTTCATCAACAGGAACCATGGTGAAAAGTGATGTAACGTCAAAGCTGACCAGTAGATGTTGAGGTAGTATGGTTACACTTTGCAGCTTCTGAATGAAGTGGGTCGAATCCTTGATGAAAGAATCCGTCGTGCCAACATGTGGTTGTAATAAACCGGTTAAGTATTTGGCTAAGGTGTAGGTAGGAGATCCAATAGCGCTGACAATGGGCCTTAGTGGTATTTCCGGTTTGTGGATTTTGGGTAAGCCGTAGAGACAAGGAGGCTGTGCTTCAGATCTGGTGATTCAGCGTTTGTCTTCTGTTGGCAGGGAAGAGCTCTTAATAAGCAGGTTCATTTTCCGAAGAATACGTGCTGTGGGATCTCGTTGAATTTTGCGATATGTTTCTGGTTTCAGAAGATCCAAGATTTTCTGTTGGTAGTCACGTTGGTTCATAATTACCGTTACATTCCCCTTGTCCGCAGAGCAGACAACGATGTCCTTGTTGGTGTTGAGCTTTTTTATTGCGGTCCTCTCTTCATGAGTTAAATTATTAGGTGGAGCCTCTGCACGTTGAAGAATCCTAGCAGACTCCCGACGTATCTCATCTGCTGTTGTTCTCGGAAGGCCTCGTATCCCTGACTCGATGTTAGCAATTATGTCCTCAACTGGTATGGTCGGAGGGACCACTGCGTAGTTGGGTCCTTTGGAAAGCAGGGAAGTATCGGCTGGTGACAATTGATGATCCGACAAATTCACAACGGTACGACTTGTATCCGGTGGAGTAGGTCGTATTTTGGCAGTCGAAAGACGTTCAAACTTCTTCATGTGGCGCGTGGTGGTGCTGTTCTGGTTGTAAATCATGGAACTATATGTAATTCTATCTATGTTATCCCAATAAGATTCATGAAGAGAATTACTGAGCCGAAGATGCAAGGCAAGAAGTTGACCATTGTAAGCAAGTTCACGTCTAATCTGGTGAATACGTTCCCGAAGCAGGGCGTGCTCGGAGCGGTTGTAGATGCAATTAGCGCTAGCTGCAGGATAGCAAGGTAAGCCAATCAGAAGAGACCAGCAGCATAAGAGAGATAGAACCCCCTCCACCAGCCACCACGCCTCTGGACGCCCCGGGCCAATCAGCGCACGTTGCACATGGTATAAATGGAGCCCCACAGACAGTCGACGCATCAGTTGCAGTGATACCTTCCACGAGGAGACTTTGACAATGCCACTGAGGATGTTTACCGCAGTTGTAAACGAAACGTCTGGAAGACAGACCTCCAGCAGACCACGGCATAACAGCCCGGAAGGTACTTCTTTCTACAATTTAGACACCGGCCGTGAAAGCCTACGTAGCTTTATGACTGTTAGATGGGTAAGGATTTACCAACATTCCATAATTGTTTGGCTTTTTGGTGACAACTTGAAAGCAATTGCTATAAATTGCCGCCCTGGAATCTCAGAGAATAACTGCTTGATGAAAATGTAAAATTCTATACAAAAGATTTTGTACGGCCATTCGAATTGCTTCACTTTCTCCATCAAATATTGTAGTTCCGTAACATAAAGATTTGTAGTAAGTAAAGAGGTGGCATGTGACTCCAGCCCCTGCTCCATCTCAGTTTGGAATCAGTGATCCATATAAATATGGAACCATTCGTGTTATGGAAATCTAGTATGGACTGATTTTTTGTCCAAAAGTGAAAGGCAACTGCTGATTTTTCCAATTGTTTCCTCTTGATGTTCCTAACATGTTCCTTGGATCTAATTTCTAACTTTCTTTTGGTTTTTCTATGTATACTTCATTACAATCACTGCATTCAATTTGGTATATGCCGGATTTTTTGTAAGGTGGAATAGCATCTTTGATGTTGGAAAGCAGCAGGTTTTTTATGGAGTAATGGTTTACTGGTGCTAGCTGAATGTATTCCATGAACACTTTTTTAAATTGATCAACACTGATTGTTATGAAGTATACACAGGAAAAACCAAAAGAAATTTAGAAATTAGATCCAAGGAACACATTAGGAACATCAAGAGTAAACAATTAGAAAAATCAGCCGTTGCCCTTCACTTTTGGACAAAAAATCATGACATAAAGCCAGAACCGAAGCTCCTCAAACACATAACCGGAAAACAACTGTCCACATGGGAACAAATCTTCACTTTAAAAAATAGAAATCGAGTATTTAATTTCAACATTCCCCAAAAAGATATTTTCAGCAAGTTCCTTGAACAATTACCAGAAGAAGCATGGAAACCATGGAAGCCCAGTCATTGTCCGGTTGATAATGGAGGAAAGTTAACCTCCGAAACGCGTTCCGGAAAATTATAAATGTAAGTGTTGTTTAGTGTTATTGACTCACCTTTTAAATTAAACATATTCTTTCCATTTGCTTATACATAACTAAAAAGGATATATGTCCATCAATTAGAAACGTAGCCATCATATGACATGCCATTGTTACATATTTTACATATTTGAGCATAATGACATTTTTTTACGTATTTGTACCTTGCTTTTACCTTTAGTGGACAAATAGTTTAATCAGTGACTATGAAAATAATGTAACAGACATATCTTACCTAATATTATATCATAAATATGTACTCGTACATGTTCATGCCGATATTACATGATTCTGTGTCGATTCATTATGTATTATTATATTACTCGATTTGACGAAGCTGATATTTCTGTATTGAAAGTACATGGTGAATAAAATGCATTAAATACATAAAAATGTAAGTTCTAAAAATGCTTTTTTTGTTTTTCCTAATTCCTTTGCCAGTTCCTTCCACAGCCTCCATTTTTTCTCACTATTTCTATACTCTGCATACTGCAGATTGTATAAAAGTTCATTGTGCCGAACAAAATCAATAATTCTTTCCTCTTCCAGGTATGAGAACTTACATTTTGCCCAAACTTCCAAGTAAACAAAACAATATCGCTATTATAACCTCACTTCTTATCACAGAACACCCATTCAGATCGCTTAAGTTCAACTGAACTGAACCGAAAAAATGACTGCCACTGTAATTTTTGTCGCCTAGATTTCTAGTGGAGAACTGAAAAGTCTAGTGACAAACGAATAAGAAGAGATTCAGATTCAGTTCAGTTCTTGGCCAGAGGTAAGCATTTCCATAGCAAACAAGGCACCCATTCATTATCACGTGACCCTCAACTAAAACATTTTAAGTTCCAGTTCAGTTCAGTTTTCAGATTGGAGGAAAGCAAGGCTTTAGACGACTACTACTACCTTGTGAAAACCATCCCTCAAAGTAATGCCGTCTTTGGCAGAGCATTTGTTTTGAAAAATACTATACATCACAAAAGGGTGAACAACCTTGTCTGTATAACGTATTATGTCAAAGTATATATGAGGGCACAATTGAACATTTTTAGAACGCCATGCTTCTAAAAACAAATGAAATTTCTTTACATTTGACAGCCACTTTCTACTGTTTTGCAAGTTGTTTACTGCATAGTTGGTTTGGTTTACTTTAATAGATTCTTAATTATCGTCCTTCTAAGCTTTTGTGTTCACCCAAAAATGAATTTAACTAAAGAATATTTTTGGGCTATAATTTTTTACGATGTTAAATTGTCATTAACATTTAAACAATGAGATCAGCTTAAAAACACATTAGGCAGAGAACTCCCATATAAGGCAACAATTTAAAATTGGTACAGCAAATTCAAAGAGAGATTAGTTTTTTCTGGTGAATATCATAACGGATACTCAAGTACTGCTGTTACTGATGAAAATATTGCCACCGTTTCAACAATACTTTAAGTATTATCATTTATTTATTACTGTTGCTGTTTTTAAACACATAAGCCGTGTGGGCAATGTTTGAGAGGTAGAATCGGAACTGAAAAATTCAAATCCCGGCTGTGAAACTGAACTTTTCAGTTCCAATTCTACCTCTCAAATGCTTGAAGTTTGACAGACACCTTATGAGCTTATTCAAGTGAAGTTGGGCATGAGTTTGAGTCAAATCCAAGATATTTTACAGTTAAATATGAGAAAACTTTGCTACTGATGGACTCCAAACAAACTGACTACCCATCAAAACAATGCAATGAATGGAAAAGAAAAATTTCAAGGTGACACCTCAAATTTGGCTTAGAATATCATTACTGCTGGGGGCAGCACCGTGACTGAACAGTTAGATCGTTCACCTATCACCAAGGCAGGCCAGGTATGATTCCAGGGACCCACATGTGGCAATCGCAAAGCGGCGTCAGGGTGGGTTTTCTCCGGGTTCTGGTTTTCCAGTCTTCCCCGCAGCTCATTTCACCAATTGCTCCATCATCAACTTTCAAATCATCCATTTCACCTGCATTTCATATCCTCTTTCTCACTCTCATACTGACCACCCACTTCCAGGTCTTCACTCTGTCCGGTCCATAGGTTTGTCTGCTCCCCGACAGGCCTCCGAGGCCTAGAAGGGGCAAGTCCTCCATACAGGGAGGGTAATCAGAAGATCATTACTACTCATGAATCTTGGATTTATTATGAACCTGAAAAGAAAGGTCTAACGGCTCAATGGGTCTTTCAAACAACATTTAAACCTACAAAAATCTGACGAATTTGTAGACCTGGCAAGATGATGGTTGCTAGATCATTTCCAAAAATGGGCCATATTGCTGCTTAGCATTTGAAGATAAGATGTACCTTTCCACTAATTCATACACAAATGTCTGTTTATCGTATACTTTTTAAAAAGTTCATGAAAAACATCCAAAAGGAAAATTAGTTTTACCTCATGACAACATATCATTGCACACAGAAAAATTTAGTTCCTGGATGCCTTAAAGGACACCACCATACAACCCCACCAAGCACCTTGTGGTTTCTTTTTGTTTACAAAAATTAACGATAAAATGTGTAGAATCACTATCATCATCAGATGAAGCAATGGCACATTATAAAAACCTGGTTTCTGAAGTGTCTCAGAAAGGGTGGCATTATTGCCTTAAGGACTGCTTTCACTGAATGCCAAAATGTATTGATGTTAAATGGGTATATTTTAAAAAAACAATAAAATTATTTACATTTCTTAAAACTAACACTAACTAATTTTCTGAAAATATTCAGTGTTGCCCTCATATGCATATACAGGATTCTTCATTTAAAACCTAATGGAACACACAATGTTTCGCTTCCCCCACTACCGCTGCTGCTGGGCATGCAGGCCAGTATTGTACCAACCACCAACATGAACACATGCTTGTCTCCAGAGCACACATTTTCGTGTGTAAAAGTTATCACAAATGGGGAATCACCAAGCTGTATTTGCACAGTGTATATTCAAATGTTCCCTGGTGAAGTGCATCCTTCCAGATTTACAATTCACAAGATTGTGAAGAAATTCAAGGCCACTGGTTCTGTGGCAAACAAAAACCCAAATCTTGAACGTAAAGTTTTAACAGAGGAGAAGTTAAGACAAAATAGGTGCATGTTTTGAACGCTTACCAACCAAATCCATCCCAAAATTAGTACAACATGTGGGAATTTCAGTCTTCTGCACATAGAACAACCAAATTCTTCAAACTAAAACTGTATAAGTGTACAAGTGTCCATGCTTTAAAACAAGGTGACCCAGTATCATGAATGCATTATTGTGACTGGTTTCTTTCATCAGTGAATGATGGTTTAATTGACCCATAACTTCTGTTCTTTTCCGACAAGGCATGGTTGCACCTAAATGGCCATGTAAACACTCATAATAGTCGGTACTGGGCCTCTGAAAATTCACATCACATTCATGAAATCCCTCATATGATTGGAGAGTGGGAGCTTGGTATGCTGTTAGCTCTAGACACATAATCAGTCCAACATTCTACGAGCAGAATGTAAATGCAGAGAGGTATCGAAATGACATTTTGACCCTATTTTATCATAAACTGGCACAAGAATATATAATGCTGGTTTAGCCGAGGGTGGACGACATTTCCAGCATCATCTATAAGATATACATGCTTTACGTGCAGAGTTTATGTAGGAGCAAAGCCGGCTGTAGCACACCCAAAAACAAACAGGTAAAACGCCATGGGCCTATTAGGTTTTAAATGAAGAACCCTGTATCAGTACCATTGCATTTAATTTGTAACTTATTACTTCAAAGGTTGGGAGGCATTTTAAGGAGCAAAAAAAATTGTGTAATTCTCTTTAATATGTACTTTTGCATCAGTGTGAATTACCAGACCTATGATAATTTTTAACTAATTTCCCTCCTTTCCCAATATATGGCAATTTTTAAAATACTTTCCTGACTTTCCCTGAATTGGCAATTCCCTGACTTGCCAGGGTCCCGGGAGCCCTTTTCAAGGGATAACTGTGGAGGTCTTAGCTACCTTACTTACCTGTAGTACAAGGCGTGCCAAGCCAGTAATGTAAAGTGCTCAGGTTGTGCAACACAACAAATGACGTCCACAGAAAGAACACTACAAGTGCTGCATTTAGCTTCAGAACCGTCTTTGAGTGCAAGCGTAGCATGGCAAGGAATTTGCGATGTCCAAATAATCGAAATGCCAACTTGTTGGAGTACACTCCAAGAGCACACCACAGCACCACGACTAAAACTCGAACAGAGCCCTCTAGCACGTCCACTTGGGTCCTTTCAGAAACTATGTCATACACTGAGAACCAGATACTGGTGGCCACATAACCTGCACAAATACAAACACAGTACATAAACATAACACCCCAAAAAAAAATTTGATGTGTTGCATTCACATGACTTTCTCTACTCTTGTACCAACCGTTCTTACAAACTCTTACTCCTATATCTTCATGTTAGTTGAGATAAACATTTGTAGAAAATATCTTACTGCTTATTTCCTTGTAGGTGCAAGAGGAATATTAGAATACATTAGGCTTTGTGCGATACTCAAATCTTTTAAAGCTTTGAGATTCCGTTCTCTTTGCACACTTAACATATAAAAAAAAATGAACAATGATGTTCCATTTCACGAAAGTTTTAAGTTTTCTGAAACTCACACACATAACAAGGAATATCTCCGAAATGGTTCACCCTACAAGAAAATTTATTCAGACATAAATTGTGTATTTTAGCAAGATCTACATATTTTGTATAGTATGAGTTGGTCTATCTCAGTTTACCAGTTATGCAAAAGTCGTCCAGAGTAAATACGACTACAGGGGCTATAGCCAGAAAATTCAAGATATACATTTCATTTGCCATACAAATATTTCAAACATATGACATTTTAATCAAAATCGTTAGAGCCATTTTCAAGAAAATCAAAATTTTCTAAAAATTTTCCATGTATAGGGTAGTTTAGGGTGAGGCTATTTTCTTCATAATCTTCGTGTCGCATCCTTGAAAGACATTAAACTTAAATACCAACTTTGCTTTTTAACCTACTTTTAGTTTTTGAGTTATGCTGTCCACACACACTTTGTTTAGATTCAGGGGGTCTCAAAACATATATTTCCAGTGAAATCTCGACATCAAATTTTTGGGTGGAATACGATTCTTCCCCAACTTACCAGCAGAGAAAGTAAAAATTACCGATGTTCCATTTCACCGAAGTTTTAAGTTTTCCGAAACTGACAGAAATAACAAGGAATATCTCCGAAATGGTGCAATCTACAAAAAAATTTATTTAGACATAAATTGTGTGTTTTAGCAAGATCTACATTTTTTGTACAGTAAGATTTTGTCTCTCTTATGGTTTAAGAGTTATTGAAGTCATCCAGAGTAATCAGGACATCTAGGCTATAGCCAGAAAATTCAAAATATACATTTCATTTGTCATAAAAATATCTTAAACATTTTAATCAAAATCGTTAGAGCCATTCTCAAGAAAATAAAAATGTTCGACAAATTTTCCATGTGTGTGTAGTGTTTAATGCCTGCTTTTACTACTACAGCACCACAGGCAGTGACACTGATGATACATGGAATGAAGATGGAGCACCAGTGAAATGAGATAGCGGGGCAAACCAGAGAACTGGAGGAAACCTGCCCCAGCGCCGCTTTGTCCACCACAAATCCCACATGCGGTTGCCTGGGATCAAACCCAGGCTGCTTTGGTGAGAAGCGAGTGGTCTAACCACTTGGCTATGGCGTGGCCAGAATTTTCTATGTAAACGGTAGTTTAGAATGGGGCTATTTCCCTCAAAATCTTCGTGTTGCATCCTTGAAAGTCATTAAACTTAAATACCAACTTTTGAGTTATACTGTCCACAGACTGAAAGACACACATACAGACACACATGGACCTGTTTTCTAAAAATACTTTTTTTTGGATTCAGGAGGTCTCAAAACATATATTTCCGGTGAAATCTTGACATCGAATTTTTGGGTGGAATACAATACTTCCTTCTACTTACCAGTAGAGAAAGTAATAAACATATGCATGTAACAAACCACAATAACTCATTCTATCAGGATAGTATTCTACACTTGGGTATTAAATTGTATAATAATCTGCCAAGTTACATCAAAGCAATAAAACCAGTAAATCATTTCAAATCATGTCTCAAGGCACATTTAGTTAACCCTGCTTTTATTCCATCGAGGATCATCTCAAACATAAGTGTTAGCCATAAAGCTTTGACTGGAAATGTATGTTTGTTTATATTTTGACGTGTCCAATACTGAATGTATCTATGTAAGTAATCTCATAGTTTGTAATGCTAATCTTGACGTGTCACCAATTTACGAGCATTAGCTCAACAATGCAAGCGTTATGTGATAAATAAGGATAAAGGACAATTTTTAGAGGTAGAATTGGAACCTAAAAGTTCAATACTACAGCCAGGATTTGAACCAGACCTTCAGCTTTACATGCAGCTGCTCTAACCACTGAGCTACTGTGACAACTTCCCAGTGTGCCATTGAATTCTTCAACCAATTCATATCTCTCCCGGTAGACCACAAAGGCAGTTACACATCAGAGACAAATACCCAAACAGTGATTTACAATCGAAAGCACTTTATGTCCCAGGATTAAATAATCTTTAGATGGTAATCATTTAGTTAAGCCAATAAGCTTACTGCTGGTGTTTTTAAACACACAAGCCGTGTGTGGGCAATTGTAAGTCGCCCTTGGGGTATTTATCTCTGATGTGAGACTCCCTTTGTGGTCTGCCGGAAAAAATACAAATCGGTTGGAGAATTCAATGTCACACTGGCAAGTTGTCACAGTAGTTTAAGGCAATGTTCTATGAAACTTGGTGAAAATTGCCGAAAATTTTGATTTTTACTTTTTTCATTTTTTATTATGCTTATACTTTGTACTTTAACGACACACTTTAGTTTTCTCAATATCCGCCATTTTTAAAGCCCCAGGAGGGCATTTAAATGTCCTAGTGTGGGTCAGTATTCTTTGCTAAACTTCATTGCTACAGCTTCGAAATGCTTTTTTCATTTTCCCTGGCTTTGATTTTAGTCTCTTGCAGGGAATTTTGCTTCAGAAAGGTTGTGAGTCGGCTGTACTGAAATGAATGCGATATATTAAGGCCAAAAAGAAAGCAAACAGAGGGCCCCACTTGTGGTGCTGGGGAATTTTAAGTTGATTGGATTTAGTTAAAGTACAAAAATATATTGTTAAACTCTAAAATCCATTTTTCTCAATTCTTTTTTTCAGCATTTTTTAGTATTCAAAATGCTCCTTGGACCATAGTTTATAACTTCTTAGCTTGAAATTTTCAGGAGAGCTTCAGAGATTAAGGTATTAAAATTTGTCATGTGCTGGTTAAAAACTATTAAATAATTGAGCTGAAATTAAATATTGTTCATAACTTATACTGAAAAAATTGAAAATATCAACAAACTGTATATAAAACTTTTTTTCTCTTAAATTAATTAAATCTAAGCAATGGCTTTATGACAATTTCTTTATATCTGTACAGTAAGCCCAAATTAAAAATTTAGGAGAGATACAATAAAATGTCAGGTCCAAGGGTCATTTCATATTAGCATATCAAAAAGTGATTTATTATTAATAAATATATTAATAATTTAAACACTGTTTAACATAGGACATTGAAATTTTTTGTACACTATATATATGTTCTGATTGAAGGGAAAAAAATTCAAAGCAATCAGAAGAAAACTGTGGAGTTTTTAATTTTTATAGATACATTGCCTTAATGAGAGCAGCTGTACGTAAAGTGGAAGGTCTGTGGTTCAAATCCCAGCTGTGGCATTGAATTTTTCACTTCCGATTTTACCTCTCAAACATTGCCCACAAATTCCTTCTGGTTTGAAAACACCATCAGTACGTTTGTTGGCATAGATAAATAATAATAAATAACAATATTAATTATATAAGTAGAATCAAACTAAAAAATTCAATGCCATACCCAAGATTCGAACCACAGATCTTTTGGTTTCTTGAATCAACTGAACTAGCAGGGCATCTTGCCAGCATGAGATTAAATTCCCCAAATAACTTGAATTTTCTCCATAAACCCCAAGGAGAACTTAAATTATCTGCTGGCGAATTTAAGGCTGATTCACAATCATCCAGTAACAGTAACCACAACAGCAACGGAAAACAAGGCAGCACTCAACAATAGTCGGGCAATGAGAACAGGAAGGCAGATTACCAATAGCAGGTTAAGGTGAATATTGCACACTGGGAATTAATGTATTTCTAACTGACCAAAGATAATTTTTCTAGCTTGCGACTAGAGAGAGCTCCAGAGGCTGTTTCATGACACAGTCACCTTGAACCATTTTTACAGTGAAAACTCTAGTACACACAATACAAACCTAACAAGCTGCGCCTAGCAATGGGAATGAAAATGTTTTCACTTGTTTCAGGCTCCCAGGACCCGTTGGCTGACAAAACTCCCATTCAACTTTCTCGTACTGCTGCTTGTGAACCAGCCTTTAATGTCGTGCCACAATAGCTCAGTTGCTTAGAGCAAATGGAGGGAAAGAAGATTTGTGGTTCAAATCCCGGCTGTGGCAATTTTTCAGTCCTATTCTACCATTCCAACTTTGTCCTACATAAGGCCAGTGGGACAGAATTATCATTTGCCAATATAAATTATACTTGCATATTTGTACAGCCAGTTTTGTAAACCTACACTTTAATTTATGACAAGCTTCAGGAGCCATTGCTTCAGGTGCCCTATTTTTAAAAGCACTTCTTTTTTAATTCCCGAAATCCTAAAACATGTACAGAGACCCAAAAACATTCAAACTGTTGCGTGGTACTTTTTCACTGTACAAATGGAAATACGATAACGCAGCTGCTGTACGCAAGGTCATGAGGTTGAATTGCTTTTCTGTGCTCTGAAAGTGCAGTATTGAGCTGATGCGCTATCGTGTGGTTGAGTTATTACCAGTGTGCTTTGTTATTTCGTCCTATACTTAGTCACAAAGCGTATTATGGCTCATCTAGTCCACAGCATGTATTTATTTATGATTTGTATGTGTTAACTCAGTCACCTCGCCATGTGAAAGTGTGATTTACAGAAAGATTCCCAGATGATCTGCAGTTTCTATCTCTGGGGTAACAAAGCATAAAGTGTAGAAGACAAACCCACACACCATAGAAGAATCAAAATATCTGCTAGGAAATTGCCAATATTTCTCAACATGAACTACAGCGAGTGGCGGATAGTTTCCTAAAGAGGTGCTAAAAATGTATGGACAACAACAGTGGCCAGTTTCAGCATCTCCTTTAATAACATTGGGGGAAACTTCCACAGACCAACCCTGGTGGAAAAAAAAATTTATCCCAAAATATTCATTAGGCACTTCATTAATTTTTGGCAGGGTTGCCCTGCGGAAGTTTGGCCATAACATTGGTAAGTAAAGCCTTTAAAAGTAGTTTTGAAACTGTTGTATGGTTTCATCTGCGCTGTTTTATGACAGCAGCAGTTGGCGCAGAGTGCCAAGGATGCATACAGGCAAAACACAACGCATTCGGTTTGGAGTATTTTTTGGATCGCCCGTTATTTTTGGTGTAGCCTTGGTAATGAACTTCAGGGTAAAATGTAATACTTCCTCTGATTATTATAGGTAGCTAACAGGGTAGGTAAAAAATTTGTGTTGCACTCACATGACCTTCTCTACACACTCTAATACAAACTATTTTCTTCTATCTACTTCATGTTAATTGAGATAAATGTTTATAGAAATGGTCTTATTACACATTTCTTTATAAGTACAATGAGAATACACTAGGCTTAAGTGATTGTCAAATCTTTTAATAGATGGTTCCTATGTGATGGCTTTGATATTTCATTTTCTTTGTAAAGCAGCCACAACATAAAAAATGAATGAGTCCCTATTCAAGTTTGAAAATTCAACACACAACACACAACTTTTTTTTTAGATTCAGAGTGTTTCAAAACATGTATTTGCAGTGAAATCTTGATATTGAATTTTTGGACGGAACACAATACTTACTCTACTTGCTGTTAATTCGTGGTTGAAACATACCAGAAATACATGAATATCAGTGGCCTGCTTGCAGCATCTCTTAGTCATTAAGCTGGTGAGTAAAATTTACGCTAAAGCAGTTTCAATGTTCAGTAGATCATAGTTCAATGATATACAACTTGCATAATCATAACATACCTATTGCTGAAGAAAGCGTCAGGATATAAAGAAAAGTTGCGAAAACTGGTTTCTCATCAGGAGTCAGTTTTATGCCTAGAGACTTCGCAATAATATACCACAACCAATAGGGTAAACGTCTTGACTGTTGAGTTTTTTGTTGCTTTGGAGAACCAAGAATATTTCTTCTGTCACTCTAGAAAAAAATAAATAACTTCCTTGTAGGTAATATTCCACAATATGGGAGTATAAGATCTCAAACATTGCAATTAAACTTACGAACACTTTGAGAGACACACAGCTATTCGCTTGACAGTTCATTGGATCCGTATCTTTGTATTCCCTTGCGGTCTTTCCTTCACTATCAACTGTAGATCCCATTTCGTTCATTGGAACCCTAAAAAGCAAAACAAACAAAAAAGATATTTTTAAAAAGCTCTTGCTATGCCTCCGGTTACAATTCGTATAATACACACAAGTTTTTCACTTACTCCAAATTGTTAACAAGCTCCAACGCCTCTTTTTCTTCCTCAAGACCCCCATAATTACTAGCCATCCTTGGTACCACTTACAAATTCTATGAAGGATAATATTTCTTTGATAATATGCTAAAGAACTCTGATAACAGAGTTTCCATTGTTCAGATCACGCGGACGTTCTCTGACAGCTATGACGTAATGGAGCACAAATACTTTCACATACATCAACCATTTCTCTCTTCTACACCATCAGCTATTTACTTAAAGAAGGTGCATACCATACAAAATTAACCTCAATTAGTTTCGAATTGCGCACAAAATAGATTTGACATGTGTTCAGTTCAGTTATATTCCACAATATAGCGTTGCTGTCTTCTACACCTGCGCCCTCTCTTATCTCATAAGTGCAAGCGTTATTATAAGTTGGTGCAACACAAATAACGGACGAACGAACTGCGCTCCATAGCGATACTGGCATCCATTGGTTGAAACTTAACAGTACCCTGCCTATGTGCACCGTGTTGGAAAACACGCGTCGCTCGATTAAATAGAAGCACTGCTGTAACACAAAAGCTGTAATTTCAATTAAAGGAGACATAAATATGCCACTCCATACGCCTTCTTTTAGATTAAAGTCAGAAGGATGCAAGTATTTATATTTTTTAACGCAGATCGAATTAACCTTTATTTATCTATCCCAAGCATATACATACCTTTATGAATTAATCCTTTTTATGATACAACACTTAAATTGTGACTATTCACAACTACCATACTTTACGAAAATCAGATTTACATGTAGGGAAAACCAATACAATATCATTGCAAATGGAACATTTTATGCAGGTGCCAAATTATTTAACAAACTTCCTGTCAGTTTGTAGTCATTAAAGAAATTCATTACCTTTAAATCAACTCTACTAGCATACTTGCTTGATCATTATTGCTGCTCAAAAAATAAATTTCTTAACAGTGAAATGTGTGTTATGAATAGGGCCCGGATTTCGATGATAGCATCTTTTTTTCTGATGATGCTATGTGGAAAATATAGGTGACTCATTACATTTTGAATAAAATCGGATCACTTTTATGTTTTTTCCCTCTTCTTTTTTCGTTTTTTATTTCGTTCTTTTTTCTGTTGCTTTTTTTTTTTTTTTTTTTTTTCTTTTCTTTTCTTTTTCTTTTTGCAACTTTAGACATTTCTATCTAATAGGGCATTTTTACAGCCTATGTCATTTTAAGTCATTTTAAGAGCAAACCCAGCTACTTATTATTTTCCGTGAGTTTGGTTACATTATTCTTATATTTTAATAACGTTTCAGAACCTCAAAGTCTAAAAAATGTTGGAAATCCATTGAAATGTGGCTCTATTTCTTGAACATTTGGACTTGTCCAACTAAAGGTTCACTTCTATTCAGTGGCGGCTCGTGACATTTGAATGTGGTAGGGTACACAAAAATCGACATGCAGTAGTATATAAGGAAAAGAAAGCAATAAATTATGATGTAAGGCTTACTTATTATTTTTTGTATATCAGTTCAATTCTCCTATTTTTGGCTGTAGAACATTCGTCTGTTGAACTCTGGAATGGTGTTTATCATCTACTTCTCTATTGATAGTATCGCCAGCGCGTTCAGTCTCTCGTTCCCCATAGAATTTCGTAAGAAAGTCTTTATTCTATTAAGCGTAGAGAATGATCGTTCGGTCCCTACAGTCGTCATTGGAAGAGTAACAATTATTTTTGAAACCATCACACACTCAGAGCATGTTCGTGTCATGTTGTTTTCACATAAAAATTGCAGAAGAGGCGTTGCCCCGAACCTCTACACAAATCTTCACGACTATACAGCACCTCTAATTCAGTTCGAAATTTCGGACCATTGATTGTGGGATATCATTTCAAGGTTGTCTGAAAGGCACTTTCAAGAAATACATTGCAGTATTGGGGAAACCTATCAACCAAAAACAGCTTCGACACAGTCTAATGACCTGAGAACTGAAACCTATCGTTGATATTGCTTGTAATCATGTCACAAACTTGTAGAGCTGCCACCCTAATACTCCTACTATTGCTGTGTACATCACATTGCCTCTTACTTGGGGGTTCGTATACAGACACTTCTTCATGTTCATACATTTTCCTAACTTTCACTATAGCATTAAATAAGTGCTTGACAAACTCACTTACTTTAACACCATCGATGTCTTTTTTCTTGATACAGTCAAAGAATACTGCTACATGAGATTTAATTTTGTGACAGAATTCAAGCCAAAAAGTGAATTCAGAGTCCCTCAATGTTCTTACAAATCCTGTTGCTTTGCTAGACGCTTTTTTATCATTTAATTCGTTGTCTCCTACATGTTCCAAACGTTTTAGTAGATTATCTTTCTTCTCGAAAATGGTATTAACAGTGCGATACTGAAAATACCACCTTGTCGGTGGGACACTGCCAAGTTTTTTCAGAACAAATTCAGTTAGATAATCCATCCTTTTTGGAGACCTCGAAAAGAATGTCCCTATCCCCTGTAGGTCTTGGAAACATATTGTGCTGTGAGATGAAGCTGACGTTGCACTCTGAAGGATAAGATTTCCTTGATGTGCATAACAGTGAATGTAGTTTGCATTAGGGTACCTTTCTTTTATTAAACATTGCACCCCACCCTTCTTGCCACTCATAACAGAAGCTCCATCATAAGTTTGGCATATAAGCTTCCCTGCATTTTTCTGTACTCCCATTTCACGTAACTGTTCTACAATAATTGCTGCTAAAACAGTGGTACTTCTGTCAGTCACTTTGAAATATCCCCAAAATCTCTCAAATATTTTCCCTTCAATTTGATATCTTACAATTAAGCACGGTAAAGTTTTACATGAATTTTCTGTTGTTTCATCAGCCTGAAGGGATAGAAACTCTACATCACCTAGCTCAGATAAGATATAATATCTGCAAACTGATAAAATTGCATCTAAAATGTCATTCTGAACTAATTTTATGTACCTTTAAAGACAGTGCAATTTTCTAAATGGTCTCTCAAAACATTGTCAAGGGCCGCGGTATAGTTTATTCCTTTAAAATCACCTGGGTTAACGGAATCGTCGGTTTCGTCGTGGCCACGCAGAGCTAGTTCAAATTCGCCACAGAACTTAATAGCATCAACAATGCGTGACAAAATGTACCTATTTTTATGAACAAGTTCATTGTGTTTGTGAACAGACACCCTGTAGCTAGCATCAAGCTGTATTCTAACATCATTTTTGCCTAGACAGCGAGGTTCATTTCATTATGTAAATTAGCCTTTGATAAACTATATTTCTG
Organism: Tenodera sinensis; assembly: GCA_030765045.1. NCBI lineage: Eukaryota > Metazoa > Arthropoda > Insecta > Mantodea > Mantidae > Tenodera > Tenodera sinensis. The sequence goes on from CM060964.1 coordinate 386,339,041, forward strand.
CTTTTTTCCGGCAAATGTTTCAAGTCTTTTACGCCGATTTTAGTCCACGTGTCTTCCCCACCAAATAACACACAAGGAAAGCAAAACAGTGCACTATCTACAGAACACCCGCACATCCATTCCCATTTTTCATACACAGCTTTATTAAAATGTCTGTTGTATGTTCTGCTTTTATCTTTAAAAACCTGGTTTATGCAAAGATCTGGCCTAGGAGGTCCTAATTCCTTTGCTAGCAATCGGTCGGTCCTCAAAACTTAAGGTTTTAGTTTGTAAGAACTTCACCTGATTCATTTTAATAGTTTCACTCACTATACATTAGTCATGTTAAATTATATAAGCTTAGCAGTTGAATAAGAAAACTATTATACACAATTTTATTCACAGTTAAAACTGAAGAATATATTATATACACCGCACTACAACAGACACTACTGCAGCAACTAAACAGACGCAGACGACATATGGCAGGCTGAGAACAGCCGAGGTGTGTCATTCGTGTACCTGCCCTTTTAGGGCTTAACCACTATATGACGGTATGTGGGGTTTTGCAGGCTGGCGGGTGAAGTTAAGGTAGTGGGTTGTAAGGAGGTAGCAAGATTATGCTCCTCAGCGGCTGCTTTTTCAGTGTGCAACTTCCGTTGGGCACTGCTGGTGTAAGGGTCCAAATATGGAGGTTGAGTAAATTTAGAAGTTTGAGTCCAAGCTTATCTTGGAGGACTGTTGTGGGGTTCAGCTTTCGCTGTTGGAGGGAGCAGCTAAACAATGATGCTTGTAACGTTTTAAACGAAACAAGCCGGAGAAGGAAGGAAAACATTCACAAGTTTTAGTGACAGCGCCGCATAGTGTCGGGTCTCATCACTATTGTGACCATTTGCAAGCGAATTCCTCATAACCCCCCTGTCACTTCCCGCAGCTAAGAGTGAGGGGATGACGTTAAATACAAGAAGTTTGAAGTCCGCACGGAGACTGTGACCGCGCAGGGTTGCCAAGTTTCGTAAAGCTTACAAACGCGAATACCAAACAAAAATCAATGCAAATAACACATTTAAAGAAAAAATAAAACGTATTACAGTTCTGTCTAGAACACCAGCACATGATTGGAGGGGCACGTGAACTTGTGACCTAAGGGTAGAAGCCCCCCTGCTTCTATTGTGAGACAGACTTGTCCTCCAAAGCAGCGTTTCGCAACGCTTTTAACACAAGGACCCTCTTTTCTTGAATTTAAGGAGACCCCCAGCCCAACCCGTGTATTGGCAGCAGCGTAAGCACTGCGGACATTCACAGTTGATTACGCAATAATAGTGGCGTTTCGCAGGTTTTAGAAACACCTGACTGAGTTATCTGCTGACAAATTAGAACTACAATTAGCAGGGAAGAATTGGACAAGTTCTGGATAGAGAGAGAAAATGAATATCCAGGATTATCAGCAGCTTCAAGATTTGTTATCCCCTTCCAGGGGCGGCGCGTCCTATGTGTTCAGTGGTTCCGTGAACCCCCGGAAAAAGGTTGTTTGTGCAAATTACATTTAAACAATCATTTTTTGTTTCTTTCTCGTGTTAGGCAATTTTATGCGCATTTTCAAGGTATTTTATCGCATGAAAAAGTTTTAAGTCGTTCAGATAGCACGCTTACGCGCCAAAGTTAGCCCAGACATTCCCGAGGTTCAATTTCTCTTGTGAACCTCCGAGTGTAAGCTTATGGGTGCTCTTTTGGCAGGGAGAGGCGAGAGGGGAGGTCGCTTGGTATACATCAATATGCGCAGGTCGGGCTAGCAGCTCAACTGCAAGTCGGACTCTGGCGGAAGAGCAAGAATCGACCCGAACTAACAGCAAACTAATCAGAACAATTAGCACGTGTGTTTGCACTTTAATAATGGAGTGATTGTCTATAATCGTTTAACTGTATCACAGTATTCAGTTATTTACTTATGTTTCAGTGTTTATTTGCTATTCATCTGATCCTGGAGCTATTTTCCAAGATGAATGGCTTTCAATATCTTTTAGAAACAGATTTCTCAGCTTTAATATTGAAACAGAGGTGTGAAATAAAGAAGTTCGGTAGGCCGATAACTCCTCTCAAATTAATACATGCGCAAACAAGCCGAGGTAAGACATGTTGCAGGTCTTTTATGTAAATATAAATAAAAGAAATAATTGGATTTACGGTTTATTTCCACAAATAAGCTATTTTGTTTTCTGTGCTTGCTGTTTGCTAAGGATAAATATACAAGCTGGACATGCACTGGTATGTCAGATATAAGTCATATAAAACAGAAGGTTAAGAAGCACGAAGAATCTATTTCACATAAGAATGCTTATTTAGATTTATCAGTCCTTGGAAAAAAGAGAAATTACGCAACAGCTTAGCTCAGCTTTCTAACAGAATATAGAAAGACACAATGACAACGTAAGGAAGAATCACCATATTCTTTCCAAAGTAATTGATTATATTAACTTCTGCGGTGAGTTTGAACTTGAGTTACGTGAACATGAAGCTGCAGATTCTAACAATCCTGGACTATTCAGTGCGATAATAAATTTGACTTCAGCTTTGGATGCTGTTGTAATAGAGCACATGAATTATGCTACAGTCTTTAAAGGTATAGACGCAGAAGAAATGATTGAGCGCTTTAGGAGAGCAGTATATTTCTAAATCCCACGTCGTGCTGCAGCGCGGCTTACACAAGTCGATATTTCCAAGATACAGCCTGAGTTTATTGATAGTCTCTGTTCCATATGTCGGACACGCAAACAGGCTGTGTCTCGAATCACCACTCACATTTGTATCTGCTCCTGATAAAGAAAGGGGCAGTATAGCAAACTGCCTATTTGTGGAGGAATGTAGCAGCAAAGGAAGTATTTCCCATAATAATACGAGCCAACAGAGGTTTCAATTCTCCAGGCACTTATTGGCCACTAATTTACTTGACCAGCACTACTTTCCTTCGTTGAAAAATAAATTTCCTGAACGTCCTATCCATTTTTAAATAAATCTAAGTCAAAGCAGAATTACAGATCATTTATTCTTGAAATGGTTTTGAAGAAATGAAAAGTGCAATAGCCCTTCTAAAGTTTTTAATTGAAAATGCCCTGCAAGAACTCTTTGGTGATGTTATGAAGTTGCTGAAATTAGTAGCTACTATTCCAATGTCAACGTGTGAATAGAGAGATGTTTCTCCACTTTGTCTGGATCAAAACATTTCTTAGAAGTACCATGGATGAAGATGGCTGTGTGTCCTTGCCATGCTGTCTATTGACAAGGGAATGATCCACAGTCTTCCATATTTCAACGAGAGTCATAGACAGATTCGCCACGCAAGAGGAAAGGAGGATGGAGTTTCTCTACAAATACACCTTTACAGGAGATTGAACTCCATCAATGTCTTCAGGCTGGTTTAAGGTAATTTCAGAGCTGCTGAAATACTTTATGCAATTTAGAAAATGAAACTATTTAGAAAGGTAAACTTCATAATGCACTAAAAGTTGTGAACCCCCTGTTATTTTAGGCACCAGCAGCCACTGTTCCCTTCGCTACTTCTTACCTCTGCGAGCTTGAATTTTGTTCAGTGATGAGCATAACCAACAAACAGACTGTCTCTTGAACACGACCTGTTTTGTGTGTTACAAGATTTGAACCAGACATTACGAAACTACTTAGTTCAAACAAAGCAGTGCCAGATTTTACACGATCTTAATGGTTATCACAAAACAAAATAAAATGCTCCATATATATTGTATGTGTACTATTTATTTATGGGTTATTAAATTATTAAATGTATTCACTTTCCAGAAAATAAGCATCACATTTAGAGAATTCAGGCGATCCTCCATACACTGCCCGCGATCCCGTATGGGTCGCGACCCACCTGTTGAGAAACGCTGCTCTGAAGGAATGAGGAGTGAATCTCTCCGCTACTTTTGAGGATCGCACTGTTATAATCCGTGGCGTAAATAACGGCCCCGCAGACCCCGCGGCGCGGGAGCAAGACCTTCAGGGGCCCCCGATTCAATTCAACCATGGAAAATCGCTAAGAAGAAGCGCTTGACGTCCTTCAACGTAATGTCATATCCACAGAAGGTCATATCGGACGATGAATGAATGAAATGGGTGAAATTATGCTCAAATGAGCCTGGCATTCGTCTTCTCAGGATAAGGGAAAACCTCGGGAAAAAACTTCACCCGGATAACTTGCCCTAAGCAAGATTCGAACTCGCGATCTCTTGAAAGTGAGGCAGACACGCTAACCATCACGCTACCGAAGCGGGCATACTGATGACATACTGACAACAGAAGTGTATTATGTAAGCATTTCCTACTCTTTCTTGCTTAAAAGTGTGAAACAAGCTTTTCTCCAAGTGTTGGTAATCAGAGAGTGTTATTTTAAGTTTGCTAGGTGTGTACCACCTCATGCAATAGTGGTATTCGTGGTGGACGAAGCGGCGTCAGGGCGGGTTTTCTCCGGGTACTCCGGTTTCCCCCGCCATCTCATTCCACCGGTGCTCCATCTTCATTCCATGTATCATCAGTGTCACCGCCTGCGGTGCCGTAGTAGTAAAAGCGGGCGTTAAACACCACAAACAACAACCTCATGCAATAGAGAGCGCAGAATAACAAGAATGCTTACACCACGCATTCTTGCTTGTATCGTCTGCCAGTATGATTGCCTTTCACAAATTTCATTGCTGTTCACAACTCTATAGGCATCAACGATTTCTCTGAGCCAGCAGTTCATTTAGTTCATGTGTGTGATACAGACAACGTAGTGTGATAATGCAGGAAAACAGCAAATAGATAAGTGACTCTGGACTCGGATATTGCCATTGTGCATTTGTGCAATAGCATTTGTTTACTGCTTAACTAAGCTGTGCTTGCATTAACATATTTTTTACCGCTTGCCGGTTATAGCCTTCATACAGACTACTTTTAAATGTCTGCATTAAATTAGAACCACAATGTCAAGAAATAGGTCAGTTTTTTTTTTATAATGAACGTCCTCCAACATTATCTCATATCGGACGAATGAATGAAATGAAATGGGTGAAATGATGCTCAAACGAACCCGGGGTCCATGGACCTTTAAGTTACCCGACATTCGTCTTCTCAGGGTAGGGAAAAAAACCTTACCCGGATAACTTACCCTAAGCGAGATTTGAACTTGCGACCTCTTGATCGTGAGGCAGACACGCTAACCATCACGCTACCGAGGCGGGCAAGAAATAGGTCAGTGGTTATCAAAAGAGAAAATTAAAAGCCTGCCGAGATGAAGAAGTTAAAAAGGTAATAAAAATAGATACAATGTTCCAGCGGCAAGCTACCCGCCCAGAACAGGTGTAGGTACAATAATACGGATTGCGAAAATGAAATGGGGAAACAACCTGGTGATACAGAAGCAGAACGTGAACATGTTAGCACTACCATTTCTAAAACTGAAACGGGAGAAGGATTTAGCGATTTGCAAGTTCATAGCGGACAAGAAACCAGTTCTAAAAATGAATCAGGAGGAAATTCTGGCGATCTACTGTCTGAACGCGGACTGTCAACATTGTATACAGATTCACCACCACTAACATCAGTAACAGGCAGTTCTTCTCAACTTGAAAATAATCAGCAAAATACACCTTTAGCACCGACCGAGGATTATTCCAAGGTAAGGTGAATGATGAAATTAAGCTAAAAATCATAAATAGCCCGCCATGCAAACCTCAGGTCCTTTCCTTAGAGACGCTAAGACTAAAAAATCTTTAACTGTGGTCATTATTATAATTACACCAAAACAGATCAGAAAATCGAACGATTCTGGTTGTGCTATTCTCCTCCTTTAAATTTAGTATACTGTGAAGCATGCTGGTTGTTCGGAGATGGACTAAATGCTTGGCGTGATGGACAGATTAATGATTGGCAAGATCTAAGCAAGAAAATAAAAGTACATGAAACTTGTGCTTCACATTTAAATGCATGTATTACTTACAGCATGTGGAAACATGGCAAAACCCTTATTACATTTAGGGATGAAGGACATGAACAAATGAAAGCTATGATTTCTAGAATACTGGATGCAGCGAGCACACTGACTCATTGTCAGCTTGCTTTTCGGGGCCATCGTGAATGTGAAAGAAGGGAGCAGAGTGCCAATTTTTTAAACATTATACACCTCCTCTCCGGATATGATCCTCTTTTGAAAGCACATCTTTCTAATGAAAAAAAAGTGAAACAAAATATTTGAACCTACAAATTCAAAACGAGATGATACAACTGTCGAATGATAGTGTTTGTTGTCGTAAGATATTTGTGTTTAAGTCTAAGCAAATCAAACATTAAGGAAACTGAAATTAAAGAATCGTTTTTAGGATCCTTTGAGATAGGTGGCCACGATGCAGAGAGTTTGAAAAAATAAATAATAGGAGCTTTAGAGAAGAGAGGTATACCCACAACTGGATAGATGTAGAGGACTAGGATACGACGGTGCTGTATCTATGAGCGGCCATACTCAGGGTTGCAGGCAAGAATTAAAGCACGGGTCCCAAATGTTGAATTTATACATTGTTTGGCTCGTAACTTAAATTTGGTACTAAATGACTGTCATGAATACAATGGAACTACAACGATTTTATGAGAAAATACAAAGCATTTACGTTTTCTTTAATAGTTCTGTGGTTCGATGGCGACAAGCAAATGAAACGATTCCAGCCGATAGACATGGCAGGCTTAGAACTACTCTGAAGAAACTGTGTCCAACTAAATGGTCTTCCAGATTTTATTCCTTGTTATCAATCAAACAAAAACTTCATACACATTTTACAGTGTTTATTCTATATAAGTTTGAAGAGTAAGAAGAACGCAGAGAGGGATGAAGCTTCAAATTTTAAGGAAAATGTGGAAAGCTTTGATTTTGTCCTGCTGCTCGGATTTCAATGTAAGGTTTTGGAAAATATTAACCTAATTTCCAAACTACTGCAGTCCCCTAACTCTGATCTAGATACAGCCTCTCAACTTCTGCAAAATTCAAGGGACAATTTAGTCATCTTAAGAAGCAAGTTTGATGCTTTAATAGAAGAAGCTAAAGTTCTAGCGAAAGCTTGGGGCATTGATTCAAAATTAGCCTCAAAGCGCCCTCGAAAAGTGAAGAAACATTTTGATGAGCTTTCTTCGGATCGTAGAAAAGCTGGTTAGAAAATATGAATCGGACTTAACTATGAATCTTTCAAACGAAATCATTAGTCTCAAATCGCTCTTGTGGAAAGACATTGGGAAAAGGGAAACCATATTGTCAATCAAAGACCTTGCAAGATTTTCGTTTGTTGAAAATGCTTTTCTTGCAAGCAGTCTTCCATATTAATGCACAGCTCTTCAATTATATTTGCCTCTGCCAGTTACTTCTGCTACGGCAGAAAGACCATTTTCTAAATTGAAGCTGATTAAAACGTTTGAGAGAAACACAATGTCCGAGACCAGATCAAGTGCTTTAGCAGGTCTGAGTATTGAAATTGAAACGGGTAGCTCCCTTGAATTGAATGAAGCTGTTGAAAGGTTTCTGAGCGCCAAGCGCAATGTGTTTACTGTAGCTGGACTTCATAAAACTGAAGGCGCTGTTTGTCCCAAAAAGAGTCAATCATTAGTTGAGTTTATTTCATTTTAATGCTATCCCATGTGAGTAAATATGTAATATTTCAATCTCTCTATTTTTAAACTTGGTGCAGGTTAAATATTAAGTATAAAGTTTTGATGTCTTACCTTGCCCCACCTTGCGGAGTCATTTGGTGCTGTTTAAAAGTGCGTTGGGCGATGCGCGATGAACCATGTCTTGATCTCGGGTCGCGGTGGCGGAATAAAGCATATAATGAACTTCTCCAATTAAATTTATGACGTTATTTTATTGCACACTTTTTATTAACACAATTACTATGTTGTTATGATATGATGCTTTCTTGAAGATTTCCCGCTAACTGACATGTCTGAAGCCATATAATCACAAATTTTCAGATTACCGTAACATGGCTACTATCTTGATCGAGAAGTATTTGGAAAAAGAAATTATACGTAACCATGGCAATATCGCTCGGCTCTTGTCTCCTACTTCATCAGAGCCATCGGTGGCTAACGAAAAAAGGCGCTTTGCGTTAGCCAGGAGAACCATAAGAATGACGTCATATGCCGTGTATATTGTACAATTTAATGATTGTTTCGGCCATGTAGGAACATAACAGCAATTTATATTTCAAAACTCCTAGCATGATATAATACAAAATAATATTTAATTATGTAAACACAGTTGAAATATCGAAACAAGATTAACAATAGTTGTCATTTCCACAAATTGAGAATAGATCAATTAACAAAAGAAGAATATTAAATTAACAAAATCAAGCTGTCATTAATGATTTTTTGGTTTAAATATTCCTTGAAATATATATCTGCTTCAAGTTTTATTAGAAAGTAGGGCCCCCAAAATCTTAGCTACGCCACTGGTTATAATGCAGTCTTCACACAACAGAACAGTGTTTGAGGTAATATCTATATTTCGCTATGCTGAACGCAACAAGTATCTCCGCGAAATTGAAAATCAAATACGATTGGTGAAATTAGTTGAAAGTAACCTAAGTCATACGGAAGATAAAGTGAATAGACTTCTCTTTGCTATAGCGCCTCTCACCCTTAGAAGACAGTACACGTTAAATGGAGCGCAGTGTTACAACATGTACTAGTTGCGAATCTTTCTCCGCGCGAGACCCCGATATGGTCGGAGTCCTGTACTTAGTCCTTCAATTGCTGCTTGATGTGCATTTTTAACTTTGATATCGCTCTACGCCTTTGTCACTGTATGACCTAAATTTACAAATGGCTCGTCTGTATAAACAATTGATTTCCCCTGGTCCCGATACCTTTTTATGTCTTTTAGATATTTATGTCGCCATCTGATGATATCGATATCGTCTCTTTCTATTAATATGCACTTGTTACCCCCTTGTAAGAACCGACTAAGACTGGCCCTTAAGAAATTTGGTAGGGTTTCATCACTGTTGACACGTGACAAAACTATATTCAGCGTGGGTAGAATATTTTTTCCCCGCCCATTTTGCTTTCTTTTTCGATGGCGTTCTTCAAGGTTCTTTCATTATTTCCTTTCTAATCCTTTACACCACTGCTTCTGAACATCCGATAGCCTTAGCTGTTTCTTTTACTGCCTTACTAACATTCATTTTACTTGAAAAATAATCTAACACATTCATAATTATTTGGCGTTCCTTACTTCTTAATTTACCAATATATCGTCTCTTCCTAGCTTCCACCTCCATAACTCCAAATATTTACGAAAATATTAAACAAATAACGCAATAACAGCTCATAGATTCCACACAGTTACACACACGACTTCTTTCGAACTAATGTTAGTGCTGCTCCTTATACTATATTCTGTGTCAGGTCTGGTGCGAGAATACGCTGAATAAATGAATACCTTTTGTTTACGTTATTCGATGAAAGAAAGAGTTACAGCCTTTTGGTTTATTTTAAAAACTTTCTCCAACCGTCCTCAACATTTTTTCTCGCTTGGTCCCTGATGTAACTCAATAACAAAAAAGTTTCACACTGCATAACTTTTGCAGTGCACAGATATAAAATTTTCCGAAAACATTTAATTTAAAGAATTGTAACACTTAACTGAGTAAACATAGAGAATTCAAAGTAGGTAGGTAGTAGCACTATAGTTTACTCTAGCTAAGAAAAAAATATAGACGTATTCTAGCAGTTAGTTTGTTAGTTAGTGCGTGATGAGCTCAGAAACAGCAAATATCGGACTTCTATAAAAAAAATAATAATAAAAAAGATAAAAAACGTTTTCTGAAGAAATATGAGCATTTAGAAATGTATGACCTTAAAAAGGATATAACCTGATAGAGAGGAAAAAAAAAAAATCCGCGCAGGATAATGTGTTCAAACCTGAAATTTATAACAACTCAACATTTACACCATGCTATTAGGAACCTGGCAACAGCGCGAGGGTAGAAAAGGAAGAGGCTAATGGCAACTTGCATGCGCTAGATAGAGACAGATATATCCCATTTAACTCCATACTGTCATCTAAGGGTGAGACAAAGTATAGAAGGGAAAAGGTGATGCACAAGATTGCTGAGAACCATAGAGAGTTTTGTACAGAGCTTTCAAGAAAGATCTGGCCACATCACAGAACAGGGTTAAATCTGAAATTATGTAAGAAACAAAATCAAATATTTCCCTGCAATTATAAGACCAACATAATAAATACAATTTGAGCTTTGTTTTAAACCTCCACTAGGCTTTCACATCTAAAACGTCTCATAATTGTATTATATTTGATCTGTAATGCATTGCATCTAATGTTAGTTCAACAATGATCATTCCCCTTACAGCTTCGCGCCAAGTCATCTTCATATTTTCAACTACATGAAGTGTCTTAAGCTTTTTTTTTATACAGAAATCTTATCACATCGCGCACCTCGCATTTGCATAGGTCTTCAAGCGCGACCTTCGTTTTGTAACATTATGAGTGAATACCACGGGAGTCGTGAAGGGGGGCAAGGGGGACCGTGGCCCCCCTTGAAAATTAATGAATTTAATGTGCAATCAATTACTGACTATCAGACTATTGTTTTAATTTCCATGTAAAGAACAATCTTAATTCAGCACATATTAATACGCTTATCCGCAACAAATACTATAACTTTGACAACAGAATTATAAATTAATATTGTTTGATTGCAGCCCCCCATGACTGGCTGTGCAGTATTTATTACAGACTGAGCTACAGAGGGTGTGTGGATTCCTACTGCGAACGCATTGCCATTCAAGCGTATTTATGGCAGTAGGCGCATCTTCATTCGCAATACTTGCTTTCCATTTTAGGTTCTAGTTAGAATATGTTGTTGCAGACGTACGTATTTGTGTTGCAGTGAACACATGATTACTCACAGTTTTGTGGGTTCAGACTTTAGATGTCCCGTAGGTTCTCGAGTTCAGACTTGCATGCGGCAATTCATTATTTGAGCACTCATATATGTAAAGCTAACAATCACACACATAAAGCTAATTCTCGAGTCTTTTTAAACAAGGTATGTGCTTGAAGAGCTTTTAAGTACAATATATGTATTTAAATATAATATAACGTACCTTTGCTAAGCGTGGTCTACTCCCAAAGCAAGATGTAAACCAATTAGTTGTATGCTAGTCTTGAATCTGTTCTGTTTAGAGTGTAAATACTGTTATGTAAAACAAGGACGTCATTTTCGCATTCAAGTAGTTTTTAGTATACATATCGATTATTTTTAAATATGCCTTTTTAGGTAATTTCACAACATGGTAGCTACAGAACTTCTAGTAGTTACCTAGATGGTAACCATAGCTCCGTTTGTCAATTGTCAAATGGAAATACATTCTTGCAAAGCGATTATTTAGCGTTTTTGTTTTGCTTCGTTTTAAACAGTACATTTTCATTTACTTTCGACATCTTAATCTAAATAAAGTAAGGGAGCCTTTCGCTGCCCCACTGCATGTGTGTTTGAAAGAATTACCGGACATTTTTGTATATCGCGGCCTTGTGCTCACGAAATCGGACCTTCGTTGCAAAATGGTGGGCTTGCCAACAATGGATAAAATTATTAACTGGGATATATAGATGAATGTCTAATGTTTAAGGGCCCGTTGACAGCTAGGTCACTTGGGCCTATTCTTTCGGAGAAGCACAAAAGCCGACGTGATTCCAAAAGGAAAGGTAATTACATTGATTTTTACTGCTATATGATAAATTAGTTCCAAATGTGCGGTTTTCTGGGTTCCAGAAACAAGGCATCGTTGGGTAATGTCTGTGACAGTGGCGGCTCGTCACTTGTCGCAGTGGTGTGCAGTACATTACATCCTCTCCACCGTTACTCCCTTTCTTTCTCTAACACACACCACACTATTCTAATTCTAAATTCATATGGGCAATTGAGCTCTTATGTTTTGCTATTTTTTGTTTTAAATGACCAATATCACAAGAACTATTATTTGTCCAGAGACCATTTCTCTCACTCGCAAACAATAAGCACGGAAAACAGCTTCTCTTATAAAAATAAACCCCAAAGATTCATCTTCTTTAGTTTCGCCATGTTATTCATTTCCACACTTTCATGGATTCAAACTTCCCGCTATGTGCAGACACAACTGCATGCAACTTGCTGCCAGAACACAAACACAACAAACAGTAATAAACACTGTAACAAAATAACTATTCCAAACTGAAGTATTGGCCTTAGTAAATTACGACACGAAGAGTAATTATATGCATTTATAATAGCTTAATAAGACTACATGTAATTGTGTTTATAACATTAATATAATATAGAAGATGGCTACATTATATTTAGAACCGTCACGTTGGCTGCCTAGTAGGTTCTGCTAAACAATGGGAGGTAAATGCTCATAGCAAGGAAAACAGAGGGACTTGTACGAGAACGTAGTGCGCTTCCGCGTACTCTTAAATGCAAGCTTTGCACCTCTCCCCGCGTACCCCTCGCCTAAAAGCTATCTTTGCCAGTCGCAGAATCGGGTTTATGCGTCTCAGCTTGTTGACTGCATGAGCTGACATTTGATATAGAGGGTGCGGGAAAATTAAACGAGCAAGTTCATATACAAGAAAGTTGGAGATTCGACTTTCTCATACATATTCGCATGCGGAAAAAATTAGTGGGTGTGCAGTTGCGAGTATGAGATAACCCAGGAACCGCCAATGGTTTGTAAAATAATTTCAGATTTAGGAGCACTCTAGACAAATTATACTTTATGAGCAATTACTCGTATATGCTTTCTGTCATTACAGAACGACCCACTTGTCTAAACTGATTAAAAAAGTAGCTATGTCTTAATGCTAACAGTGGCAGAGTCACTGGTCACTGGTAACCAATTCGTTAAGCTATTGACCCGAAAATGGCAGTTCTGCAACTCAAATTCCACCAGGACCATCGTCCATGACTTAAATAACTTCATAACTAGCAAATGTCGGAGAGCTAGGATTAACTTAAATCCGGAAAGTTTTTTTCCCCAAATTTACTTTCTCAGTTATCATATTTCATGTGTTACTTCTGTCGTGTCGTATGAATTAACAGCGGGCATTAAACACTATTCAGAAACATTCGTGGTCGCCGACTACCTATATTTTCATACAAGATGTTTATTCGTTAGATTTAGTTCCATGTATATATAATGGTTAAGGTAGAAGTGCCTAAGTATAACCAGTAAGAAAGTACGTATATAGATTGTTAAGCACTTTTGTTGTTATACATTGATATAGAAGTTTTATCGTCCCCCCCCCCTTTTTTTTGTTTGTTTACCTGATTACCCTCCCATTATGCAGGACTTACAAGCCAGTGTCTAGGGTCAGACACCTGTTGGGGAGCACAGAAACAGAGTAAAGACCAGGAAGCGGGTTCGCTTCCTTTTTCACCACCACGCTAAGAGAACGATATCGGAAGAGCACCGTTAGTCCTAAGCCAGCGGGTTTTCGTTTCCAGGATCTTCTAAGGAAGCTTCCAATTGTACTGCCTGGGATGTTTGCCAAGGGTGAGAAGCTCTACCCCCCCCCCCCCTTGGTTACCTGGCAAGCCCCGCGTAGATCTTGGGATGACGGTACACCGGAAGTCCACAATGCCTATTGGTAACATCCGCATGTGTTTTTTTAGAATTTTTTTCAGGCTGCACTGGCCGACGTTTTATTTACACCGATGGATCCAAGAGCACCAGCGATGTTGGGTGTGCTTATGTTTATGGAACCGAACCACATACATTCGGTTTCCATAACAGTACCTTCATTTTTACTGTAGAGCTGAGCTGAATGCAATTTCCCGAGCCGTTTTACACGTGCGCCGTCGTAAATTAGGCCACTGCCTGATTTTGAGTGATTCCCTTAGCGTACTTCAGAGCCTTCGTGAGCTGTAAAACTCCATCCTATTGTACAACGTATCCAGGATGCCCTCCATGTGTTACATGCTTCTGGCGTTGACGTGGTGTGTGCATGGATTGCTGGTCACGTAGGTTTGCAGGGGAATGAAATGGCGGAGTTGGCAGCAAAGACGGCAACTACAGAACCCAGTTTTACCATCTCGCGTGTTACTTCGGAAGACTTTAGGGTTGAAGTGCGGAGAGCGGTGCTGTCGTGCTGGAACGAATAGGGGTCAGCTCTCCGCGGTAAGAAGCTTAGAGAAGTGAAAATAACTTCCGATAAACTGGGCAACTTCTCGCATATCTCGCCGCGAGTGGGTTAGCTTGGCTCGGTTACGAATTGGCCACTGGAATTTTTCGCATGGTTACCTATTTAAATTGGACCCTGCTCCTATTTGTCCGCTATGCAACAACCTTTTGCCTGTCCGTCACGTGCTGCTAGAGTGTTCCTCTCTAGCGCACCTTCGAAACTGTGAAGCTGCCTGCCAGACTTGCAAAGGTCTTGGCGGACGGCAAAATAGCGAAAGAGTTTTTAGCCTTTTAGCGGAGTGCAACATGAGTTTGAGGATTTGATTATACTCTTTTGACAAATTTATAACTTTGTCTTAATTTTGGCTTTTGCCACTGTTTTTGTATATTTATATATTTTCCTTCTTTAGGAGTAGTTTTACTTGATATTGAAGTTTATATCTGGCTATTGCCATGAACTGCTTTTTTAAGGGCGCTTCCACGAAGTTGACCGCCCTTAAACCTACAACTTACTTCCTCAGTGTGTTAATGTGAGTGTGTGTTAGTGACAGTGTGTGTCAGTGCGAGTGTGTGTTAGTGTGAGTTAGTGAGAGTGTGTTAGTGTGAGTGTGTGTTAGTGCGAGTGTGTGTTAGTGAGTGTGTGCGTTAGTGCCAGTGTGTGTTAGTGCAAGAGTGTTAGTACGAGTGTGTGTTAGTGCGAGTGTATGTTAGTGTGAGTGTGTGTTTGTGTGAGTGTGTGTTCGTGTGACTGCTTTATCTCTTGGTTGTGCAAAGAAAGGATTTCAAAGCCATTACAAAGCGACCAGCTATTTAAAAAACTGAGTATGATTTAAAGCCTGCTGCATTCCCATTATACCTAAAAGGAAATTACAATAAGACAATGTTTAAAAATGTTTATATAATTAGCATGAAGTAGAAGAATAAACGTTTGTAAGAATGTACCGTTGAAGATGCTATATCTGAGTTAGTTGGGTAAGTATCTAGAAACTTTTCTTTGAGAAGGATTATGTCCTCAGGGGTTTAGCAATTGCAAAAGCCTTCAAAAGGGACAAAGAGTTATAATTTGTTACTTTAATTTTTTTATTTGTTAATCTGTAGTGACTAAAACATCTTATGTCTTATACAGCAAATTTAATAATGTAATGCATCATACAGTGTGTAGTCTCTATGTAGTTCACATTTATGCTTGGGACACATTTGTATAACAGTGAGTGAAGTAATATTGTGGCAAGCGAAACTACATTTGACCAATGAGACGGTAACTATATGAGGTATTACTTAATGGCTCGTAAGTATAGCATATGATAAGAGTGAATTGCAGTTATTTAGTATTCCAATTTCACTGGAAGGTGTTCCAAGTATATAATTGGAAATGCTTGAGTTAACATTAGAGACAATTAATAATTTATTCTTGTTCAGCAGAGGCCTGCATCGAGATGAAGGTTATTTAGTTTTCTGTTCGTCAAATGCATAGACACATAGTATTCTTTCATTTGATATTCTGGATACAAACCTAATGTTAGACAGCTCAGTGAATTAGTGTACGGCAACAACATATTATCCTATGGTTATTTTGTCATTAGCTTCAATGACTATTACTTGTTCCTTCCTAGGTGTGTTGTGAGCTGCATATGCATAACTTTTATTTTCGTTAGCTTAGGTGTTCTTTAAGATACTTGAAATTGGAGCATTTTGCACAGATAGTTCTCCAGTATGTGACTTAAAATATAAACAACAAGCAGATTGGTTACCTTGACCAGATGATTTTCTGCAGGGCTTGGAACACGAAAAATGAAGAAAAGAGAAATGAATCATGATGGCAATTTCTTCCACTTGTTGAATTAGCCCATCGCTATTGCTTTCTTTTGAAGAAACATGAGTCAATAGTAACTAAATGGATTATGATGAAAATTGAGTCGATTGAAACACTTAACATCACTTACATGTTAATTATTGTTTATTTATGCCAACAAACTTACTGCTGATGTTTTTAAACACGCAAGCCGTGTGTGGGTAATGTTTAAGAGGAGGAATCAGGACTGAAAATTCAATCCCATAGCCAGGATTTGAATTTTTCTGTCCTGATTCCACCTCTTAAACATTGCCCGCACATGGCTTGTGTGTTTAAAAACACCTCCAGTAAGCTTGTTGGCATAAATAAACAATAATTACCATTTAAAGGTTACTTAAACTCGCGACACGAAGTACTTACAATTGTAAGTCGCCCTTGGGGTATTTATCTCTGATGTGAGATTCCTTTGTGGTCTAACTGGAAAAAGTACGAATCACCTGGGGAATTTAATGTTGTACTGGCAAATTGGCCATGGTAGCTTAGTGGTTAAAGCAGCTGCTCGATAAGCGGAAAATCCGTGGTTCAAATCCTGGCTATGGCATTGAATTTTTCAGTCCTGATTCCACCTCTTAAATCACTTATATGTAATTAATCTTGACCGGTTTCAAAGGACCACATACCACAGTACAAGAAAGCAGGAGTCTATCAAATCAGTTGCCCAGATTGTGACCAGATTTACATAGGGAAAACCAAGAGGACTTTAGAAACCAGGCTAAAAGAACACATGAGTTGCATCAAATACAAACAGTTGGATAAATCTGCAGTTGTGCACCATTTTTGGACATCCAACTAAAACATTACGCCAAACATAAAACTTTTAAAAGCTACAAAACACGCTGCAGAGTTGAATACCTGGGAGAAAATTCATATCATAAAAAACAAACTCCGCGTAATGAACTAAGATTTGCCTCCACCAAACCCTTTATGAAAGTTTATTGGCTCACCGCTAGATGTCAGCTCAACCAACCACACATCAAACAATATCAATAAGAACCAGTTGGTTAATTCTGATGATGGGAGCAAGTTGCGCTCTTGAAACCAGTCAAGATTAATTACATGAAAGTGATGTTAAGTGTTTCAATCTGACTCAATTTTTATTATAATTTAGATTCACATCACAGTTACTGGTTTATTCAAAGATATGTAACTAAACAGATGCTTGCTTAAACCATTAACGCCCAACTTATCTTTTTTTTGGGAGGGAAACGTAACAAGGAAAAAAATCAATAATATGCAGGCACTGCAGCCATTTGCAACTTATTATTGAAAATTAATAAACTACACAATATTCTAGTTTTTAAGAGACAATAATGTGTTTACATAATCACATAATGTCAATGATGACATACATGGCCAAAATAAGTCTTAAGAAATTATGTAAACTAAATAAAAAAAATAATATCTATAGCAGTCTATAAATAGACTGCTGGGCATTAATGGGTTAAGTATATCATGAAATAATGTTCAGTGTCAACTTCTGCGTCTTTGTTACATAGAAGCACAAAACACACCTGCCACTTTGTGCTGAGATATTAGGGCAAATGCAAATTCTAAATAATGCAAAAGGAATTCACAATCTTTAAGCAAGACAGCCAGGTGAACATCACCTAAATAATACTGCAACTATGTGGTTCAATGGTATGTAATTATCTGTGTGATGCAACATGCTACCCTCCAGTGCTGAGGTCGTCGCTTCAAACCCAGCAGAGAGCGATATACAATAGTGACCAGAAGTTAAGCAGAATTCCAACATTTTATTACCAAGCCATCACCAATGTACAAATGTTATGCATAATCCAATATGTTGTTATCATGCATCATACATGATCTGGAATGCAATAGAGTAAGAAGTAACACACAATTTTGGCCTTAGGACACATTTTTACACAATTACAAAATCTGACGATCACCTCCACAATAACAATGATGGTGCTAATATGGGGTGTGGTGATCCCTTATGGCTCCACAAGCCTACAGTGCCATGGCATGCTCTCCATGCTCTACCATTCCATCACAGCCGAATAGGTGCGTTTCCAGATGTTTGTGGGATGAAACCAGGTTATTCTGATTATTGTGCGACAGGGATCATTGTCCACACTGAATCTAGGCTCATCTGTAAACAGTGCATTCCTCCATTCATTCAAGGTCCAATGTTGGCGTTGCTGACTCCACTGTTAATGGGACTGTACGTGTACTCGAGTGAGTGGGGCACACACTGCTGAATATCTGGCATATAGACTGACTGCCCCAAGTCTCCGGTATACAGTTTGACTAGTGGGTGACCATGTACGGGCATCCCACGAACACCTGTTTCTTGGAACCATCATCCAAGGCCGGGAGTGACACTTTGTGGCACATTCAGGGCTCAAGAGACTGCCGCCTGTGTCTGACCTGCCTCTAGATGTCCGACTATTATACCCTTCAAAACAGGGTACAGCTTATGTCTTGTTGGTGCTGTCCTATAAACACTTTGCAAAGGAACATCCCTCTGTTCACAATGGGAGAACAGTAACAAATGAGCCACACAGTGGGTCTGACACTCTGGTATTGGTTGACCTTTGAACCACGTAACCCCTTACATATCACAGTAGGTCTGACACTCTGGTATTGGTTGACCTTTGAAGCACGTACCCCCTTACAATCATAGTGGGCCTGATACTCTGGTATTGGTTGACCTTTGAAGCACATACCCCCTTACATATCACAGTGGGTTTGATACTCTGGTATTGGTTGACCTTTGAAGCACGCACCCCCTTACATATCACAGTGGGTTTGATACTCTGGTATTGGTTGACCTTTGAACCACACACCCCCTTACATATCACAGTGGGTCTGATACTCTGGTATTGGTTGACCTTTGAAGCATGTACTCCCTTACATATCACAGTGGGTCTGACACTCTGGTATTAGTTGACCTTTGAAGCATGTACTCCCTTACATATCACAGTGGGTCTGATACTCTGGTATTGGTTGACCTTTGAAGCATGTACTCCCTTACATATCACAGTGGGTCTGATACTCTGGTATTGGTTGACCTTTGAACCACACACCCCCTTACATATCACAGTGGGTTTGATACTCTGGTATTGGTTGACCTTTGAACCACACACCCCCTTACATATCATAGTGGGTTTGATACTCTGGTATTGGTTGACCTTTGAAGCATGTACTCCCTTACATATCACAGTGGGTTTGATACTCTGGTATTGGTTGACCTTTGAACCACACACCCCCTTACATATCATAGTGGGTTTGATACTCTGGTATTGGTTGACCTTTGAAGCATGTACTCCCTTACATATCACAGTGGGTTTGATACTCTGGTATTGGTTGACCTTTGAAGCATGTACTCCCTTACATATCATAGTGGGTTTGATACTCTGGTATTGGTTGACCTTTGAAGCATGTACTCCCTTACATATCACAGTGGGTTTGATACTCTGGTATTGGTTGACCTTTGAAGCATGTACTCCCTTACATATCACAGTGGGTTTGATACTCTGGTATTGGTTGACCTTTGAAGCATGTACTCCCTTACATATCACAGTGGGTCTGATACTCTGGTATTGGTTGACCTTTGAAGCATGTACTCCCTTACATATCACAGTGGGTCTGACACTCTGGTATTGGTTGACCTTTGAAGGATGTACTCCCTTACATATCACAGTAGGTCTGACACTCTGGTATTGGTTGACCTTTGAAGCATGTACTCCCTTACATATCACAGTGGGTCTGACACTCTGGTATTGGTTGACCTTTGAAGCATGTACTCCCTTACATATCACAGTGGGTCTGATACTCTGGTATTGGTTGACCTTTGAAGCACGCACCCCCTTACATATCACAGTGGGTTTGATACTCTGGTATTGGTTGACCTTTGAACCACACACCCCCTTACATATCACAGTGGGTCTGATTCTCTGGTATTGGTTGACCTTTGAAGCATGTACTCCCTTACATATCACAGTGGGTCTGACACTCTGGTATTGGTTGACCTTTGAACCACACACCCCCTTACATATCACAGTGGGTTTGATACTCTGGTATTGGTTGACCTTTGAAGCATGTACTCCCTTACATATCACAGTGGGTCTGACACTCTGGTATTCGTTGACCTTTGAAGCATGTACTCCCTTACATATCACAGTGGGTCTGATACTCTGGTATTGGTTGACCTTTGAAGCACGCACCCCCTTACATATCACAGTGGGTTTGATACTCTGGTATTGGTTGACCTTTGAACCACACACCCCCTTACATATCACAGTGGGTCTGATACTCTAGTATTGGTTGACCTTTGAAGCACGCACCCCCTTACATATCACAGTGGGTTTGATACTCTGGTATTGGTTGACCTTTGAACCACACACCCCCTTACATATCACAGTGGGTCTGATACTCTGGTATTGGTTGACCTTTGAAGCATGTACTCCCTTACATATCACAGTGTGTTTGATACTCTGGTATTGGTTGACCTTTGAAGCATGTACTCCCTTACATATCACAGTGGGTCTGATACTCTGGTATTGGTTGACCTTTGAACCACACACCCCCTTACATATCACAGTGGGTTTGATACTCTGGTATTGGTTGACCTTTGAACCACACACCCCCTTACATATCACAGTGGGTCTGATACTCTGGTATTGGTTGACCTTTGAAGCACGTACCCCCTTACATATCACAGTGGGTCTGACACTCTGGTATAAGTTGACCTTTGAAGCATGTACTCCCTTACATATCACAGTGTGTTTGATACTCTGGTATTGGTTGACCTTTGAAGCACGCACCCCCTTACATATCACAGTGGGTCTGACACTCTGGTATTGGTTGACTTTTGAAGCACGCACCCCCTTACATATCACAGTGGGTCTGATACTCTGGTATTGGTTGACCTTTGAAGCATGCACCCCCTTACACATCACAGTGGGTCTGATACTCTGGTATTGGTTGACTTTTGAAGCACGCACCCCCTTACATATCGCAGTGGGTCTGACACTCTGGTATTGGTTGACCTTTGAACCACACACCCCCTTACCCATCACAGAACACAAGTAAGATAAAGCACGCACTGTGATAACGTTTTATAGTGTTCACTTGCTGATTTCCCATCAGTTTGTTGTTTGGCAGAGAATTACACCTTCAATGTGACCTGATGTTTGTAAGTCCCACTAAAGTCAGGATAGCCAGCAGTTGACATAGAGAACCCTGTGGACTGTCCTCAGTGCTGCTTAGGCCTACTGTACTGCTTTGCAAATGAGTATATCTATTAGGTATATAGAATAATAAGGTTTTATGATAATAGTTTGTTGAAGAATGGATAGAGAAGGTATATGAATGTTTTTGTTTTATGTGCAGGCAGGCTGGCGAAGCTACTCAGAAGAGAAGGTGCACCAGCAGATGTTCTACTAAATGAAAAGAAGAGAAATGTGAAAGTCCAGGGGAGTGCAACTGTGGCACCAGATGTCGCTGTAGCATGTGCTCCTGTGGCAAAGGGCTGAACAAGAAGAACCAATGCGGAGTGATTCCCAGAGTTACTTCCATGTGGGGCTATCGCATTATGTCTAAATCTTAAAATGTGAATATACAATAAATTACAATAGGAAAATAATATTTATAGTATCTTTGATTCATAATTTAGTGGTGCGGTCTGGGAACACACTGACTCCCCTCAAATATTTCAGAATTTGTTAGGTTTCCCCTGTGTTTGAAAACACAGTATACACACTATGAATATGCACAGCTTGTATGAGGATATTCTGTAATTTCTGAAAAAGAGGACATTTGTCCATACACAAGCAGGATGATTGTGGAGATCTCTAATCCACCAAGTAAACTGCACTGAATCATTTTAAGTACCTACTTGTAAGCTGCACTGTAACATGAGCAGTTTGGGATGTAGATTACACTGGCAAAGCGTGTTCAATGCTTTTTGAACTGACTCTACAATCTTCAATTAAATTTCATTCTACCGCAGTTTCATAAATATAATTACAACACAAATGTCTGTAAAATTCATGTTCATAACATTCTAATGGTTTATTCTTTTTACTTTGAAAGATAATAGCAAGTGCTTTGACGAATGTGATCCTGTCCACATTTACTGATTTGCTTCTGAATGTATCATCTATTTATTGTGAAAGAATGTTTACCCCTGTGTGAATTTACTTAACTGTTTATCTTGATATACCTCGATCTGATAAGATGTAAACTTTTCCACGAAAACATATGTATGCGGATGGTAAGAAAACATTGACATGCATTAGTAGTCCATGCAGTGTCTGCTGCCCAAATACAGGGGAGGGAAATTGGTATTTTGCGCTGCTATTTACACTTCATGAGGTATTGCAACGAAGGGAGACACTTTGCCAACTGCAATATTGCAGGCTACCGCCCATTGAGAGGGAGAGATGAGGCGAATGGAGTCCACAAGTCTGGCATAGGACGGTAAAGGCAGTGCCGCAGACATGCGGGAGTCCCTAACAGTTGACTGAGGGCCACTACCCAGGCAGGACGTCGAAACGATCCTCATGACCCAGGCAGTGGCACACAGCTACCATAAGCGGGACCAGGGGTTAATGAATTACACCCCATAATTTCAACGATACAGTGCAGTTCCCTTTTGGAATACGATGGCTACAATTTCCCTCATGATGAGTCATATTTACGTCAGTGCTATTCCTCATTTGCAGTGCAACTTAGCTCCAGTCGCTTTAGGCATCTATAGTTTGCAATTCAAATCCCACCAGCAAAGGCCAGTGTTGAACGTCTCCTTTCCCAGTCATTTCATGTATAATCAGTGCCCTGAGTCTGATGTCACATGTGGTAAAAGTATGCATTAAACACTACTATAGATGCTCATAATTTCAATGATGACTTGTACAGAAGGAAAAATCACACACCATCAAATATTTATTTAAACTATTTCATAAACAAAAAATGAATTTAAATACTATTATCACAAAGATATGACCAGAAAATCTTAAATTCTATAAAAGAAATAACCTAAAATATATGCATTACGATTAGTACAGTTCGATTGAACAAAAAATTTCCTAGTTATAATTTTTTGTTGTCAAGTACGAGTTGGGAGGTAAAATATATGAACGGTTTATTACTTAAGTAATGCCAAATGAGGGAATCACCAATGCCTTATTTAGTATGCTAGATAAATTACAAGTAAACAAATTCCTCAGTAAAGTGATTGCTCAAACATATGATGGGGCTTCTGTTATGAGCACTAGACCTTCAGTTGCATCATCCTCACTGTCAACTCGCTAATGGTGTTGATAATCCAAAGAAGTTCTTATGCACTGGATAGTCAACTTGAAATCTGACACTTTTCATCAACATCCCTATGTTGTAGTTCATTGAATAAAACGTCAGTGGGAGGCAGAACTTTGTTAAAAAACATGAGCCAAAAGAGAGTCATCTTGTTTCAAAATATTTTAAAGATCAACTGCTTTGCTGATTGTTGAATAATCACTATTATTGTTGTCCAACGATAGTCTGAAGACAATTGTAGATCTCATTTCTGTACACATATTCAGTATTAATGCGCCATCTGTTAAAATGCCACCTAGTTGTGGCATTTTTTGGTATTCGTTTTCTAACCTCATTAAGTGTGGACATTCTTTTTGAAGATTTAGAAAAAAAATGAGGAGAAATCTTCAAGACTGCTGAAAAATATCTTCACTTGCTTATTTTGGGTTGCACAAGATTCTACAATCAAGTTCAATCGGTACACTGATCCGATTCAAACTAGACTATCGGTGTATCATTTATTCTTCAGCATAACCATCTGTGCTCGGAAGATTAGACACAGGCCATAATTGGAGCATTCACATGACAATAGGAGCTTTTCCAATTAGACCAACTGTGAGCCTTTACACCTCTGCAATATCGGCGTGAGATCCTCTCATTTCCTCAACACCATGCTAAACGAATGATAAAGAAAGGGCCCTGCTAGTCCAAGGCCAGCAGGTTTTCGTTTCTGGGAGCTTCTTGAGAAGCCTGCTATTGAAATGCCTAACATGTTTCCGAGGGGGAGAGGCTCTACTGCCCCTGGTTACATACCACGTCCCTTGTGGATCTTGGAATAACCATATACCACTAGTCCATGATGCCTTTTCCTAGTATTCATACTGTTTGTCAGGCTACACTCACTGACATTTGATTTACACCGATGGATCTAAGAGCACCAGTGGTGTTGGATGTGCTTATGTTTATGGAACCAAACAACATACATTCAATTTCCATAATAGCACTACCGTTTATGCTGCATGGCTGTATGCAATATACCAAGCTGTTTTATATGTGTGATGTCACAAATTGGATGACTGCCTAATTTTGAGTGATTCCCTTAGTGTACTTCAGAGCCTTCATGAGCGGTACAACTCCCATCCTATTGTACAACATATCCAGGATGCCCTTCATGTTTTACACACTTCTGGCATTAATGTGATGTGTGCATGGATTCCTGGTCATGTAGGTCTGCCTGGAGATGAAATGACAGATTTGGCAGCAAAGGCGGCAACCATACAACCCAGCATTACCATATCTAGTATTACTTCGGGAGATTTTAGGCTTGAAGTACAGTGCCGTTGTGTTGGCATGAAGTGTGGTTAGCTCTCTGCGGAAATAAGCTTAGAGCAGTGAAAGAAATTCTGATAAACTGGGTAACTTTACATGTATCTCGTCGCGAGGAGATGATCTTTGCTCAGTGAGGTATTGGCTACTGTAATTTTACACATGGCTAACTTTCTAAGGGTGACCCTGCGACAAACTTTTGTCGGTCTGTCACGTGCTGCTAGTGTGTCTTCCTAGCGCACCTTCAAAACTCTATGCAACTGCCAGTGAGTCTTGCAGAGGTCCCGGCAGACGATAAACAAGTGGTCAAAAGAGTTCTGAAGTTTTAAGCAATGGTAAACATGAACCTAAGAATTTAGAATTTTAGATACAGAACTTTTGTATCTTCTCGACCTTTTTATTACTTTGTTTTAATTCTGGCTTTTGAATCTTTGGTTTATTTACCTCTTCACTAGTCTATTTTATATTGAAATTTATCTCTGCACGATCCCCTTTATAAGGGCGCTGATGACCAAGTAGTTGAATGCCCTTAACTCATTAACGCCCAGCGGTCTATTTATAGACTAGGTGAATAAAAAGACAATATATTGTTGACATACTGTATGCTAGACGAATACATGTTTTTCTTAATTTTTTTGGGAATAAAAAAAGGGCATTAATGAGATGATCCTACCTAGTAGCCAACCACCAAGGTGCTATACCCCATCCAGCCCAAGAAAGAGCACAAACATGTGTGTCATTGCGACATCACAGTTTTCAGTGCAATGAAATGTACATGCAAGATGTAATTTCAGTAAAATCTTGAATACTTCTGAACAGCATGAAGTAACAAACTGTGATGTGTTCCAAAAACATGACTTTCTCTACTCTTGTAATAACCATTCTTACAAACTCCAATTCCTTTATCTTCTTCGTGTTAGTTGAGATAAGCATTTGCAGAAATTATCTTATTGCTTATTTCCTTGTAGGTACAAGGGGAATAAGGGAATACAGTAGACTTTGAGCGATAGTCAAATCTTTTAAAGCTTTGAGATTCCATTCTCTTTGCAGAGTTAAGACATAAAAAGATGAATCACAATCTTCCATTTGAAGGAAGCTTTAAGTTTTCCAAAACTCACAAATAACAAGGAATATCTTCGAAATAATCCACACTAAGAAAAAAATGTATTTGGATATAAAATGTATGGTTTAGCAAGATCTACATTTTTCGTATCATAAAATTTGGTCTATCTCTTATGCTTTACCAGTTATGCAAAAGTCATCCAGAGTAAGCAGGACTACATAGGCTATAGCCAGAAAAGTCAAGATATGCATTTCATCTGTCATAAAAATATCTTAAACATATGGCATTTTAATGAAAATCATTAGAGCCATCTTCAAGAAAGTTAAAATTTCGAAAAATTTCCCATGTAAAGGGTAGTTTTGGGTGGAGCTATTTTCTTCAAATTCTTCCTGAAAGATACTAAACAAATACCAACTTTAGTTTTTAACTTACTTCATTTTTGAGTTATGCTGTTCACAGACACACACACACACACACATGCAGACCTTTTTTCTAAACATGTTTTTTTTTTTTTTTTTCATTTTCATTCAGGGGGCCTCAAAACATTTCCAGTGACATCCAATTTTTAGTTGGAATACAATACTTCCTCTACTTACTATACATAGTAGAGAAAGAAAAAAAATGCTTATTGTTGTATCTACTTCATGTTAATTGAGATAAATGTTTGTAGAAATGGTTTTACTACATATTTTCTTATAGATACAAAGGGAATAGGAGATTGCAGTAGGCTCTTAAGTGATAGTCACACTTTTAAAAGTTGGTCACTATATGGTGGCTTTGCATGGCTAGGACATAAACAAGTAATGACTTCCTATTTGAGAAAAGTGTAAGTATTCAAAAATTCAAACAAATAACCTCAAAAATGGTTCACTGCACAAAAGAATGTATTGTACACCCATGGACAAAAAAAAAAGTAATGTCTGGAATGCCAGGTTACTTTAACGACAGAGAACAACTCCACAAGTACTAAATAACTTGCAGTTTTCAACAAGCAGGTAGGTCTGACTTGTGTGTATGTAGGCACGTAAGTATGCATGCGCTCCACACTGGACTCCACGGGAGTACATAAATTGTTTTAAAGACATTTCATTTTTACTTTCTCTACTAGTAAGTAAAGGAAGTATTGTATTCCACCCAAAAATATGATGTCGACATTTCACCGGAAATATATGTTTTGAGACCCCCTGAATCCAAAGAAAGCATTTTTAGAAAAAGTCCATGTGTGTGTCAGTCAGTCTGTGAACGCCTGCCTCGGTAGCGTGATGGTTAGTGTGTCTGCCTCACGTTCAAGAGGTCGCGAGTTCGAATCTCGCTTAGGGTAAGTTATCCGGGTAAGGTTTTCTTCTGAGGTTTTCCCTACCCAGAGAAGACGAATGTCGGGTAACTTAAAGCTCCATGGATCTTGGGCTCATTTGAGCATCATTTCACCCATTTCATTTCATTTGTCCGATATGATACAATGTTAGAGGACGTTAATTTAAAAAAAAAAAAAAAGTCTGTGGACAGCATAGCTCAAAAACGAAAAGTTGGTTAAAAACCAAAGTTGGTATTTAAGTTTAATGTCTTACAAGGATGTGACACAAAGATTTTGAAGAAAATAGCCCCACCCTAAACTACCTTTTACATGGAAAATTTTTCAAAAAGTTTGATTTTCTCGAAAATAGCTCTAACGATTTTGATTCAAATGCCTATGTTTAAGATATTTCTATGACAAATGAAATGTGTATTTTGAATTTTCTGGCTATAACCTAAGTAGTCCTGTTTACTCTGGATGACCTTTAAATAACTCGTACACCGTTAGAGATAGACAAAATCTTACTCTACAAAATAATGTAGATCTCACTAAAACACACAATTTGTCTAAATAATTTTTTTTTTGCATAGTGAATGATTTCGGAGATATTCTTGTTATTTGTGTCAGGTTTGGAAAACTTAAAACTTTCGTGAAATGGAACATTGTTCATTTTTTTATATGTTAAGCATGCAAAGCGAACGGGATCTGAAAGCTTTAAAAGATCTGACTATCGCTCAAAGCCTACTGTATTCCCATATTCCCCTTGTACCTACAAGGAAATAAACAAACAGATAATTTATAGAAATGTTTATCTCAACTAACACAAAGAAGATATAGGAATAAGAGTTTGTAAGAATGGTTAGTACAAGAGTAGAGAAAGTCATGTGAGTGCAACACATCAAATTTTTATTTATTCAGGGAGCCTCAAAATGTGTATTTTCATTAAATCTCTATCAAATTTTTCTGTGCAATACAATACTTCCCCATCTTACTATACAAAGAGAAGGTACAGAATAAAATGTTTTTTTTTTTGTAATTTTTTTTTATAAAGGAGCCATATTGTAAAGTATACAATACTTACCATAAGCAGGTTCTTGAGCATGTAAAAATGGTGTAATAATTCAATGAATGTGCTACAGAGTTGAGTATTGAGAAATAGTGGCATCATCCCATCCAAGTTTTCAGATATAGAGTGCTACATCAAATGTTCAACCATTTATATATTGATTTTGAGTATTAAAACTTAAAAATAACAAATATTCATCACAGTAGCATGGAGATCTGGTATCACTGAAGCACATGACCACTATTTTGTCACAATAACTCTTAAAGATGAAATCTGATATTTTTCACCACTTGTCGACAAAGAATTCATTGATTGTTCTGCAGACTTGTGCAACAATGATCTTACTTGAGGCACACGATGGCACTTTAGCTCTAAACACACTTCCTTGAGATTCAAATTTCTTTTGACAATCTATAGATCAAATTTTGTACAGTGAGCCCACCCATGTATTGAAACATCTTTAGAAACATCTCTCTGTAACAATTATAGGGGTCATATTGAAAGTTGCAAAAGTCCACTGTTAAAATTCAAATTACAACGCTGTAACAAAAGTGACTGCAGCATTGTAATCCACAGACTTTACACCACATACTGAGAGGTCATTAGCTTCTATCACAATACCATAGTCGGTATTGAAAAAATGGCACACTTCAATGCTTCATGCTGTGATTGAATTCCTTGTTAAAGAAGAAAAATCTGCTGCTAAAATTCACCTTGGACTTCAATGTGGCTATGAAGATGTGTGTAGTGTTAGGAGATGAGTGAAACATTCCCAAGATGGGAACAGGAGTACCCAAGATAAGCCTCGTAGCAGTTGCCCTCGAACTGGCTCCACGGAATGCAACAAGGAAGGAGTTGATGAGCTCATTAGAGAAGACAGTCATGTCATGCAGTAAGACAGAGCGCAGTGCAAGAAATGATCAAAAGCTAGGTTACTGAAAAGTTTATGGCTGTTGGGTCCCATGTTTATTGGTTGAAGATCACAAACTTCAGATAAAAACCATTGCCCGAAACCTTCTATAGAGATTTCAACATGACGAGTATTGTGGCAGACAATAAAAGCTGTTCCCTCATTACAAGCTTGGAAGGTTATGTCAGAGTATGGAATGGCATCACTTGGATTTGCCATTGAAGAAGAAAGCGAAGACAGTGCAATTTGCTGGGAAAGTTATAGGCACTGTTTTCTGAGATACACAGGGTTGCATTCTGGTTGAGTTTCTTAAACCTCAATACTTTCCACTATATCCAGAGACATTTGAAGCTTTGCTTGTTCAACAGTAAGCCGTCCTTTTGTCACCCATTTTTACCAACTGATCAGTGGTGACATCTAGAGTTATTTCCATATAATATGGCATTTATGTACAAGTTTTAAAAGGTTGCAATTGTTAAAGTGTGACCACATGGTTCAGCATGCCTTTTGCCACTCTGTGTGTGCACTGTTTTACTGAAATTGTATTCCCTTTGAACTGCAACTTCTTCGTTTTCAAAGGAAAACTTCATATCTAAAGTCAATCCGACATAAACATTAGACATCACATATTATTTACATCTGATAGAAGAAGTTAAGAAAAGTGATACTCCAACTAGTGTTCTAAAATTATTGGCATTAGAGACAATCCATACTAGATTTCCAGAACATGAATGGCTCCATATTTATACTGATGGATCATTGATATCAAACCGAGATGGAGCAGGGGCTGGAGTCACATGTCACCTCTTTTCCTATTACAAGTCTTTAAGTTATGGAACTACAAACTTTGATGGAGAAATTGAAGCAATTCAAATGGCCCTACAAAATCTTTTGTACAGAATTTCACATTTTCAGCAAGCAGTTATTCTCTCAGATTCCAGGGCAGCAATTATAGCAATTACTTCCAAGTTGTCACCAAAAAACCAAACAATTATAGAATGTTGGACAATCCTTACCCATCTAACAGCACTTCAAAAACACCTAGTCTTCCAGTGGATACCGGCTCACTGTGGACTGAGTGGTATTGAGAAAGCTGATTTTCTTGCAAAAAAGGGTACCGGCAATGTACAGAAATCTATAGTTAATCTACCATTTTATGCAGCTAAAAGATTAGTCAACTCTGAATTCAAAAAAATTATTGCAAAATATTACTATGAAAAATCAAAAAATAAAAGATGGGAACTACCAAACATTCAAACAGTAATTCCTGAGTATCCTCGAAAAACAGCAGTTGCAACCTTCAGGTTGATTACAGGACATGATTGTCTGGCAAAACATTTAAACAGAATTGGGATATATTCTTCACCACTCTGTCCTCTATGTGATCTGCAAGAGGAAATGGATCGAGACCACCTTCAAATATGCCCGGCCGCTTCTAGTGCCCCATCCATCAGTGAAAAATATTGGAGAGCAAGAGGATTAATGACTTCATTGTCAGAAATCCAACATTAGTTAACAACAACAACAACACTTGGTTCCGCATATGTTGTCCCTACAGCTTCAGGTGGCATTTTACCAATCTCCTCAGTGGCTAGTACACTTGCTTTCATGTACGTCGTACTTACAGCTTCAAATGGGATTTTACCAACCTTCTCAGAGGGCAGTACACTTGGTTCCATATATGCTGCCTCTACACTCTCAGGTCAACCTTCTCGTTGGGAGCATTTTGCTTTTGTTGCTCAACCGAGCTGTGGTAGGTATTATGGACTCAGAGGAAGATTTTAGGGAAAATGAAAACATTTTGGTTTTTTAATTATATCATAAATATTCCATAGACATTGTAAAACATTTTGACCGAAGGTTTTTCTTGATCTGCCATTTTTAAGAGCCCAGTAACATGTTTAAGTCATACCTGTGCTTCTTTTAGCTCCACTTGACCAGCCACTTCCCTTTCTGTATGTCTTCTTTTCCAAGTTTTACATTTTGGCATATGAAATTTCTTTCTTTCATTTCAGTTTTTCTGCGATTTGTACGTAAATTTGCATGCATAATTTCAAACATGCTATTTCAAGATTCAAATATGCATTTTATAACTGCTTTATTCACTGGCTTACAAAAAATTAATTTAAACTGAAAAAAAAGGAAGGGAAATTTTTACAGTAGCAACTTCATAAAAACAAACCTTACTTCTCTGCAAATAATAACATCAACTTCAACCAAATACTTCCATTTATTTCCACTTTACTACAGTATCATAAAACGTCACTGCCATACTTCTCTGAAAAATGTAGATGTGCAGGGCAGTTTTAAGAAAAATTGCATTTTCTTTTTTTTTGCAAATTAAAAATATTTAATTCTATTATCTGAGAAACTATTTGAGTTAGAGCTTTGAACCTTTGCAAAGTCATGTATAATATTAAGCATGACAATTTTCAAGTAAATAACTTTAAAATTAAAAAAGTTACTAATAGAGTACCAATGTCCGTTAACTGTAGCTGGCGTGATGTATGCAAATATTGAGGAGGTGCATCGGGGAACAATTGAGGAACATTTTTTCAAAACTCGATAGATGCAAAATTTTACGAAATTGAGTTATGTATAGTATCGGCATAATGTTCACCTTCTACATCGTTCTGTGAAATCAGATTTTACAAAATTTGATTCTTGTCCTGTGTAGAAGCTAGGGAATATTAGCAGTTTTTTCAAAACTCGATAGATGCACTTGCTGAGTTAAAGCAAAGGTCGATAGATGCAATTTTATGATTTTATAATCCAAGTGCAGCAACCTCAATTCTATGAAAGACATGTTGACATTGACTACCATCTCACTCTTGCAATTTTTTGAATTCTCAATCATTTCTGCAAGCTTTGTACACTGTTGCTTCGTTGGAAATAACTGCGAACTCAGGTTGTGAGCTTGGATTTCACATTCATTTCTGCAAGCTTTTTGTTCCATTTATATCCCGTCTTTAACTGCAGAGGTCATATCGGCGACCTTGCCTATTGACAATGGTGTTACTCGTTTAACAGTGGGTTTTTCGGTCTTTGGGGGTTTTTATACGTTGAATTCAAATACACATTCACACTTTCATTCATACTTCCAGACTCAGGAAAGATGAGGAATACTCTTGGCTGGAGAAAAATT
The DNA here is from genome assembly GCA_030765045.1 of Tenodera sinensis. Classification (NCBI taxonomy): domain Eukaryota; kingdom Metazoa; phylum Arthropoda; class Insecta; order Mantodea; family Mantidae; genus Tenodera; species Tenodera sinensis. The sequence goes on from CM060964.1 coordinate 386,371,156, forward strand.
CCAAGCCCCCTGCCGGGAATCGAACCCAGGACCCCTTGCACAGCAGGCAGGTGCTTCTACAAGCTTTGTTATACTTACATGGCATTTTTATTCTTAGTTGAGACACTGTACTGTACTGTGCACAATGGACAGGAGCTCAGATTGTGAAACTGTACCAGTTGTAGAATGCGCTGGAGGTAGGAATTGTAAAAACAAGGAAAGGAAATCAAAATGCAAGCGAAGGAAAACTCCTAATCCAGCAATTAAAGGTTTATGTGGTCTCGAGTGCACTCCACGAAATCCTAAAACTAAAGCTTCCAAGGAATCACAGGGGTGTCAAAAGTTAGATTATCTCTCCTGGCTAGAAACTTTCACTTATCTGGGAATGTGCCCCAAAGGAAACCAGAAGAAGTGACAGGACAGGAATATTACACAAGGGCATTAGTGCTGCTATAAAGCAAGGCACTGAGAAGTGCAGATGTAGAGAAAGGCACTATGGAAGAGCAAAATCAATTAGAGGACATTGACCTCCAGAACTTAATATCAGAAAAAATGTGGACCCACTTCTCCAACGAAAGAAGATTAAGAAACCTACCAATCTGCTCATTGTCAAAATATAAAAACATATTTTACAAGTTCTTCAATCTTTCATTCCGTACACCACACACTGACACATGCTCAATGGGACTGATGAAGATTAAGACAGAGGAAGATGTGGAACAGAGAAACGAACTAAGAACCATGTACCGACTGCACAAGCATTAATAAAGGTGAAAGCTTACTTATTCATATTGTTTGAAATTTCTTTGTGTGTATTCAATATGTTGGTTATATAAGTAAAACAAAATACATTGTCATTGTGAATGTAGCAGTACTTAGCTTCCAAGTTTATAGCTAATAAAATAATCCTTATAAACATTAAAATGTTGGTTGTATAGTACATTATGTATCATAAAGAGGTGAAAATAAATAAAAGTATAATAAATGCATAAATAAAAAGCAACAAAAACAATAAATGACAGAAATAACGAAATTTCACGTCTTAATTTCTCGCTCACGCAGAAAAGTTATCAGCATCTATTGGCTTTTGAAAAAACTCTGCATTTTCAAACCCCAAATTTGCACTAATTTAACTACGCTATTTGTTTCTTTTCACATTCAATGAGACAGTACCAGGAAGGAGAATTGAATGATTAATACAGTTGCTCTGCTAACCAATTAGTATTGCCAATAAATTGAAAAACCCATTTTTCTCAGAAACGCATTTTGTGCATCTATCGAGTTTTGAAAAAACGCTCCTCAATTGTGGGAAGCCATTTGAAGACATTGCTCAAAGTCATACGTGTAGGTTAAGTCATAGCACACCTAATCCAAAAACCTAAATGTTGGTAAACAACCAAAAACCAATTAGTACTGGTTAAACTCAATTTCCATTTGGGTAGAAACTATTATGAAAAAATATGCCTAAATGTTACGAATTACTTTTCAAATTTTGTTTATTTGTGGAAGAATTAAAATTATTGGGTTTTAAATAGTGGATCATGTGAGTTTTGAAATGTTCCCTATTGGAACATGAGAGTTTAGAAAATGAGTAATTTGGAACATGTAAGTTTTGATGGCAAACGCTTAAGAACAACACTTGAGTGTTACCAACAAAAGGAGCTACTTGACCACTGAAATAAATTAAATAATAAACTAAAATTAATTACACAATTGTTTAAAGTGTATTATATGTTAGCAACTTGATAGATAGCAACTTCTGCTGGTAACCTTGCTAATTTGGCTTGGTTTGTTTTCCACACTTGTGAAGCAGCTGCACATGCAATAGGTGACTCCTTTTCTTCCATCACTATATGCATGAAAATGTTGACAATTTAATCGCTCAAGTTGATGGTGTTTATAAAAAACTGAGAGCACAGTCCTTCCTCAACCTAAGTAGAGAGCGATACTATGGCGAAGGGTGAAGAGAGGTGAGGGAACTACCGATTGCTGATTGGTCGAAAAAGTGATCGAACAAAACTCACAAGATCCAAAGTATCACGAGACTTTCGACATAAACCAAGACGTTTGTCACCTATTTAAGCATGGATCACGTGAGAAATTAAACCAAATTTCTCTGGAATCATATTCCATGCAGAAAACTGAATTGTAACATAGTGCTACCTCCATTTTGTATCCTCTGGATCATGTGAGGTATGACTCTAACCTACTCATTTATGAATACTCTAGAACTGTGCATGTAAAATACAACATGTGAAAAGTTGAACAGATACACAATCTGTGAAGGCTGTAGAGGGGCTTATGAAGTTGCAGTCATGGCAGAAATGGAAGTCAGCGTACTCAAAACTTTTTCCAGCACTACCTAAATACAACACGTTTTTGGACTAAATAATGTTTCAATATTTTTCTACTGCAGTCGCAATTTTGAGCACCTACTATCACTTCGTTCATTAGGAAACTAAATGCAGCTGTGAGAGTTCATCGCTTTGTTTTTCTATTTTCAAAATGTTCAAAACAATTGAATGGACCTGCCCACTGTGAAGTCAGGTCAGTGATTTGTTTCTGGAGTGTGAGAAATGTTACGCCACCAAATATTCATTGCCAATTGGCAATGGAATGCTTTTGGTTTATGACAATGTTTGGTCACACACAGCCAAAGAAACTCAAGGTCTGATCATATCATTTGGTTGGGAACAATTCAATTGGTCTTCCTACAGTCTGGATTTGGCATCAAGCGATTTTCATCTGTTTCTTCATCTCTAAAAATTCCTTGGTGGAATACATTTTGATGACAAAGGTGTACAAAAGCTGGTTTCCTGCTATGACAAGTGCGAGACTCTGTGGAGAAGATAGGGTCATTAAAACACATGCTAACCCATTTGTGGATTCTCTCCATTGTGCAAGAGAACCGAGAGTTGCCACTGATATCCATACCTCACAAAAAGGCTGCACATCTCTCATTGTTTCCTTAAACAAAATCGCCCCTATTATTTTTCTGGCATTTATTGTATACCACACTCCAATTTTAAGGCTGTACTACGGCGCTTCACGTGATCTTTAATAAATTTGCTTCTGATTCAGTGTTAGACAAGAAATATTTAGAACAGTTTTAAAAAATGAACTAGCTGAAATAAGTGTGAGCTTAGAATGATTACCTCGAAAGAAAAAGAACAGGGAAACCTATGCTATTGCGTAAAATGCCTCTCTATGACCAGAAAATTGGAGTGTGGAGTGCAGTAAGTGCTAGAAGAATAATGAAGCAATAAGAGATATGCTACCTGTTTATGAGGTAAGTATTTCAACTCTTGATTCTCTTGCGCAGTGGAGAGAGCCTGTGAATAGGTTACCATAAATTTTAACGACCATATGGGGTAAAAAATAATTGAAAAATAATGTTATGTAATTTTTTAAAAAATTATTGGTACTTACAGTAAAAATACATCTCGTATTAATGATCACAAACATTGACATCCGTTCTATGGTACAGACTGTTTATTGTTCATGTGGCAATACTTCATTAAAATGAAACAACATAATTAATACTTTGATTAAAAGAAAACATTTCAAATTTAAATTTCTCAACATTATTTTCATACATAAAAAGCCTAAGATGTTCCATGATTTTTAACTCATTGAAGTGGTACAGAAATTCTGACTATTTTTTTTTCTTTCCCTGAGAGACTAAGAACAATTTGGGCTCTAGCATTATTTTTCCTGTGAGAGACTTACAGGTAGTTTTCTTTAAAAAATATAAGCTAGCACTTTTAATTATGGTAAGATAAAAAGTGTACAAAATGTGAAGTTTGTCGTCTGTTTTCTTCAGATAAACTCTTCTGGTTCTCTGGGTGCATCCAGGTCACGATAATGAATTACTGGTCGATAATCACCACCTCCCCTGGTAACAAAAGGCATCATTCTTCAGATACAAACAAACATTACATTCTTCCTCATTCCCTATTGGTTGCTGCTGCTTCCTCAAATCTTCAAATATTACAAACTTAAAATTAAAAACATCAAGTAAAAAGAGCCAATTAGATGAACTGCTAATTTTGAGTATAACCATACTTGGAAATAATATTTTCAAATATTTAAAATCACGACTGTGCCAGGGTTGTACATTTACCATTCTCTCATTTTTGTACAAGAAAATTTACAAAAATATGCATTTCGACAGACAATACATTGTTACACAACATGAAATAATTCAGTCTTAGATTTATCTTTTTCAAGATTATCAAAAATACATAACAGTCACAAATATTCAGGATTACATATGTATAACAAACTTCTGGTTACCTTAATATCCACTCGTAACTAGAAAACATTTATGGATAAATGGCTAAAAAAATAAGTGTTTTATTCAATAGAAGAATTTTATGAATCCAACAATTTTCAAAAAGTTGAGCTTATCACCATTGTATAAATTGAATTTAGTAATTAAGTTCCTAATGCTGCAATATAACAATAAAGTTACATATCTGACGTGATCAATTCAGCCAACTGTTTAGTATCATTCAATAAATTTAGAGTAATAACTATAACTGTATTGTAAATATGTTTGGTTTTTAATACAGTAATGTGATGACAAATTTATGTACTTGATGAGACCAATTGCAATGTTGTGCAACAGCCTAACAGGGAGGGGGGGGGGGGGTTGAACAAGAATAATAATAAGGAAGAAGAAGAAGGAAAAAAAAAAAAAAAAAAAAAAAAAAAAAAAACCTCAAACATATGATCCAAGAAATTTTCCATGTCTGCTGAAGGGTCAGCGATGCGCATGGATAAGCAGACTAAAACGACCAAGCCATATTGCTTCTCACATAACAGTCAACATGTGTTTCATTTGTAACACTGTAGCCAACCTCCGAAAATAGTCCCCATATACAGGGTTCTTCGTTTAAAACCTAACAGACACACTGCATTTCGACTGTGCGCGATTGGGTGTGCCACAGTCAGCTTTGCTCCTACATAAACTGTGTAAACTGTGCGCAAAGCATGTATAACACTCTTACTTTATAGAAGATGCTGGAAATATCCAAGTCCACCCTCGCGAGGCTAAACAAGCATTATATCGGGAGAACACATTCTGATTCACACGACTAAGTTGGGTCACTGTAATATTTCAAATTTCATTTTTAATATTTTGTTTTAGTTCTTCCAAAGCTCATAAACTTTGTCTTTCAGGTCACCCCACATACTGTTAGATTGGGGGAGCGAGAGGGCCATACACCAGCACTAATCACTATATTCGAACACTTCCCTAATTTTATTCATGGACTCCTCTGCAGTATGGGCAGTAGCAGAATCTTGTTGAAACCACCCATATGATTTCCCTTCTTCTGTCAGTTCATGATAAAATGGGACCAAATCTCATTTTGGTACCTCTCTGCATTTATAGTCTGCTAGTAGAATATTGGACCAATTATATGTCTAGCGCTAACAGCACACCAAACTCCAACTCTCCGACCATAAAGAGGGATTTCTTGAGCTCGATGTGGATTTTCAGAGGCCCAGTACAGAGTGTTGATACGACCATTTAGGTGGAACCACGCCTTGTTGGAAAAAAACAGAAGCTCTGGATCAAATAAACCGTCATTCACTTATGAAAGAAACCATTCACAATAATGCACTCGTGATACTGGGTCACCTTATTTTAAAGCATGGACACTTGTATGCTTAAACGGTTTTAGTTTTAGACAAATCCTCATACATTGGAAGAATTAAAACAAAATAATAGAAATGAAATCGAAAACATTACAGTGGCCCAATTTAATCATGTGAATCAGAATTTGTTCTGATATAATGCTTGTTTAGCCAACGGTGGACGACATTTCCAGGATCTTTAATAAGGTATAGTGGACACAGTTCCCAAGAGTTGAACATGGCCGACATAACACTGAACAGCTGATGAAAGTATTCCAAAAAGCAGTCCTGCCAACGTACATAATAAAGGCATTTCTAACCTCAAATATCACAGGGTTAAAGTATCTTGCTTTCTTCTTCTTCTTTCCCTCATTACCCTCCCCTTATGTAGGACTTACAAGCCAGTACCTAGAGTCAGATGCCTGTCGGGGAGAAGGGACCTCTGGACCGGACAGAGTGAAGACCTGGAAGTAGGTGGTCAGCCAAGCACCAGGTATGATAGTGAGGAAGATGATGATAGGAAATGCAGGCAAAATGGATGATTGGAAGGATGATAATGGAGCAATTGGTGAAAACTGGAGAAAACCCGCACAGATGCCGCTTTGTCCACATGCGGGTCCCGCCTAGGTGGTAGGCGAGTGGTCTAACCACTCAGCCATGGTAGGATGAGGAATAATCCTGGCTGGAGAAAAATTCCTACCCCACTGCAGGGAATCGAACCTGGAACCCCTTGCACAGCAGGCAGGTGCTCTATCAACTGCGCTATGGGGCCAGCCGTATCATGCTTTCAAACGATAATAATGCTTGAACATTGTTACCACACAACAAAGAGCGTACTCACCTGCAAATCTTGTTCTGCAATAACACTTTTGCATAAAATAATTTCTGAATGCTAAATATCATAATATATATTTAATGCACTACTGTGTGGTGAACAAAACTAACAACAGTAACTATAACTGCATATACTGTTCTAAAACAATTCAAGACAAAATCACGCAAATATGAGTAGTATGTCCACAGATCAATTATTTAATTAATACAATGTGTAAACAGAATCTTGTTTTAAAATCTATCGGTTGGCCTCTGCAACGTGTGCATTAACAAGGGCTTCTGTGGCAATGTAACAGATGGAATAACACCATCTATGGCCATAGCTTTACCATGGTTATGTCACGAACAGTTGGCAGCACTAATGCAACCTAACAGATGGAATATCAGCAAATATAGCCACGCTTCACCATAATGGGGGAAAAATGTCAAGGTTGTTTTTTGGGCTATCTCAATAAGCTGTGCCTACTATAAGTTAGTGTTAGATATGCTTTACGTGCAGTTTATGTAGGTGCAAAGCCGGCTGTGGCACACCCAATCATGCACAGGCGAAATGCTGTGTGCCTGTTAGGTTTTAAATGAAGAACCCTGTATCTGCACAACAATTGTGTACTATCATCTGGAAGTGGTCACTTTTGAAAAGTGATGACCATCTTTCTCTTGTGATTTATTACTTTACTTATAAACTTTATTGTAGTGTGAGAAGCTAAGTATGTAACTTCTTGGAAATGGCTCATTGGTTTACATGCTACAGAGAACACCTAGACGAGTATTTGTGGCACCAGGAACTGATGGCACGGCTACCCTGCTGTATAGTGTTTAGGTTTAGTTCAAGTTTAGGCATATAGTTAGTGTAATTGTAATTTAGTGACAAAAAGAGTGTTGGCTGCATTGTTTTACATGGTGCAAGATGGCTGCCCTACATTCTTCAGTTTGGCTACACATGCAGTAAATAAATAATTCTAAATACATATTACACCAAAAAATGTGAAGCTGTACTTTGAAAGAAAATGCCACTGACTTTGCACTTAGGAAAAATCTCATGTCACAGGTTTGAAAGTTGAGCCACAAAAAATCGGATGCATTACATTTGTGTGACTTTCTCTACCCTGTCCTTTACAAACTATTGTCACAAAAGTAATTCTATTTATATAGAAATCAGTCAAAAATTATGTTGTACATGGTTTAATATTCCTTGTGTTTTGTATTCAATTATGGATAGAACAACCCAATACAAATCAATTATAGCCTTTAGTCCTGTGCAACTAAAAGATAGCATATACATGCATTACCTTTTATTCTAAGAACAAAACAGTACTTTGTTAGTGGAAATCAGCACAATTTTGATTCTGGAAAAGTTGCACAAATATATAATAATCCCTAGGGCATCTCTCCTATAGAGAGGGCACCCTTATCACTCAGCCGCAGCCAAGGCCACAGAGGAGTGCAGGATGGGATGGTGGGAGTCACTTTTTGGTAGTGTTTAACGGCCGCTTTGACTACATATGGCACCGCAGGTGGTGACACTATGATACATGGAATGAAGATGGAGCACCAGTGGAATGAGATGGCAGGGGAAACCAGAGAACCCAGAGGAAACCCGTCCCAGTGCCGCTTTGTCCACCACAAATCCCACATGTGGTTGCCTGGGATCGAACCCAGGCCACTTTGGTGAGAGGCAAATGGTCCAACCACTCAGCTACGGCATGGCCAGGTGGGGGTCACTGTGCCGACTTCCCAGACTGTAAGGCAACTAACTGACCTTTCAGGCACACCATTTTTCCATCAGGATAGCTACTCAATTGACATCACGAGGCTGAGTGCACCCCGGACCATGCCAGTACTGGGCATCAAACACAGGTCACGTCATGAGGTGAGACATGAACAACTCTTGCACATAGGGGAAGTTGCTTTCCTTTCCTCCCTCTCTGCAACAGCTGAGATGGGGGAATACATGGGTTAACTTGCTGCAAATTAATAAACACTACCACAACAGCGTGCAGCTGAAACAATTGCAGTTCACATTAAAGTAAATGTTGGCACATAGCCATATTTATAGGGGAATCACTTTGTTATAAAGCTAATTTTCATATTTATATAATGTCATTAGCAATATGTAGAGTGTGAGGAGTATTTTCTCCTGACTCGGATTGTTTGTTGCCTTTACTGTGTTATCTGAATGAAGCAATGCCCCTATGTATTTTGCTTGACGGAATGTTGATGTGCACCTTCCATAGTAAATGTTACAGAACACCAAACTGTAAATGTTTGCATTAACACTAAACAATGCCGCACTAAAGCTATGCTAGCGAACTTCACTCCTTCGTGGACAGAACGTTACGACTTCTGTGCATACATGGTTGTGCAACTTTCCCCACCATCAGTCTTTCAGGTGAAGAGTTGCCACTGCGCAGCTAGGGGAATTGCTCTTGTCTTGCCTCATGGGCTATACCACTGTGCTACAGGGGGTGGCCTGCACAAATACAAAATAAAACTTACTATACAGTGATAATATTGCGAGACGACTTCACATTAAATGAATATAAACTGTATAGTGAATATATGCTTCAAGGAGAATTTCATACATTCAGTTCTTCTCGGTAAACACTCTTGCTTTCTGACATATTTTAATTTCCAAAATATTGGCTGCATTTAGAGGCAATGAAACAGAATCCTGAACACTTACTGCACACTGTAAATTATGATTACTGATGTTCGCTCTCTGAGTTCATATTGGAAATAAGGCTACACATACATACATACACAGGTCGAATCAGATATTGCAATAATAAATGCTGCACACATGTGTAAATGAGGGAATCTTAATTTGGGAAATTGACTGTAGAAATCTAACAAACTTCCTGTTTCTGTAACTGTCAACTAACTCAAGATGATGAGCTCTACTTCAATATCTTTGGGAGTGTCATCAATATTTACACTAAATGGTGTAGCAGATAAATGAAAATCCATTTTTAAGCCAAAGAGATTGTGAAATCTTTCATCAAATGCACGAGAAAGCAAGTGCTGATTTTCAACATAACATCCCACCTCCAAGAAATCAGTATCTTGGATCACAGTTTCCAACCTGCCAAAATGGCAAGGATCACCATTTGACAGTTGACCCTCCTTTAATAACAGCATATAGTTGAAGGTTTGATACTACAGAACATGTCCATCATTTGTTTTTCTCCTGAAGTGATACATTAATATTTGCAAGCTCTGCAATAGGTTCTCCACATAACTCCAACAACAAATGTATCTCCTTCAATAATTCAAAGAATCTACTTTGCCTCTACTGAGCCACCGAACTTCTGTATGATATGGTAATGGGAGAGCAAAAACTTCAGAACCGGCTGTGCTATGTTTTGCCTGTCCACATCCTCAGCATTCGTTGTCGTCTGCCGCTATCATAGAAAGGCACGGATGAAACCATACAACATTTTTAAAACTACTTTTAAAGGATTTACTTACCAACTTTATGAAAGGAGATGCTGAAGCTGGCCACCATCATTGTCCATATATTTTTGGCACCTCTTTAGGAAACCTTCCAACATTTGCCGTAGTTCACATTGAGAAATGCTGGCAATTTTCTGTTTTAATTCTTCCAGCGTGTGTGTGGGTTTGCCTTGTACACTTTGTTTTAAGTTAACCCAGAGATAAAAATCACTTATTGGAGCTCTGAGAAACCTTTCTCTGCTAATGGCACATAATACACCAATGTTTCCGTCATGAAGGGTTACTTTATGAACAATATTAGGTTCTGAGTTAAAGGACCAATTTTTTTTCTACTCAACAGTTGATGCGCATACATCCAATATAATTTTGAGCGTGATTTTGCCTTTTTTCAACAAGACTCTGCAGCAGCTCATATGGCCAATCTTTCGATGAGAACAACTGAAAGTTTGTTTCAGGACAGAATTATTAGTAGAGATTTGTGGTCCCCTCTGTCCCCTGACCTAACCCCCTGTGATTTCTGTCTCCAGGGTAACTTAAAACGAAGTGTACACCCTGCAAGAATTAAAACAAAATATCTGCTAGGAAATTGCCAACATTTCTCAACATGAACTACGGCGAGTGATGGATAGTTTCCTAAAAAGGTGCCAAAAATGTATGGATGACAGTGGCCAGTTTCAGCATCTCCTTTCATACAGTTGGTAAGTAAATCCTTTAAAAGTAGTTTTAAAAATGTTGTATGGTTTCATCCGTGCCTTTCTATGATAGCGGCAGACGACAACGAATGCCGAGGAAGTGGCCAGGCAAAGCACTGCACAGCCCATTCGAAATAATTTAACCTCTGGATTTACTTCATGATTAAATGACTATTAAATTGTTAAATTATTAAAACAAATTAAAGGACCCATAGATTTAATGGATTAGGAAAAGATATTCATTTTAAAAAATGGGGACAGCGTTATGAATTTTGAAATACCACCGATAGATTGTATTTATAGGTTTGTTTTGATTTCAGAGGTTGGTGACACAGATGTATTAGGTAGTTGAGCATGTGTAACTATGGTAACTGTTTTAAATAGCTTTGAAAATGTGATGACATCATGAAACATGTTAGCAGCATTTCAAGAACTTACAGCAATCACTAAGTTAAGTGAAGCTTTTAGTCTTTAAATTTGTGTTTGTTACATTCTGTTGCTTCACTGTTAACAGCTTCAGTTTTTTCATTGAATTTTTTTCTTTTTCTTTTTTATCCAAAACCATTTTCTCTAAACATATCATTTCTGCAATAAAAATTTTTTATTAATATACAACATATACTAAAATACTCTTAACATAGATAAAATATTGTAGACAACACGTTACAAAATTAGGATTAGTAACTCCCTTCAGTTGTGTTCTAACTTGAGCCTCTCCTTACATCCTCTACTTTTGTAAGTAGTACTCTAAATATCTATTAACGGCAGGGCGGCAACAATTACAAAGCAGATATAACATGTCATGTTGAGGCCCAGAGTTATGGAGCATTCTGCATAACGACTCTTAAACTTGAACTTTTCAGTACACACACAATCTCCTGATCATGACTCATGGAGAATCTCCCATGGAAGCGTAAGTATTTGCAAATGCAGACTTGGCAAAAATTGAGAAATGGCCCACAGGGAATAAAATTCAGTTCAATTTGACCAAATTTAAGGGAATGATCATCACCAAAAGGATAAACAACTATGTCAAAATATTTCTAAACAAGAGGCATAGGAGAAGAAGTATCTTGGTATCCACTTTGACAGCAGATAGACATTTGAAAAGCTAATGGAGTATTTAGCTGAAAGGACCACAGTGTTAATTCACGTGGCTGTGGCCTTTAGCAGGCAGATCTCCATTTTCTACTTATATCATATCTCTATAGGCAACATTATCTACTCTTTACCTATTTGTCTTTCGCCCTACAGAGAAATTTCCTAGTATCTCTTAGCTGACTTTTATTTTTAAAAATCTGTGAGTCACATGGGGCCTAGTAGGCCCTCGTGATATTTTTGTGCTTATATGCTTGTATTTATTTTTTTAAATTGTAGTTTTTCTTCATTCCAATGTTTAGCTTCATGTCGCTTAAATATACACAGCTTTTGTTAGCATTATCTTACTAGATAGATCAAAGGTAAATAAAATGTAGTAAGAGTACACTATACATTATAATTTGAATTGCACTACATGGAAAGATACTAAATTGCGATGCTCAGGTATTCAACTTGTAATTTGAAGTGTACTGTAAACAACAACAATACTACCAATAATAATAATAATAATAATAATAATAATAATAATAATAATAATAATAATAATAATAATAATAATAATAATAATAATAATAATAGTAGTAGTAGTAGTAGTAGTAGTAGTAGTAATATCTTTGACATGCATATATGTTACCTACAAAATATATGTTATAATGACACAGGTTGCTTTCATCCTCTTCTTTATGATCAGTTTCTGAATCTAAAGATCTCATTTTTAGTTTATCTTCAGAATTGGAATCATCTGGTTCATACATGGATAAGACATCACCATCACAAGGTACATGATGCACTTTTTCCAAATTCTTGGAATTTTGTAAATCATAGCTTTTACTCCTGTTTTTGAGAAGAATTAAATCTACTTGCAATCACAAAGATATATTGCACAACTAATGAGGAAAAACATGTCAGTAATATGTAATGGGAGTAGGCGCACAGAGTTTGGTTCACCTCTGTGACAGATAACAGCCGATTAGTTATTCTTGGAGCTAAAGAAATAAACAGATCATGTTGTTGCTCCAGCAAACAGTCGAGTAAGATGTAATATTAGATGTCCTAGTAAGGCAATTGCATAGGCACGTTCGTTCGAAAACTAGAACACTTAAATAAATGTAGGGATCCAGGTCCTTAGCGACCACTGGGGGGTTAATTCTGCTCCTTTGTTTCTTGTGTTTCCCAGCAAAACACTGAAACAATTGTCCAAAGTAATGTAACATAGGAAATGAAACTAAAGTGTAATCAACCTACTTATAAATTTGAACTAATTTGACAAAGTTCCACTGTTTTAAGCACTTCCGTAACTTCTATACAAACAACTCAGCAAAATTGCAGAGGTTCTAGGCAACAGAGCCCTCAAAACTAATTATAAAGGTGTTCTGATTCCCTTGTTAACCCATGGAGCACCACTATGGGCAGAAGAAAAAGAATTTAAACAAACTTCACATAGCACAGAAAATGATAAACATCACTGTGCCATTTCATTCAGTGTCATGTGTGACGGCAGGGTGCAACTCTAATAATGGACAAGGAAGAGATCTATCTGCACTCACCCAGCTCAACACACCAACCAACCAAGGTTCATACCCAATTGATGGAGTAGCTATGTACAAAAAGGATTAATAGCAACTCTCAAATATGTACATGTTAGTCAAACTGAAAATGTGTTCAAATAACCAAACTGAACAAAATAAAATAAATAAACAGATAAATAAATACATAAATAAATACGTAAAATCTGAATATTTTATCCCGGTACTTAGGTTACTAAACCAGGACATATATTCAAACTTTAACATTATTTTATAATAACAACAAAAACTTTTGCATTTAATTTACACTTAATTTTTCACATAAAAACTATTCTACTACAACAGCTAATAAAATAAAAACATATAACATGAAAATACAGTTGAACCTGCTTTATACATAATCGAATTCTATGTAATTCATATTTATACGTACATTTTTGTAGGTCCCGGCAAAATGTAATTTACAAACATGTTAATAGAACCTTCTTTATATGTAATGCATTTATCTGTGTTATATTTCAGTGAAATACAGCCGAGATTTGCGTAATTATAATAACAAATCTCTGGAGTGGAGGACCCGGGTTTGATCCCTGGTACCAGCATGGGGATTTTTTCCCCTGCTGGGAGGTCTGGCATGGGGTGCACTCAGCCTCTTTAGGTCCTGGGAGCTACTTGATGGAAAAGTAGCGACCCCAGGTCGAGAAGGCCATATAACTGGCTGGGAGGGCTCGGGGTGCTGACCATGTCCCACTCTCCAGTACTGCACCTCACCAATGACACCTGAAGTGGGCAGAGGTGGGGGATGCAGCGGCTGGGCGGCAAGCCTTGGCCCTTTGTGGGCTGTTGTGCTGGGGTTTTTGCATACCGCATATGCTATCTTAGAAGAAATTCGAGGTGTATTTTCGTAATCTTTGTTGACAAAGACACAAGCTCAGCGGGCAGCTTTCAGTCACGGAAACAAAAGACAAATATATTTGCTGGTACAGCTGGCAGCTTTTGGTGTGACAACGTTGTAGCAACAAACGAGAAGTAAAGATAAAAATGTTCGGTAACTGGTATTTACTGTTGAGCAATGGTTTTGTCTTCCAGTTTTCAGTTGCTTTTAATCAGCCATGGAGAACAAACAGGAAATGTTATACACTAGATCAGAAGGTACGAGAGGTGGAACTTAGTCCATACAAAACCAAAACTGAAATTGCTTATACCACACTATGTAACAAAATAAGGTGCATGCATTTAATGTAAGAGGAGTGAAGCAAGCCAAATTAACTGATTTCTTTAAAGCAACATCAAGTTCAAAATAATGTTTTCTTCGTATATATCTTTGTTGTTTGTTAAATTTTATACATGTCAGCCCACTGTATTGCTTTTTTTCAGAAAAAAAATCTGATGTGTTGCACCTACATGACTTTCTCTACTCTTGTACTGACAATTCTTACAAACTCTTATTCCTATATCTTCATGTTAGTTGAGATAAACATTTGTACAAACTATCTTACTGCTTATTTCCTTGCAGGTGTAAGGGGAATATTAGAATACAGTAGGCTTTGAGCGAGTCAAATCTTTTAAAGCCGTGAAATCCTGTTCTCTTTGTACGCTTAACATATAAAAAAATGAACGATGTTCCATTTCACGAAAGTTTTAAGCTTTCCGAAACTGACACAAATAACAAGGAATATCTCCGAAATGGTTCACTCCAAAAAAATTTATTTGGACATGAATTGTGTATTTTAGCAAGTTCTACATTTTTTGTGCAGTAAGATTTTGTCTGTCTCTTACAGTTTACGCATTATTCAAAAGTCATCCAGATTAAACAGACTAAATAGGGTATAGCCAGAAAATTCAAAATATACATTTCATTTGCCATAAAAATATCTTAAACATATGTCATTTGAATCAAAATCATTAAGAGCCATTTTCATGAAAAACAAAATTTTTGAAAAATTTTCCATGTAAAGGGTAGTTTAGGATGGGGCTATTTTCTTCAAAATCTTCGTGTTTCATCCTTGAAAGACATTAAACTTAAATACCAACTTTGGTTTTTAACTGACTTTTTGTATGAGTTATGCTGTCCACAGACTGACACACACACACAGATCTGTTTCTAAATTGCTTTTTCTTTTTGATTCAGGGGGTCTCAAAACATATATTTCTGGTGAAATCTCAACATCAAGTTTTTGGGTGGAATACAATACTTTCTCTACTTACCAGTAGAGAAAGTAAAAATATGATGCATTAACAAAATCTCAATAGTAAGTAATTTTGAGTTGCAAGTAATCTCCCGTCTTACCCTTGATATACGCATAAATCAGATTCAACTGTATATAAAAGAAATCTTTAGACAGATGACAGTAAGAAATGAGAGAGTAAAGGCGTAACTAAAAAGATATAAATAGATTTCTAGTTCAACTACTGCTGCTGGAAAGCAGCAAACAAAGCAACTACTTTCCATCTACAAACTACAGCTGCATGTACTGGTACCCAGCACATTCAACTTGTATCACACTACGTGTGTTTACAACTTCATTTACTTCATTTTTACCTTTATATTTTATGTTAGTAATTACTAATTATGTGCTTTATTTATTATCCCTATTTATATTTACAACTCAGTTAATCTAATCAGTTTTTATTTTTAAATGTATTCATTATGTGCTGCTTTTTACACATTTTATTATACTACCTATTATTTCGAAATCTTCTGTATGTTAATTTTGTTAAAATTTAGTTAATTACATTAATTAATTACCGAATCACAGCGGTATAACTGTTTCATCTAAAATGGAGGAAATGTCATTTACATATGTGCTGGCCTATCACAGCACAACAACGGCCCTCAGAGGCACATGAGGGGAAGGTCGGTGGATCTAAATACCACCTATTTAGTCCTCCCGGCTAGGTCCGATGGACCCGTTGACCAACGATAGGTGTGGTCCCCCTTGCAAAATGGGGGTTTAAGTCGGGTGACGTAACTGCCACATTGTAAAACTGGTGCCCGTTAAGAAAACAGTTACATGAAAGCCACATACATGAATGGGTATCTCAGCCTCACCAATATGTGTCCTGTGTAACGATCCAGCAGAAATGAATGAAGACCACTTGAAGACCTGTGAAGCATTAAGATCAGAAGAAACTACAGTTCAAAAGTATTGGAAAGCACGAATGCTAATGGCTTCATTGCCAGATGCAAGGCACTGGAAAACAACAACAACATTAACTACCACCACCACCACCACCACCACCACCACCACCACCACCACCACCACCACTTGCACATTAGTTAAAAATTAGAATTTATTTATAATTAGTTTTATTAGAATATATATATGTACACTAAGCAGTCAGTTTTTTTTTTTTTTTTTGAGGCAGCCGGTGTGTATTTACAGAGTGTCCTAAAAACCACTGACAATACTTAGTATGTTGTACAGGACAGCAAACTGATCGATTTTCAAATAGAAACCCATGTCCAGAAATGCACAGTTTGGACGCTGTAGCACATTGAAGTGTGAGATGAGTGTATGTTCCCATTTCGTCAATAAACTCAACATCGAGCTGTCTATATTATAAATGAATGAGCTTTGAACTCTGTACCTCCTACATCATTGCAGAGCTTATGTTGGCAGTGGTGAGCCTCATGCACATGACCCAATATGAGCGGTTGTCTTTGAAGGTTTTCAATCACTCTGTGGACTCGAGCCATAAGGTCCTCCACTGACATTACAGGAGTGTCATACACCATACTCTTCATACAACTCACAGAAAATAGTCGAGAAGTGTCAGATCTGGCAACTGCGCTGACCGTGGAACTGTCCACCTCTACCAATCTATCGATTTAAATATGCGATATTGAGGTGATTCCGCACATTTACATTAAAGTGTGCTGGAGCTCGTCAGCCATTTCCGCAGCTATCGATTTAAATATGCAATATTGAGGTGATTCCGCACATTTACATTAAAGTGTGCTGGAGCTCGTCAGCCATTTATGCAGCTTTGTACTGGTATGTGTTGCACTGCTGTTAAAAAAACGTTACTGTACTGGTAACTATACAAGTAATGCAGTAGGATGTGCACCAAGGACTCAATGGAGGAATTTAGCACATGTGCAGGAATGTTATACTCAGGTCGTTCATCTCAGCACACCGATGGCTAAAGGGTTACATATCTTCTGCATTAAGATACCAAAACGAATGTTAAATTGTCACAAGCATTCGTTCTCAAATGTCAACGCTCTCCAGCATCCAAACCGTGCATTTCTGGACAGGGAAAACAAATTGGTTTGCCATCGCACAGAATATACTTAGTATCGTTGTTTTTTTTGGGACACCCAGTATATATTTATTAACAACCGAACAACTGGCCATCCTAAAATCACTAGAAGAAATAGAGACACTCGATGAAAACCAAGAGAATGATAAAAAGGTAATACATGCTGACAGTCAAGATAACACTTCACAACGATTCCATCCACAGCACAATCATTGAGAACATCAGAAGTAAAGTATGACAAATACAGGAGAAGCAATGGAATATCTACTTTGGATGGGTTAAACCACATTCAAGGATCAAGAGGAAAGAGATGACAGACAAGATTGCCAAAAATGCTGCCAGAAGCAACAGAAGGAACATAGTGTATAACATACCAATAACAACACTCCATCCAACTCAAGAAGAGAAAACAGGAGAAATGCTAGAGTGGGAAAATCCTGAGAAGACTGCTCTTCTCCAACATCCAAGAGAGGGTATAAATGAAAATAATACCTAATAACTGGTCATGGAAAAATTAAATCATATTTAAACAGATTCACAATAATAGACAACTGCAGAGACGGAGAATAAACGAGACACACCTTCAAGTTACTGGGAAAACAAAGTGCCACACTAAAACAACAAATACAAAAGCTTTGAAGAAACTGGCCAGTAACAAACAGCGAATTTTATGTGTTTATTAAGTCCAGGGACTATGATAAATTACAGTCGATAAATATTTCATTTTCTTTTCTTGACTACCTAAATTTAGTAGTATTTGAGTAAGAACATAGTTTAATTCTTTGTATTTAAAAATGTATTATATTTTATTCATACCTATTACCATTTTATTTCTTAATTTAAAATGTAAAATGCACGTATGTTAAAAGTTTGCATTTATTTTATCTATGTAAACAAAACTATGTTTTCTTTTTTTATGCCAACCAACTTACTGCTGGTGTTTTTTAAACACACAAGCCGTGTGTGGGCAATGTTTGAGAGGTAGAATCAGGACTGAAAAATTCACTGCCATAGCTGGGATTTGAACCACAGATATTCTGTGCTGCATAGCTGCTCAGTCCTGCTTCTACCTCATACCTATAAGCATTATAAGGGAACTCGAAACATGTAATACAGTGCATTCTCAGACTGACCGAACCGCTCCTTAGCAGCATCTGCGGGCTGTCAGCCAGAGTTACGCGTAAAGGGCCAGCAAGTCACAGGTACTGAGAATGCACGGTATTACCATATAATGGAGAATGCTGATCCTAAAATAATAATAATAATAATAAAAAAAAAATAAAATAAATAAAATAAAAAAAAAAAAATACTTGTGTGCATACACACATACCTAAAACACTGTTTCTTGGATTCAATATACAGTCAAGTGCACAGAAACATGCTGATGCTTATGGTCTCCTATAGTGTTTTTCTTTATTGGCAGAATCTCTATATTCCATGCCAGCCCTGAGTAAGCTAATGTCTTATAGGTTTGAATTCAGATCCAACATGCCAGGCCTAGGTGAGGAGTACAAAAACCTGAGTGGCTGGAAGGCATGCTCCACAACCATCAGCCACTATATGAGTCAAAAGTCTGTCACTCAAACATTAACCTATGCACACAAGGGGAATAAGTTCAATGACCGAAATAGTGTGGAATCAGAGTCAAAAAGTCTTGCACAGGAGAGGAATAAAAAAAAATATTTTGTTGTTTAATAACGCTGTCAATTGCCAGAATCACATCAGCATCGCCAACTGAGCCACCCAGACTGACAGTTGGTCAAATTAATCAATTCATTTATTGAACACTAAGATGTACATAAACTTGGGCTGCCCCTGCAATCGGGCACCTTCAGTTGGACAGCCCATTGCTATTATTCCTTAAAATTCATTGACATGCATTTAATTAGAAGTTATTATCCTCCTCAGCTATCAACATTTCCCTTCCTTCCTATGCTCATCTCCTGTCTATTTTTATTTTCTCGTGTCTCCATTAATTATTAACTAAATAAAACTTATCCTCCCCTATCCTCGTTTGTTTTCGTTTATGTACATCTTAGTGTTCAATAAATAAATTGATTCATTCAACCAACTGTCAGTCTGGGTGGCTCAGTGGGTTAGAAGCTGGTCTACGGATCCCAAGGTCACAGGTTCAAATCCGGCCCAGATTGATGGTTTTTTAGTGTGCTTAAGAATGACAGCTCCATGTGAGTAGATTTACTGACATATAAAAGAACTCCTGCAGGACGAAATTCTGGCATACTGACGACGCTGATGTAATCCTGGCAATTGACAGCCTATTAAACAAAACTAAAAAAGTAAATAAAAAATGAAAATAGATTCATTCAACCTAGAACACAGGTTGAGTTCAGTTTTTGGAGGAGTAAAACATTACAAACATAAATCAATGGTCATATATTGGCATGACCCCATGCACTTGACTGTTCTTCAAAAGATATATGTGATCTTGATATCAACTTTATGAATGGCATACAACCATCCTTTATTTACAAAGGGTAGGTGAGACTGAAACATTCAATATCAGCAGAAATTTGAACCATGGATCTTCCAGTCTCCGTTAAGCTGCTCTAACCACTGAGCTACCATGGCCAACGTGAAGTTGGCCGATGAAGACTGGAAGTTCCATGGTTCAAATCCTGGCTATGACATTGAATATTTCAGTCTCACTCTAGCCGTTCCAGCCTTGTCCAACACACGGCTATTGTGTGGAACAACAATTAATCATATTTTATTTATTTAGTCTTAAAGAGTGGCGGCACTGTGGCCAAGCGGTAGACAAAAGGCATCTGGGCAGGTTTTCTCCAGGTTCTCTGGTTTATCCTGCCATTCATTCCACCAACTGCTCCATCATCACCTTTCCACTCACCTACATTTTATATTATTCTTTTACTCACTCTCATACCTGGTGCTGGGCTAGCTTGTATATCCTCCATACATGGAGAGTAACCAGATGAAGAAGAAAAGGAAGAAGAAGATTAAAGGGTAGAGAAATTAGAGAAGTTCCATTGATAGAAACAGGTAAGTTAACCATTCAACATTTTGTACTCACGACCAAAATCACATCCTATTGGTCCACATCAAGCGAATCAGAGCACTTTAGAGCTATTATGTATACGGAGCACACTTGCTTGTCTTTTCCAACAGAATAGAGGGTGCAGCATAATTCTGTGTAAAATATTAACAACTTTTTAATTTTATTTTAACCTAGTACTACTTTATTATTTGATGTTGCAGCATCTGGAAGATCACTCATCGTAGAAGCCTAGGGAATCAGTGAATTGAGAGTTAGTAAAACAGTCAAGATTACCAAACTATCATCACATTTGTGTTCACTCTCATAGTGTTTTATCAGATGAGTTCTGGTGGATGTAAAAGTTCATTAGGACAGTGCATCACTGAAATTTAACAAAACAACATGAAAAGTCAGACTTCTGTATACCTTGCACTTTCATGTTCTTGAATATCAGCCAGTTTTAACCCAATTGCGTCATATTTAAATGCCTTGGCAGCTAACCAAGAAATCAGATTTAAAGCCAACCATTAAGTATTTTTTGCTGAAAATTTGCATGCACAATAGTAGAGGCATTAACTCACTGATAATGTTGTTTAAATACTACTGTTATGTGTGAATGAAATGGGAGATCAGTTTGAATCTCTCCCTACTCATTCTTTCACCAAAAATTGGGGTGTCAAGGCATCGGTTTTTACTCTACTACAATTGAATATGCAATTTTCACACTTGAGACATCAAAATAACTAAAGCAATATAGGTCCTGATTTCATCTGCCGTAGTGTTAAACCATTTTTCATTGTCTTTCAACATTTTTCTGTCGGGATTGCTCAACTGCCTCGTTGTGTATTTGTTTCGCAACGTATTCTGTCAAAGGTTCCATGTATTCTGAAAAAATTGAAAGTGCAGATCTCTCTGATACATGCTTATTCATTAAGTCTTTACAAATGTCACTGTTTGCAGTAAAAGGGTAAAGAATGGGATTGTTGTCAGTTTTAGTCCAACTGCAGTCACACTGATTTTTCTATGTCAAATGCAAACACGTTTTGGAGGGCCTGGCACATCATCATTGGCTTCATAATTATTTTCTTCGCTACTTTATGCACTAGATACATTCTTTTTGTAGTGTTTAATGCCACTTTTACTACATACGGCACTGCAGGTGGTGACACTGATGATGCATGAAATGAAGATGGAGCACTGGTGGAATGATATGGCGGGGGAAACCGGTGAACTTGGAGGAAACCCGCCCCAGCGCCACTTCATCCACCACAAATCCCACATGCGGTTGCCTGGGATTGAACCCGGGCCAACTAGATACATTATCACTGTCACCAGAACCTTCTTCAGACTCTGTTCCACATTCAGAAAGATCATCACTTTCAGTCACTCTCTAATACACTTTGTATCAGTTTTCTCAAACCCTGCACGTCATCTGCACAGATTCTTTAGCAGCCATAATGGCTACTGAGGCGAGTGAAATAATGCTAAGATAAAATTGTTCTTCCTTGGTTGAAACACAGTTGGTTGCATCATACTGAACGGAATTACAAACACCATATGCCAGCATTTCATTCCAGATGTATACCCGTGAGAAGGAACGCAGCATAGCGAGCTCAGCTAGTCATAGGATTCATACACCAAAAAGAGCATATGAGCCCTGGTCATCAAATGATACAAATGGGTTGAGCAGATGCACCACTTAAAATACTATTTCCTGTAGTTTTCACTCAATTTGGCTGAAAATTTAATCTGAAGTTCATCTTACACAAACATTTAACAACTTTAAATTTTGTTGCAATATACTCTAATTTCCAAGTACATGGGTTTTTTAAAACTGATTTCACTGTCCTATGCTAAATGTTCCAAACAATGAAATTTAAAAAAAAAAAAAAAAAAAAAAAAAAAAAAAAAAAAAAAAAAAAAAACATATTTGTCCTTTTAAGTAGTTGTATAATTTATCTATTCATAGATGATAAAATTGCTTACTTTTTTATGTTAATTTTAGTTCATAATAAAACACATTTTACACACTTGATTACTGTAAATCTTGTTTCTTTTTTACATCTCTTTTTTGTTTCAAAAATAAATAACTCAAAAACCTATAGCAGTAGCAAAAATTTGTACGAGAGTTTTCATAATTTCATGCTAGCCTCTGGTTCCCTACGTCGTGGGTTCAAACCTGATGGAGGGCGATGAATTTTTATGGGTGTAAAAAATCCTTAGCATGGCTACCTTTGGAAGGGAAGTAAAGCCGGAGGTATCGTGTCATAGATTTACGGCATGTAAAAGAACCTCAAGCTTGAAGAGAGGCCTATGAGCAGCAGTCTTTCATGCCTAACGTACAAACCACAGTCTATGTACCTATATTTCACTTTCTAGTGCTGATTGTGAAGGAGCCCTTTCAGTGTACAATATTTTGTCACATAAAAGTACCAATATTACAGCAAGGAACTTGGAAACTCTGCTGGCTTGTTACTTCAGTGAACATGTTACTTTCATATTTTATTCCACCACTTTTATCCTGCTTTGAGCCTTCTTTTTATACCGGCATTCACAATTTTTATTTGCCATAAAATTGTGTCCCTACTCATAGGCTATTAATGAATGAAAATATACATATAAATAGTTTTGAGGATGCTTTTGTTTATAACCTGGGTTAGTGATATAACTACAGAACATGCAGAGCTCAATTTCAATAAACTATAATCTCCCAATTAATATTATGATCAAATAATGACCTAGGAACTTAACATTAGCTTCTTCTATTTCTTTCCCTCCGTATTCTATTCTTATCTCTGAGATGCTTATATGCTTTATACAGAAACAAACATACTTTTGAAATTTATATGAATTTTGTTGCTTTTAAGCCATTTATTTATTATGCTGAGAATTCTATTGGATGAATCTGTGAGGTGGCTGCTTTTGTTCCTTAATCAAAATACTTGTATCATCTGCAAAGAGAACTGGAAAAGCATGGTCTTTTATTAATGTGGAAAGATTATTAATGTACCATAAAAATATGGGACCCAGAATGGAACCTTGTGCTTTATTTCAGACCATTCTGAGTATGCATTATTATATGAAGTATTTATTATAACCTTTTCTTTTCTATTGGATAAGTATGATGCAATCCATCGATAACTCCAGCATGTTACTGACCTCTGAAGGGGAAGATTGCTTCTCTTCCCTACCACTTAGGTAGTTGACAGTGTGTTCAGTCTTACTAAGTTCAACAAGAGAGAGATGAATGGAGTCTTGGCTAATGTGGAACAATGCATTATCATCAAACTTCTTATTGCAGATGGAGTTCAACAATTGGAAATTCTACAGAGGCCCGAAAAACAGTTTGGAGAAGTGTCTCTCAAGAACTCTAGCGTTTGGATGGTGCCTTCATAGCAGAAAGAGACGGAACGGAGGTTTAGACACATAATCATTGACTACAAACATCAATCTTGGAAGGGAGTTATCCATCTTGATTTCCTTCAGAAACACAGGACCTTCAATGCACAATATTATTCTAACATTTTATTGGAAAAAGTAAAGAATACAATTCGGTCCAAGAAGAAAAGAGGAGGAAATTGGATTTCCTTCCTTCTAGACAGCGTGACATAACTTCCTTTGAGTTCTTTCCATGCACATGTATGCAACGACAGCAAAGAAGTAGCCAGAAGTTTCTGGTGTTTAGCCCCACACTGCCAGAAAAACCATGGAAACTATCAGAAAGCTAAAGTGGGATCTCGTTCACCACACGCTCGTGAGCACCATTTCCTTGGCCTGGGTCTTACACTGTGCTCCGTTTTAGGCAATGACCCAGTAGCTGTAACTACAGTACTGCGTTTGTTGCCATATTGATTTTGGCAAGCAAGTATAAGGTGTTCTTTATCTTGGCACATTTAGAATTTTAGGGTGTTTTACTTCTGTTTTTACCTTTTTGAACGTCTTATCAGCTTGTGGTTTTAGTCTTATTACTTTTTACCTGTTTTAACTTTCATTTTTAGTTGTTTAACTTCCATTTTTAATTATTTTAACTTTTTAGGGGTAAGGTTTTAATAGTTGTTTGCTTGTTTTTATTATTGGACTTTGGGCCCCAGTGAACTAGTTGTTGATGGGCCCTTAAACACCATCACTAATTCCCCACCCACCTTACAGTCCAGATATAGCTCCAAAATATATTTTCCTATTTTTTTATTTGGTAGATATACCAGTGCCGTGGAAGGAGTATGGTTTAAGGATAACACAGTGCTCACATTTATTCAGGAATGGTGTGCAATAAACCAAAAACCTTTTGGGAAAAGGGAATAAAACAGTTGCCAAAATGCTTGAAAAAATGTACAGAAGCCGATGGGGACTACGTATTATGAAGATAACATGTACAACTGATCAATTTTCATTACAGATTTTCTAAAACAAGATCACTTCCATTCATATTTGAAGCACCTAGACAGCTTATCACTGTTCCAGCCTATACATTTAAGATTACCAAACTTTATAACTTTAGTTGTATTACATTCAGATTTAAAAAAAAAATTGACATGATTAGTAGGTCTCTTGCCATTTGTGACTGTAGCAATGATTAGATTAGAATGTTCAAAGATGTGACACAACAGGTTTTCTGTGTTCTTGGACTGTGTCAAACAAAATCTGTTAAGTGTGTATATGGAAAATTTGGCCGTAATTTAAGTTGATATCCCTTCCTATGAAATGGGACAGATGGTAATGAGAAACAAACTTTGTGTGTTTGTTTTTGTCCAGGAGGTGCCTTCACAAGCATTACAATCTTCTAAGACTGTAGTGGACTGTGTCATGGCAAGCTATACACTAGCACGTAGTATGCATTCACTTCTTCTCAAGGCCATTCATCTACTTATTGCATATTTCCTTATAGGTACAATGGAACAGAAGACAATTGACTTAAGCAACAGTCAAATCTTTAAAGAGCTAGTTACTATGTAATGGCTTTGATTTCCAAAGTGCATATGATTCTATATGCAGAACAAAACTGCTAAAGAAAGTAAAAAAAAATAGGGATACAAGGTCCAATGTTTTCATGGCTATGTCATTTCCTAACACAACGCTTCATTGCTACCAGATATGGAAGAAACATATCTAAATACAAACAAGTACACCATGGCTTACCACAAGGCGCAGTGCTCAGCACTACACTTTTTAATATATTTATTAACGATCTGCCACAACAAATACAAGAATCAGGTGTGAAGTGTGCACTATTTGCTGATGACTTAGTAATGTGGACTTCAAAACCAAAAAACAAAACTACAGAACTAGAAAAATACCATGCAACAATCCTCAACCAACCTACAAAAGTGGACCAAAGAAAATTTAATGACTGTTAATACAACAAAATCAAACTACCAAATCTTTTCACTAAGAAAAAAAACCACTAAAATAAAACTAAATTTTGAGGGTCAACAATTACCAGAAACAAAGGAAGCAAAGTATTTAGGAGTTACATTTGATACCAAACTTACATGGACCAAACAAATAGAAAATGTAATACAAAGAGCAGAGAGGCACCTTTCACTGTTAAAACGTCTAACAAGAATGAAGTGGGGATGTTCCAGAGCAACTCTTAACACAACATACAATGTATATATAAAGCCATTATTTACTTACTGCAGTGAAGTTCTTGTAACAGCAAACACAAAAAAAATTCCAATCTTTCAAAACCAAAGTCTGAGACTAATTACAGGTGCTATCAAAACCACACCAATAGCAGCTATGGAAATACTAACCAACCAATACCCCATTGAATATGAAATAGAAAAAACAGCTCTTATTCAACACGAAAAGTTAATCAGACTCCCATTTAATACATGGCACAAGAGAAATTTTACACATACACTAAAGACTCAGGAGAGCTTTCTTTCCAAAATTCAAGACATCAAGAAGAATGTATACCCTCCTAATTCAAAGGAAAACTTCATATCTAAAGTCAATCCGATACAAACATTAAACATCACATATTATTTACACCTGACAGAAGAAGTTAAGAAAAGTGATACTCCAACTAGTCTTCTAAAATTATTGGCATTAGAGACAATCCATACTAGATTTCCAGAACACGAATGGCTCCATATTTATACTGATGCATCATTGATATCAAATCAAGATGGAGCAGGGGCTGGAGTCATGTGTCACCTCTTTTCCTATTACAAATCTTTAAGTTATGGAACTACAAACTTTGATGGAGAAATTGAAGCAATTTGAATGGCGCTACAAAATCTTTTGTATAGAATTTCACATTTTCAGCAAGCAGTTATTCTCTCAGATTCCAGGGCGGCAATTATAGCAATCACTTCCAAGTTGTCACCACAAAACCAAACAATTATAGAATGTTGGAAAATCCTTACCCATCTAACCACACTTCAAAAACACCTAGTCTTCCAATGGATACCAGCTCACTGTGGACTGAGTGGTAATGACAAAACTGATTTTCTTGCAAAAAAGGGTACCGGCAGTGTTCAGAAATCTATAGTTAATCTACCATTTTATGCAGCTAAAAGATTAGTCAACTCTGAATTCAAAAAAATTATTGTAAAATATTACTATGAAAAATCAGGAAATAAAAGATGGGAACTACCAAACATTCAAACAGTAATTCCTGAGTATCCTCGAAAGACGGCAGTTGCAACCTTCAGGTTGATTACAGGACATGATTGTCTGGCAAAACATTTAAACAGAATTGGGATATATTCTTCACCACTCTGTCCTCTATGTGATCTGCAAGAGGAAATGGATCGAGATCACCTTCAAATATGCCGGCCATTTCTAACACCCCATTCATCAGTGAAAAATATTGGAGAGCAAGAGGATTAATGACTTCATTGTCAGAAATCCAGCATTAGCTAACAACATTTTTTCTGCAGTAAGATTTTGTCTATCTATTGCGGTTTAACAATTATGTAAATGTCATTCAGAATGAAGAGGACTTCAAAGGCTATTCCCAGAAAGTTCAAGATACACACTTCATTTGTCACAAAAATATCTTGAACTTATGGTATTTTGACCAAAATTATAGCTTAATTAGAGAATTAATTAGAGCTTCCTGGGTTACCAACCGTGAGATGTTTATAAAATTGCTCAAGCTTTTAGCCTATGGCCTTCACCGGGCAGAGGGGTGGGGCTAAATGACACAACCAATGGGGAACCAACCAGTGCTCTGTGTTTGGGCTGGCAGTGTATAAGCTATTTTCCCCAGTTCTCCAATGTTTGTCTTTGTCCACGCCGTGCTCAGCCCTAGACCATTGTCTCTATTTAAATTGTTTGGCTGTGACTTAATTTCAATTGCTTCTTTAATAAGCCTGTCATGATATCGGTCACTATGGTGTACAACTGTGACCTCATCAAAATCCTGCGGTCATTGTCCAAGCTGTGCCTCTAGTTGGAGCAGACTGAGACTTTGTTTGTGTTCCACACATCTCTCTTCAATTGTGTGACCTCTCTGCCCTGTATATTTCTTCCCACATTGGCATGGGATTTTATATATGCTGGCAGTTTTTAATCCTAGGTTGTCCTTAACTGGTGAGGTATGGTACATGTAACTTCCTGGCTTGCAATGCACTGCTAACATAAGAAAGTTCCAGGGAGAGTAGTTGTGGCTGTCACGATCTACTAGGGTTTTAATGACCGCTCTCTTCTGGCCAGGATGGTGATTGGAGAGTTTGTGTAGATACCAGTTTGTGTGCGTGGTTTTGCGATAGACTGTGTCACTGAGCATTCCATCACACTTCCTGGCTACAAGTGTGTCCAAAAATGGAAGTTGTTCATGGTTCTCCATCTCTATAGTAAATTGTATGCATGGATGAATAGAGTTGATGTGATGTATAGAGGAAATAACTTATTGGCAGTTCCCAAGAATTCAATAGGGCTGACATTACACTAAACTGCAGATGAAATTATGCCAACAAACAGTACAGTCAACCTACATAATAAAAGCATTGTTTCTAATCTCAAATATCACAGGGTTAAAGTAACATGCTTTCAAACGATAACAATGCTTGAACATCATTACTACACAACACATGATGAACCTACTCATCTTGTTCTGCAATAACACTTGTGTAGCGAACACAAAAATAACAACAGTAACTATAACTGCATATACTGCTCTAAAACAATACAAGAGAAAATCACACAAACACAGCAATACAATGGCATCCACAAAATAAAAAATTTAAATATTTTCTTGTTTAACGACGCTGTCAATTGCTAGGATCACATCAGCGTCGCTGGTGTGCCGGAATTTTGTCCCGCAGGAGTTCTTTTACATGCCAGTAAATCTACTGACACGGAGCTGTCGTTTTTAAGCACACTTAAAAACCATCAACCTGGGTCGGATTTGAACCCGCGACCTTGGGATCAGTAAGCCAGCGTCTAACCAACTGAGCCACCCAGACCGACATGGCATCCACAGATTAATAAATTAATTAATTAATATGGCATCTAAACAGTATCTTGTTTTAAAATCTATAAGTTGACTTCTCTGTGAGAGGTATAAAAACAAGGGCTTCTGTGGCAGCATAACAGATCCAGTATCACCAGCTATGGCTGTAGCTTTACCATGGTTATATTTTAGGAATAGTTTCCACAGATTAATAAATAAATAAATAAATTAATTAATATGGCATCTAAACAGTATCTTGTTTTAAAATCTATAAGTTGACTTCTCTGTGAGAGGTATAAAAACAAGGGCTTCTGTGGCAACATAACAGATCCAATATCACCAGCTATGGCTGTAGCTTTACCATGGTTATATTTTACGAATAGTTGGTGGTACTAATGTAACCGAAGATAGAATATCACCAAATATAAGCAGACTATGTCATAATGGGGGAAAAATGTCACTTGTTTTCTGGGGTATCGCAATAAGTTGTGTTCTCTATAGAAAATCTGTCATGGCCTCTTCTCTGTGGCTCCAGATGGTGAACATGTCACCTATGTAGCAAAGCCAATGCACAGGATGTCAATGATTAGGAGGATCCAAAGCAGTGGCCTCACGTAGTAATTGGCAATAACTGGACTCACTGCACTGCCCATAGCTAATCCAGAATCCTGTGCATAGAACACTCAGTTCCACTGAAAGTAAGTGGTGTCTAACACATGGTCAAATAAGTTTGTAATGTCTTCAAGGAGTAACTGCTGCAGAAGAGTCTCAGTTCCCTGGATGAGCACCATTGTGATGTCAAAACTTGCAAGCAGGTCGTTGGGCTGAGTGGTCAAGGATTTCAGCTTTTCAACAAAATGTGCCAAATTCTTCATGTAGGAGTGAGTGTTACCAACATGTGGCTACACAAGTTATTGGCGCTAATACAAAGTAACATCGGTTAAGTTCTCTATGGAGAAAGCTTGCCATATAGTATATACTCTTTGGACGTCATTGTTGCCAGGGAAGCAGTGAATAACCGAAACAGTGTTAGAAAGGCTAACTGCGAAAGCTTATGTCAGTAAAGGAGTTTCGAGTGTATTTGGGAATCTGTGTAAGTGAGCACACAGCTATTTCAATGTAAAAGTAAAAATAGTGAGTAAACCTGGAGAGCTTAGAAAAGGGTCAAGTAACAAAGGTTATGGTAAAAAAGGTTTATGTAAAGTGTTCACGTGTTAATTTGAGTTGCACAAAGCCATTGCTGATTGTAAAAGTTCAGAAAATAAATAATGAAAAATTGAGAATTGTTAAAATACTAACTACAGGAGTGTAAACAAAGAAACATTTAAGTATAATAACAAATGATTCACTTGTATTATTCAAAAATCATATGTTTCAATTTTGTTTTATAATTATTGGTATAAAGATTTGTAGTTTTTTTGGCTGTTTCACTGTAAGCACCAATTTATAACAGAGATCCATCTAAATCTATATGTAAATATATCAAATATTCACAGTTTAGAAATTAAATTCTAGTATAGATGCAGAACATATAAATTTGTACCACTGTTTGAATGTAAAATTGTCATGAAATTGAAATGTATAAAACATCATTGGTGATGCAATAAATATCACGCAAAGCTATCACGCAGAGATTAGTGATAACAATCTGACTACAGACCGACGACCCACTTAACAGACAATAGGCAATGTGTGCCATCTTTCTGTTCTGGAACATTTGTTTTACCGGTTCTAGCCTACTCTGGACCATAGGGGTCAGTTAAGTTGACAGAGTATAATTGTCGGTGTCAGTCGAATTGAACTGAGGGACAGTTTTTAGTAGAGTGACTTCAGTAGACAGATCAGTTAAGCTATGTTGTTACAATACTATCTCAAGTGTAACGCTCACGCTACCCTAAGCACTTAGGCTTATATTCATAAACATTACTTTCAATCCAGACTTTTCAGAGACGGCTTTGTTAGGAAAGTGTAACTTTCCTGAAAGTCTTATCCACAGACGTCAGTTTCGATACTTTAACTTGGACTTCATAAAGTTCAGATTATGTTACCAAGTTCCAATGTTAGCTAAACCGATTTCCAAATCCACAGCCCTCTATAGCATTTAAACCAATACCTGTAAATCTAGAATCTACTGACGATTGCAATAGAGAAAACATTGACCAAAGCATCTGCATTTTCCTCCACTGCTTTGGCCATAGTGGAACATCATTCATCACTTTGGTATTATTTTTAAACTACGTGGCATTGCGAACAGGTGTATTTGCTGTTCTGTTTGGTATGGCATTTCTGGCGAGGGGTGAAAAACAATGGCACAATCAGTGATTATGAAAGAGATGTGTTAATAGAATTAGTTAATTGCTATTCAGTATAATACAATAATGGGTTATTTGTATGAAAAGACTGAATTACCTCTCCATTTCATCAGTTATTTTAATCCTTCGATTTTAACAGTGAATCCTCAGTTGGTATGGGATCAAGACCAATGCAGCAGAAACATGCCTCAAATTACAAATGCACACCATAAACTAAACCTCATTTTAACGATAGATGGCAATGATTAAAGTTGATTTGAAACTATTAGAAAATCAACTAATTCTTACCTGTAGCATAATATTGCAGTGCGACTAATAATTGTATCATGGGTGGAACATGTAATCTTCTTGCAGTTTCTTTAGCAATGTTGTGTACATGATCTGTTTATCGGATCTATATCTGAATTTATTGTCCCCAGA
Organism: Tenodera sinensis; assembly: GCA_030765045.1. Lineage (NCBI taxonomy): Eukaryota > Metazoa > Arthropoda > Insecta > Mantodea > Mantidae > Tenodera > Tenodera sinensis. The sequence continues at coordinate 386,402,796 of CM060964.1, forward strand.
AAACTCAAGAGGGTTTTGTGCACCTCTTATAATGCGCCAAGGAACATGAACAGCGCCAACACAGTGTTGGATTTGTTCCATATTTTCCGCAAATTCTACTACTGCTATAGTAGGCACAGCTGATTGAGATACCCTAAAAAACAACATTAACATTCCCCCCCATTATAATGCACTCTGGTTATATTTGGTGATATTCCATCCGTTAAGTTGCATTAGTGCCGCCAACTGTTGGTAACATATAACCATGGTAAAGCTACGGCCATAGCTGGTGTTATTGCATCTGTTATGTTGCCACAGAAACCCTTGTTTATGAAGGCAGTGCAGAGAGGTCAACTGATAGATTTTAAAACAAGATCTGTTTAGACGCCGTATTAATTAATGAATTAATTTGTGGTCTTCCTGCTTGTGCTGGCGTGATTTTGTCTTAAATTCTTTTAGAGTAGTCAGTATATGCAGTTCTAGTTACTCTTGTCATTTTTGTGTTTGCAACATAGTAGAGCATTAAATATATATTATGATATTTAGTGCTTGGAAGTGATTTTATATAAAAGTGTTATCGCAGAACAAGAATTGCCAAAGGTGAGTACATTCTTTGTTGTGTGGTAACAATGTTCAAGCATTATTATCGTTTGAAAGCATGATACTTTAACCCTATAATATTTGAGGTTAGAAATGGCTTTATTATGTACGTTGGCAGGACTGCTTTTTGGGATACTTTCATCTGCTGTTTAGTGTAATGTTGACCATGTTGAACTCTTGGGAACTGCCGATAAACTGTGTCCACTATAGAATGTCAGTCATTACGCAAAGTCGAGAAAATCGGCGACCTGATCGAGACTATGGATCTGGAAAGTGTTCTTCAATACAAGCCTTAAGTAACTAGGTGAGTTTAGCAGGTTGTTCCTCTGGTTTAATTTGTAACTCCTCACTTCAAGGGTTGGGGAGGAACTTAAAGAGCAAAAGCCTGTAATTCTCTTTAAACTTAGTTTTTTATCAGTATGAATTACCAGACATGTGAGAACTTTGAACTATTTCCCCACGCTTTCCTTGACACACACCAATTTTTTAAATACTCCCTTAACTTTCCCTGATCACCTTTTGCAATTCCAGGTCACAGTTATGCAACTCAAAATGGGAATTAAAAAAAAAAAAAAAAAAAAAAAAAAAAAAAAAAAAAAAAAAAAAGGCAGCAAAAACTATAAAGAACATAACATATAACTTAAATGTGCACTATTAATAAAGGAATGAAGCTTGGTACGGCTGCACTAATCAGAAATAGTATTGGGTCTACATTGGCTAATCTTGATTATATTAGCTGAATTGGTAGCAGGTGAAGAAGTATGACTGGTCAGTTTATGGTTATTGGGAACTAGCCTGCAACCCTAGCTGCAACATTTACTGCAGTCTGCTTCTGTGGCAAGTAAGCTTTATTTCAAAATAGAAAAATATTCACAAGTTAAAATAGTAGCAGAATCAGGAAAATTGTCAATCTCAAAAAATATTAAGTCCTAGCCTTTTCACTTTATGCCTGAAATGGTCATATGCCTTGTTCAACACAACCATCGAACATTCAGGATTAAGGAAAAATAAATTCACCAATGGGCCATATTTCTGTCATCGCATGTTTAAAACATATTTTAATGCCTTTTTTTCTTTTAGGAATGTGACTTTTTCTATGGGAGTCTTACATATACTGACGTAAAATTTCATTGAGTTTGGGCAAAATTTCATACGACTGGAACATTTTTAGTACATAAAAATGCAGTTTTGAGAAAACCAGCCTTTTAAACAAATATCAGGTGCCAACACTGCAGCACAGACCTGTTTAAATGGCCACAGCAGGTGGGGTATGCAATATGTAGATGTTCATACTCTGTTTAAGGTTAACAAAATGTTTTACCTATAAAAACCTAATTTTTCAGATTTTGACCAATCTTGTCCAAAATTTTAACCCTGGTGTCTGTTAAAAGCTATCAAGTTTGTCAACCATTACAAAACATCCGATTCAGTTTAAATATGGCCCACCAGTGGTCAAACAAAATAAAATTCTAGTCTTTATGATAAAACAAGTTTTATTTGCCAAAGTTTGTTTTAGAAAGAATATATCGAAGCTAGTGCAACAGTTTTACAAGCAAAACAATACTGAGCACTTAACAATGAGATCTCTTTACCAACAGCAATACAGCTTCATCCTTTCCTGTCTTGGCACCTAAGATGGATTGCTACCAACTATCACATGATGTCCACAAGCGAAACACTATCTGCACGTAAAAATACCTAAATGTGGAAGAAGGAAAACAAAACAAAAGGAAAAAGAAACAAAGAAAACAAAAAAGAAACAAAAAAGAAAGAAAAACAAACAAATAAAAAATAAAGGCCATTCTATTCAAGCATAGTATCAGAAGATTTCTGGAATTTCTGGCACATCTATATCGTTATAGGCTACAATGGGTCGCGAGCCGCTATCGTACGATGTTGACCTGGAAAAATGAAGGGACCGGACACCACATTAACAAACATACAACTGTGCTTTACACAGACATATAACCATTTAGGCAACATGAAAATAGGCTACCCAGCTTCTTATAAGCTATAGCTGAAAACTAACAGAGCACTTCCTGCACATCTTATTTGTACCAAAGCACTAAGATTGCAACTAATTATGAATAAAATAAAAGCTATTTATCACAATGTGGCAGGAATTGAATTGCAAATAATTCTAAAAGGCAAAACAAATCTTAAAGTGTAAATATTAAAAGAATGCCATTGGGAAAGAAATAGGTACTAACTATGCTGCAGTTACATTTACTTTTTTCACTCAATCTTGTACAAACTATTCTTAAAAACACTTATTCCTCAATCTACTTCATGTTAACTGGGATAACATTTGTAGAAATGGTTTTATTACACACACTAGAATCCCAAAATAACGCGGATGTTGGGGGACATGCTTTAGCCCCGCGTTATATCGAAATGTGAACTTACAAGTGGCAAAAATTGATCCCGCAGAGATGGTGGGAAACATTCGTGCAATAATAAATTACTATACATTGTCAAGTATGTAATAGTACCTGGGCGACCGAGCTTCACTCGGCTTTTTTCTTCTTTTCCTTTTTTTTTTAATTTTTTTTTGTTTTTGGAGAAGATATTTAGATAAACTTGAAAAGCAAAATGTTAACTAAATACAAATTTTCATCCTAATTGTTAGAGCCGTTTGCGTGACAAGACCTTTAATATCCTGGCTTGTTTATTGAAATTTACCCATTAACAGAGAAATTATGGTCAAAATAAGGTTTTGGTTAATTGTAACTGTTACGTGTAGACTAAGAAAGCTAAGTAAACTTTCATTAGGTTTTCTGAAAGCTCACGATGAGACCTTCAATATCCTGCCTTGTTTGTTGAAATTGGCCCACTAACAGAGAAATTATGGCCAAAATAAGGTTTAGAGTAATTGTGACTGTTACGTGTAAAATCACGTTTTTTTCAGGAATGACACCTCTAGAGATAAACTTAATAAGCAAAACCTTGTCTGAATACAAAACTTGATCGAAACTGTTAAGAGCCATTTCCAAGTTGCGCAGAATATATATACAAACAAGAATTGCTTGTTTAAACATATAAGATATGGTAAACTACATCACTTTTAAATGCAGTTACACACTGGTTATGCTAGGCGTGTATTCCAGTTCTGCAACCAATCTTAATTTATACACTACATACAATTACACTGTACCCATGTTACACTAACCTAATGTTGCATTGTCTTAAAGAAATCAGTAAGCTCTGCTTGGTGGCATAATTCACGTTTTTTTCTTTGCATATTGATTGTAGCAAGATGGAGTTGAATACTGCTCCTCCATACACAGAATCATCTTGCTTATCACTTCACTAACATGCAGAATATCATCTTCCTTGTGCATGTCTCATTACTTCGGGAAATTCTTAGCAATGCAGTGGCCAAAGTCAACGCTAGGGGTTGTGAAAAGTGTATTCCAGTACCATTCTTTGAAGAAAATTTTAAACTCAACTTTCAAAAATAAAAAATAAATAAGTACAACATACTTTCGGGGGACGTATTTTCCCCTGTGTTAAATCAGAATGCGCAGTATTTTGGACAGTGCTAATTCAGGCTTCTACTGTATTTCCTTGTAGGTATACAATGAGAATAGAAGAATACAATAGCCTTAAGCCATAGTCAAATCTTTTTACAACTGGTTGCAATGTGATGGCCATGAAATTTCATTCTCTTTGCATGTTCAGGACATAAAACCAAATAACTTCCCATTCGAGAGAAATGCATGTATTGGAAAATCCAAACAAATGACAAATACCTCGGAAATGGTTCACACCACAGAAAGTGTATTTGACACAAATTGTGTGTTCTAACAAATTGTACATTTTTTGTGCAGTAAGATTTTGTCTACCTCTCATGGTTTACGAATTATGGAAAAGTGATCAGAATAGAGGGGACTTCTGAGCACATTCCTAAATTCAAGATATAAATTTTACTTGGCACGAAAATATTTTAAACATTTGGTATGTATATCAAAATTGTTAAGAGCTATTTTTGAGAAAATAAAAATATTTGGATCTTCCCGTCATATCCTTGTAAGATGCCGAACTAAAATACCAAGTTTGGTATTCTATAAAAAACTGAAGCTATTAACAGTGAAACAAATTAAATATAATATAACAAGTATCCAGAGACTTTAGGCTTCACTTATCTTTTGTATAAATAGTGTTATAGTCATAATTTAAAATTACCAAGCGAGGTTATAAAAATAATGCACAGAATACAATGGATTAGCCACCAATGTATGGTGTAACATCCTTTTAAAAGTTGAAATAGGGAGCTCTCTTATCCTTTGGGGTAAAATATGTTGTTGTTGTTTTCTAGTGCCTTGCATCTGGCAATGAAGCCATTAGCATTCGTGCTTTCCAATACTTTTGAAGTGTAGTTTCTACTGATCTTAATGCTTCACAGGTCTTCGAGTGGTCTTCGTTCATTTCTGCTGGATCGTTACACAACGTTGTTGTTTTCTAGTGCCTTGCATCTGGCAATGAAGCCATTAGCATTCGTGCTTTCCAATACTTTTGAACTGTAGTTTCTTCTGATCTTAATGCTTCACAGGTCTTCAAGTGGTCTTCGTTCATTTCTACTGGATCGTTACACAGGACACATATTGGTGAGGCTGAGATACCTATTCTGTAGAGATGACTTGCTAAGCAGTCGTGATTTGTCAATAGTCGGAAGGCTGCAACCGCTGTTTTCCTTGGTCTCTGGGGGATTATATCTGGGTTGGAAAGTAGTGTAATCCATTTTTTATCTTTGGCATTTGTTTCTATTTCTTGTAGGTATGAATGAGAAAATTTTTTAATGATCAAGCGTTTTATTGAGGAATATGAGAAATTGAATTTAGACTTTTGTTTTATTGTTGTGCCTTTCTTTGCAAGTGAGTCTGCAGCTTCGTTCCCCATGACTCTACAGTGTGCTGGAATCCATTGGAGATGAACAGTCCTATTAACTTTTTGGAGTTGTGTTAACATTTTGTAGCATTCTCTAATTTTTGTTGACTTCTTTGTAGTATTTGAACATATACCCTGAATTGCAGCTTTAGAATCCGAAAGAATTACTGCCTTGTTAAATTTATTTAAGGGAAGATTTAATAATTGTCGGAGAGCAATGTGTATAGCCTCTATTTCTCCATCATAATTTGTTGTGTCTCTGCCAACAGAATGATAAAAGGAAACATGTGAACACGTAACTCCAGCTCCAATAAGGTTTTCCTTGGAGGATCCATCAGTATATATGTGCAGCCATTCTTCTGTGGGATATCTAGTATTGATTGTTTCCAGAGCTAGAAGTTTTTGTATTTCTTTTGGTGTGTCTGATTTACTTATTTCCTCTATTAATTCCAAACTGAAGGTAGGTTGCAATAATTCCAATGGATTTTCTCTTATAAGTAGATTTTCTCTGGTGTTAGGAATGTTCAATTTGGATTTAATCTGTGTTACCTTTTCTAGGAAACTACTATGAGTTTTAAGGATTGAAGGGGGGAGGTTCTCTTCTGTCCATTTAGAGTTTGGCAGTCATAACATTTTCTCGTGTTGGAGCAATGCTTGTTCTTCTATTTTTGTTGTTATTGATGGGGTCCGTGTTAAGGCAAGCATGGCATCAATAGGTGTGGATTTAACTGCTCCAGTGATTAGGCGAAGAGCCTGATTTTGTATTTGTTCAAGTTTATTGATGTTAGCATTTGCTGCTGTTATTAAAGCTTCAGAACAGTACAAGAGGTTTGGTTTAACATACATTTTGTATGTTGTGTTAAGGACTCTCCTTGAGCAGCCCCATTTAGCACCAGCTAACCTTTTCAGGATTTGCAGTTTCTTTTCAACCTTTTCTGAGATGTTTGTTATATGTTTTTTCCAACTTAGCTTTCTGTCGAAAGTGATGCCTAAGTATTTGGCATCATCAACTGCTTTGAGTGGTTTACCATTATAATTTATGTTAATATTAACTGGTTTGTATTTTAGTGTAAATAATTCATAATTTGTTTTTTTCCACATTGATAGTCATGAGGTTTTTGGAGCTCCATTCATGTACTTTGTTTAGGGCTGTTTCTATTCTGTCTTTAATTAATTCAGGTTTTTTTTGGAGAACCTGAAGTCCAAATGACTACATCGTCAGCAAATACAGCAATTTTGGTTTCTAAAGTTTTTATTATTGATGGAAGGGCATTTATATATATGTTAAAGAGTGTTGTGCTCAGAACAGCACCTTGTGGAAGTCCTCGGTGTGTTTGTTTATATTTGGAAATGTATGTATTATATTTTGTGGCACAAAATCTTTGTGAAATAAACTGAGTTATCCATTTAAGCATGTTACTTTTCACACCTATTGATTGCAACTTCTCAATTAATTTGTTTCTCCAGACTGAGTCATATGCTGATTTAAAATCAATGAATACTGCTAAGGTATCCTCCTTTCTATTGAAAGCTTCCTTGATGTCTTGGCTTAGTAGGAGTACATTTTCACTTGTACTATGATTCTGTCTGAAGCCGGTCTGTGAACTATTAATTAAGTTGTAATATTCTAGGAACCAGTTAAGTCTAGATGCCACCATTCTTTCCATCACTTTTGCAATAACACTGGTCAAAGATATTGGTCTGAAACTATTAATATTGTTTGAAGGTTTGTTTTTCTTTAAAATCGGGATGATAATAGCTTTTTTCCAGTCAGAAGGTGCAGTCATTCTCCAACACGTGTTATACAGTTTAAGTAGGATTTCTTTTCCTTTCCTGCCAAGGTGTTTAATAAACTCTGGGTGGATCTTGTCAGGTCCTGGAGATTTTTTGTTCTGTAATTGTTCTATTGGTAAATCCAGTTCTGTTTCGTTAAAATCCTGAATAAAAATATCATTTCGTATACCTTTTGGTTTATTAGTTTCTCTGATAGTTTTTTGGATAGCCTTATGTTGTTTTTTATACGCTTGGGGTATTCTTTGTGACTGAGCATAAAGCTTGTTAAGGGATTCTGCTATTTCCCTATCTGTAGTTAAGCTTTTGTTATTATGTTTTAATGGTTCAGTTGTATTTTTTGATAATTTTGTTTTATTAAGGAATTTGTATATTTTATTTCCATCTTTCCTATAGTCCATATGTTCTACAAAATTTGTGAAACTGGTCCTCTTTGCCGTTATGTCATTTACATATGTGCTGGCCTATCACAGCACAACAGCGTCCCTCAGAGGCACATGAGGGGAAGGTCGGTGGATCTAAATACCACCTATTTAGTCCTCCCGGCTAGGTCCGATGGACCCGTTGACCAACGATAGGTGTGGTCCTCCTTGCAAAATGGGGGTTTAAGTCGGGTGATGTAACTGCCACATTGTAAAACTGGTGCCCGTTAAGAAAACAGTTACATGAAAGCCACATACATGAATATGAGGGGTAAAATATGTAGTTTAATAGAAATTATAAAGCTGTTCTGAATTTTCGTGTGCTTGAATTTGTTTATGTATAAATTCAGACAATTTCGTGTAGTATAACTATAAATGTTGGAGCAAACTATAAAACTGCTGAAATTTTTCTTAACATACAGGAGACACGTCAGCACATACATCGATGGCAGGGTTAAAATACCTAAATCAATAAAAAGTGGTTTGCAATGTTCTTTTGGATGAACTCCACAAATTAATCTAACAGCGCTTTTTTGCAACACAAAGATCTTCGTTGCTAAAGAGTGATTCCCCCAGAAAATCAAACCATAAATTAGCATGCAAATAAATATGAGTATAATACACTTTCATTAGCACATCCTTAGTTACACTATGACTTAAAATTCTCAGCATAAAAATTCCTGTTGTAATTTGTTTAATATGATTAGTATGTTTGAGTTTTTTATTTTGAGTCACTTATTTACACACACCTTCACTACTAACTGCTTTTTTAAAGCGGAAACGTTTTCAGGACCATTCGATCCCATCAATATTGATTAGTATGTGTTGACCATCCAAGGTCTGAGTCAATATAAATACCTAAAAATTTTATGGAGCTTCCAAAGCATCCAGTATTAAATTTAGACTGAATGTCAGTAGTTTATCCTGTGTTTATGCTCAAATTATTGGCATTACACCAATTGTTAACGGCTGATGTTACTGTGTGTACTCTAGGTCTTAATATGCGTTCAGCTTTGTCATAGAAAGAAATTGCTAGATCATCTGCATAAAAGTAAGGAGTAAACTTTTCACCACTAATTGAAATGGGAACACAATAAAAAATACAGGTCCCAAAATTGACCCTTGGGGAACTCCATAATTTACAGGGTTGAACTCGGAAAAACTTGCATTAAAATAAGTTGCCTGAGCTCTGTTGCTAAAATAAAACCTTAGAAATTGAATGCTGTTATACTGAAAACCCTAAAAATTAAGCTTCTCTAACAGAATAGTAGGTGAGACAGTGTCAAAGGCTCTGGAAAGATCAAAAAGCCTAGTTGACATCATTTTACCGTTATTAATATTTTCATAGCACTGTTTCAGAAAGCTAGTAACAGCCTTTATTGTACTCATGCCATGTCTGAAGCCAAATTGGTTTTTATTAAATAACTGGTTGGTTTCAAAATAAATCACAGTTTGCTTACATAATAATGCTTCAAATACCTTGCCTATTATTGGAATTATACAAATAGGTCTATAGTTCTCATAACAAGTTTTATCACCTTTCTTAAATATTGGTATTACTTTGGAAAATTTAAAAGCATCCGGAAAATGACCAGCTTTGAGGCAACTATTAAAAACGTAACTTAATGGTTCACATATATATGGAGCAGCTAATTTAAGAATTTTAGAATTAATTCCATATACATCCACGCATGTACTGCTATTGAGATTCATAATACCAGAGTAAGCATCTTCTGTGATTACTTTCTGCAACTTACACCATTACTTTCTCAAAGTTGGAATGAGAATGAGTTGGAGACAACTTGAAACTTGAGTCAGTTTCTGCAAAAAGAACTTGCAACATTACTAAGATAAGTGAAAATCAAACATCTTGTGAGATCGGTTAAGGACAAACTGGACCTTAAGGTACCAGGGGTATACCGCATCCCCTGTGAATGTGGGACGCCATACATAGGGCAAACCGGCAGGACCATTTCCACCAGGATCCAGGAACATGAACGGTCCATACGCTTAATGCAGCCTGAAAAGTCAGGGTTGGCGGAACATTGCTTTGAAAAAGACCACAGAGCTAACTTCAAAGGTACGACCATTGTGGCAAAATGCAGCGGTGTCTGGGAACGCAAGGTTAAGGAGGCTCTGTCCATCTCCTCCGAGAGGAACACACTGAACCGGGACGCAGGTTTGCAGTTCAGTCCTGCCTGGAAACCAGCTTTAAAGTTAGAGATTGACCGCCTGAGAAAACACAGATTCCAGCGTAGCCGTGAACCGTCTCCAGACTAGGCTTGGTGTTTTCTACTGGGTACGTACTAACATATGTACTGGTCCCTTCTACCTTGGTAGCCATTCATCATCCTGATGATGGGAGAGATGTACGCTCCCGAAACGTCGATGGCTCTTCATCACTTCACCTGGCTCGAAGCCCGAGAACAGCTTGAATATATTCTTGTCAATGTTTCTTTCACCATTACTTTCTTCATTATGTTGTACCATTCCAAGCTAGGCACATAAACAACTTAATTGTAGCCTTCACTTCATTTGCACCAAAGCCCTGAATGGTTAATTGAGAGGCAAACTCACACAGTGCTGTTTGGCAAACATTTTTGTCCTTGTATAGGACGTCGTGCTCGTCCCACAATCGACGAACTTTATGTTCATATCATCGCTCCACTTTGGAGCCATAATTACATAAATTATAGCTTAACACACAAAGCTGTAATTAAAAACACAAGCGGACTGGCTCAGCTATAATCATACAACTACGTCCTGTCTGTTCACATGGCAACAGTTGTCACGACAGTACTGTATTCTGGATGGTGGGGGAAGCAGCCGGGCCCAACTGGTTGTCCTTGGTCTACTCCTCGGGACAATAGATTGCTGTGGCAATTGTGAGGGCAGTTGGACCGAAGTGTTCACATGCAGTCAATAATTTTATGCTAGACAACTGTCTTCTAACAATTGTCCCAGCAACTGGCATTGTGTAAATGCGGCATTAGAACATATACCCCATGAGAAAAATGAGTGTGTGGAACGCATAAATACATGCCTACAGACAGACATAACTACTCGTTGAAAACTTCAAATTATTTGGTACTCATGCAGTTGTTCTCTGCCATTAACCTCTTAAGCGCTATAGACATGAAATCAAGTCCATTTAAAATGACGGATGAGTGTTATGGGCATGTATACACGTCCTGTGCGTTTGTGCATTTAACTCTTATTTATCCCTTATCTAACTCAACTTATTTTAATTTTCCCTTTATGAAACATTTAAATAAAGTGTACTCAGGGGTCTCTGTCTAGGGGATATGTGAATAGCGACCACAAGGTACCCAAGCTGAGCAGAACATTACTTCCACTTACTGGTGTTTCGCTCCTCACTGTAACTTTTCTATCTGACCTTACCTTGGTCATCTCTTGGTCTCTTCCGACCCCGATGCTATTAGGGTTCCCGAGGGCTAGGGAGTCTTTATTTTTCCAACCTCTCCATTTCTCTAATTTCTCTATAAAACCTTAACCCCTAACATGCTGACCTGTCATGGCATGTAATACGTCTTCTGATTGGTAATCAGAGGATATGGTCGGTGAATTTATTTTGATAACTCTCCCGGTTAGGTCGGTGAGACCCGTAAACCAACGACAGGTGTGGTCCTCCAGACATTCTGGGGGTTGTGAGAGAGCGATGTGACCGCCAAAACATAAAAATATGGTGTTCTCTAAAAAGCGGTTACTATTACTGCTATTGCTCTCTTCAATATCATCAGTGAAAAATATTGGAGAGCAAGAGGATTAATGACTTCATTGTCAGAATCCAGCATTAGCTAACAACAACATTTAAGTAAAGCCTATATACTTTACTGGCTTACCTTAATATGTTTGTTCTGCGGTGATATGCCTCAAAACAGGGATAAACACACAAGGGCACATCTCCACATTTGCGAATTTCCTTCTTGCGGCACTCGAAACAGTTTCGAGATGGGCGGGACTTTGCTTTTGGCGGTATTCTTTTAGGATGTTTTCCTTGAAGTCTGAGGGGTGCAAGGGCTCTGGATTTTCAACCCCCAACATGGTATTGTTCAATTAGGCTGCAAGCTATTGATAGTCGGAAGTCCAGGTAGGTCATTGTCTTGTGTGGGTTTAGAGCTCTCCAAATTACCAAACAATTGTATATGGTGATATCCAGTTGGTGCAAAAATACCTTTTTATACCACTTCTCACTTCAGCTACTAGCAGGAAAGTATATGTATTTCAAGAAAGAAACAAACGGAGCCTGCTATCCAAGTTACGAAACACGCATAAGGGAAAGTTGCTAATATGCTTTATTCTGATAACTCATAGACCACGCATACACTAGTGCTTTATTTCACACTATGCTATGTTTTGCTGATGCACAAACCACACATACAATGGGTCGACTACTGTTTCTTTCAGAGAACTTATATTAGATGCATTCGACAGAGGAAAGTTAACTTTTCACCACAGTGAAACAAAATAGTGCCATTTCAACGACTTGCTAAAGCAGCTCTACTTTGCTGATGACGTACATGTATACTGCATATAACGAGTTTTATACCAGTTTTTGTTTCATTAAAATAACTTAATATTTAGGCAAAATACAGCTGTGTATTTACGAAGCACTTCTAATGCATTTAACAATTTAAATGCCCGGCGTTGGATATTGCTTAGCAGTTCTCGGCCCGCGGAGGCTTTAAATGGCCAGCAGTCAAGAGGTTAAGGTACCTGGCGTTCCAGACATGATTCATTTTTTTGTCCATGGGGGTACATGTTATAGGATATTTCAAATAGAAAATTTACAATATTTAAAATTTAAAGTAATTAAATATTTACAAGTTTAAAAATTCATCTACACTGTAGAAGTTGTAGTCGTTTAAGAAATTTAGTAACATTCTTTTACTAAATGCTGTGATTCAATATTTTTTATGGATTCAGCTACTTTTTGTATAGATGTAGGCCAGCATATGTGAAACTATTTTCATAAATTTTTGTCTTGTGCAAAATTTACAATGAACTGAAGAGACTCTAAAGTAAGAACAAAATTAGAAACTAAAAACTTCACTTATCTTAGTAATATTGCAAGTTCCTTGGTGCAAAGCTGAGTTGACTCCAACTCATTCTCAAAGCTCTTACTTTAGAATATTGTTGCTTCACTGTTAATAGCTTCAATTTCCTTAATTAACTGAAGTGACGTTTCATATGGACAAGATTTTATATACTTAAACATTTGGCAAAGGCAAGATATTTAATTTCTTAAACTATGGTTTGCAATTAGTTGTGGTAAAGAGATCTGCTATAATTTTAATTACGTTCTTTTGCATTCTGAAAATGTTTACGCTACCTTTGGAATTTCCCCCTAAAATTCTACCCTATATCAATACATTATGCATATATACAAAGTATGCTATTCTAATAACATTTAAACTAGATAGGTATTTGATTGCACTTATTAAGGACCACATTTTACTTAGCTTTCTTGTCAATGTGATTTTCCCAACTCAGATTTTCATCCAATATTAGACCCAAGATTTGCTAGATTTTACAGCTTATGGCCTTGTCCCAGAGTTAATTTTGGATATATTTGATTTTTATTTTGTTTGTTATGGAAGCTTAATAGCTGTTGTTTTTTCCTTTCCTAATATTAACATATTTGTGTTGAACCAGATGAGAATAATTTTTAAAACCGTTATCAATATGTACATATGGCTCCTCCTTGCTCTCCCTTTGATAAAAATATTGATACCAACCAGGGTTGCCAACATTTAAAAGTAAAGTTATCGTACCAGCCACTCAAAATTATAGATTTGGGTTCAAAATTATCGTACATCATAAACCAAATGCTACAACAATAAAAATATCAGTATAACACTTATGAAAATGTAATAGTAATGATGTTTATTATATTCGCTTACAAGATTGATGACCTCAACCAGTATTACAACCTTAGCACTTATGTTTCTCGCACTACTCATCTGAAAGTTCATCATCTTCAACTGTTCCAGCATTATACAAATTTGTTGTTGGGATAAACCCTAACATCTTCTCGGTGACTTGCAGATTTTCGGATATACCACATTCTATCATAAGCTGAGATGACAAAATAAGTTAACTTACGGTAGCTAGCGCCAATCTGTTTCTAACTCTGGTTTTTACTAAACCCAGTTTAAAAAAAGCTTTTGCAAGAAGCGCTTCTGTGGGGCAACAAAACACAGATTATACGAACAAAATCACTGATAATGCAAAGACCGCTAGTTCTTTTAAATCAGTATTTCCACCAAGGTGACACGTGTGTTGAACAGCACTCCAGAAACTGTCAGGTTCAGGCATGTTCTTTATTTCACACGGAATACCACTTATTCCTAGTTTTCTACATTTATCACCAATTTTGTGAACAGTGCTTTTTTTATTGAGATTACCAGATCTGGGCACACTGGCAACAAGAGGATAAAGGGAAGAAGGATTAGTAGGATATGAAATGGTTGCCTTAGAGGGGTGGAGACAGGCCAAAGTCCAAATTTGTTTCATTTCGCTAGTGTGACAAACCAGTGAAAATGATATTTTGCCAGTATCGAACTATCATACATTCAAATTATCGTACACCCCCATAATTATTGTATGGGTTGGCAAACATTGTACAAGCATTATTGCCCCCATAATTATCGTACGAGTTGGCAACCCTGATACCAACCACAAAAAGTGAGCAAGTGCGTGAGTGAGAAGGGTTTAAAGATCCGTTGACAGCTAGGTCATTAGGGCCCCAAGGCATAAGTTAAAGAACAGGGAAACTCGCCACTACTTAACACAGAGAATTAAAACATTAAAACAAGAAAGTTAAAAAGGACAACAGTTAAAACACAAACACTGGCCTAAAAAGGTAAGTTTAAACAGTTAAAACGTAAAAAATGATCTAAAAGGTAAGCAATGAAAACGAGATAAACATCATAAAAGTTTAAAATAAATTCACCACAAAACAAAATACAAGTTAAACCTGCTTACCGAAGCCAATACCTCAGCACTGTACAGCTATCGTACGTTGCCTAAGATGGACTTCAGGGTGCAACCCAGGCCAAAGAACTGGCATTCACAAGTGTATTGCAGACAATCAAGGAGGACATGGACCACAGAAAGTTGAATGCCACAGGTGGAACAGACAGGTGCCGGATCACCACGCAAAAGGTGTCCATGCATGACGCATGTGTGATAAAAACTTGTTACGTGTACATCTGTCATATTATTTACATCATCTGCCAAATTAATATATGATATAAATAAAAGAGGCCCAAGTACACATTCTTGACATAATCAATTGGCAGTATTTCAAAATTCATTATATGATCTTTATTTTTCCAAATATTTTTTTCCAAACCATCAAATGTATGGGTCCATTTAATTGTTTTAGTAATATAACCTCTGGATTTATTTAGGATTAAATGACCAAAAATGATCTGTCACAGCTGACTTATCAATCTGTTATATTTAATATTTCTAAAATGTTCTATTATTCCAGTTTCCAAATGACGTTTGCTTTTCCCAATGTAAATCCTGTAACAGTCTAAGTAACTAAACTAATAAATGAGTTATTATTGATTTCCTTGCCATTTAAATGGTGCTATTTTAATTATACATGTATGTTAGTAATTTCATTATTTTACAACACATTCACACCACTAACCTTGTTCTGTGGTAGCTTAGCTCTTGCTGTTTGGAGCGGTGTATGCCACAGGAGTGTGTTTATTGTTACATTTTGCTCAAATGGAGTCACATGTGGACTGTCAGCTTCAATTTATATACAAATTCCCTATGTTACCGTTGCAAACAAATCCACAATTTAGATTTCATTAGACTAGGTCCATGTTAAACAAAGGAAGCCAACTAATTTTTACAATTACTTCACTCACTTGTTTATTAAAAACTGGAACGTTTTTGAGAGATGTCTCTCTCATCTTCTGCAGATGGTGACTCGTACAGTTTTTAATAAACAAGTGAGTGAAGTAATTGTAAAAATTAGTGTGACTCTTCTGCGAGTCACCATCTGCAGAAGATGAGAGAGACATCTCTCGAAAACGTTCCAGTTTTTAATAAACAAGTGAGTGAAGTAATTGTAAAAATTAGTGTGACTCTTCTTATTTCAACATGAATGAAACTTCACTGTCAACATTGCTTCTATGTCAAATATTTAAAGGAAGCCAACACTTCAGACCAAGGAGAGTTGCCATTTTGCACAGCTCTTTAGGCCACTGTTTGAGTTTCATCTACCCAAAAATAAAATTAAGGTGATCTAAAGTAACAATATACTTGCCAACTTCCTGAAATTGAAACCCACATCCAGCAAAATGTAATAACTTTAGTGATTAGATGAAATTTAGAACGTGTACAATGTTCAGCAGAGTAATTCTACAAAAATTATATGGGAAAATAAATAGGAATTTCATGTTATAAGAGTCCTTGAAGACCTAGTAGAACTGCTTCTGCCACACATGGTGAAATTCTTCCTGGTACCACAATGAACCTGTTCTGATTATGAGTAAGCATGGACTTTCACCACAGGAGCTGATAATTATAGATGAAATCCGGGCTGATTTACCATGGTCTGCAGGAGTAACTATGTCTAGAGATTTCGTCCACAACTGCAGTGGACATCATCTGTGAAGGTTCAGCCTTAAGCTCAATAGAACAATCCAGTTAGCGAAATGTGGACCACTCAGGAACTAGTAGCAGGTTGTTTAATGTCATCAGTGATGGGTTACCAAGTTCTGTTGAGCTTAAGTTTGAGCCTTCGCCGAGAAGATTTTGCCCATGCCACAGATGACGTCCACCGCAGTTGTGACGAAACGTCTGAACCCAGTTACTCCAGAAAACCACGGCAAATCAGCCTGGAAGTTTCTTATAGAATTACATTTTAATTATTTCCTAAGAAATGGTTAGATTAACCGTATTTTTTTAAAATATGATTTGAATATAATACATATTTTTTTGTTTGCATTTTACAATCACATCTTACTACTAAGCTGTTAGGTTGTGAAACACAACAATGTGCAGAAATAACAATGTTGTTGTTGTTTTCTAGTGCCTTGCATCTGGCAATGAAGCCATTAGCATTCGTGCTTTCCAATACTTTTGAACTGTAGTTTCTTCTGATCTTAATGCTTCACAGGTCTTCAAGTGGTCTTCGTAAGGTGGGTAGTAAGGGGTAGTGATGCGCCTCCTATAGCCTCTCCTACCCAATTCCCATCCTCATCCTGCCCGTGGTGCACCCTGCTTTTAACAGATGAGGCTCTGGGGATCGAATCACAGCGGTATAACTGTTTCATCTAAAATGGAGGAAATGTCATTTACAGATGTGCTGGCCTATCATAGCACAACAGCGCCCCTCAGAGGCACATGAGGGGAAGGTCGGTGGATCTAAATACCACCTATTTAGTCCTCCCGGCTAGGTCCGATGGACCCGTTGACCAACGATAGGTGTGGTCCCCCTTGCAAAATGGGGGTTTAATTCGGTTGATGAAACTGCCACATTGTAAAACTGGTGCCCGTTAAGAAAACAGTTACATAAAAGCCACATACATGAATATGAGTCCTAAAGAAATAACAATGTACTTTAATGTATTTTCATTAATATCTACATATCTACATTACAATGGAAATTCTGCTAATCCAGACTTAACCCTCACTTCCTCAGATATATTTCACCTAGTGTCTAGAAAAGTCCTTGATGACAGATCATATTAACCACTATCAAATTACTTCTGCAAATAAATATAATTCAACACCTAGCAAACCAAAAGGCACCTGGAATTTCAAAACAGCAAACTGGATTAAATTACAAAACCAAATAGATGACAACCTAGCAAATGCAACCTTTGATTTTAATGAAAACACCCCTGATAAAAATTGTAAGAAATTGTGTTATATAATCTTGAAAGCTGGCAAAATGCACATTCCTAGAGTAAAGATTTTTAAATACAAACTATTCTAGTCCAATAAAGTTACAGAACTTATAATAGAAATTTAGCAAGAAAAACAGCTGAACAAACTAAATCAACAACAGACTTTCAAATCTGGAGAAAGAAAGCAGCTCATATGAAAAAGGAAATTATAAATTCCAAAGTACAATGCTTCCAAAACTTGGCATAAAATTTGGATTATAAAAACAAAAGTACATAATTTTATTTCAACATTACAAAATAATGAAAAAATCCCCCAAAAGTACCAATCAAGATATTTAATAAAACCATATTTGATAACCACAAAATCAGTGAAGCCTTCACCAAAGATTTTACAAGGAAAAAAATTAAAACAAAAAAACAAACATGAAGGAAAAAGAAATTAAACAGAAATTGAAACAATTTACCATAGTAATCAATAAAGATGGTATTTGTAACTCAAATTTCACCACACAATAATTAAAGTGATCTACAGAGAAATTACAAAATAAAAAACAGCCAGGTCCTGACCACATTTTTGGAGAATTTCTTAAACTTCTAGGTCCTCAGGCATTAATTACTTGCCTAAACCTTATCAATCAAATATAGAACACCAGTATCTCCTCCACATGGAAAAAGGCCATTATAATTCCAATTCTGAAACCTAAGGAACCTGCAGAAAACATTTCTAACTATCGTCCCATTTCACTGACAAGTATATTGTTGAAGACAATGGAATGAATGGTTCAGTCTAGACTTTATTGTACTTAGAAAAAAATAATCTAATATCATTAGCTCAAGCAGGATTTCGAACTCACCACTCCACTACAGAACAGACTCTGAAATTTAGTCAAAAAACTAAAGATGGTCTTGACGCACAAAAAACCGTAGCAGCAATATTTATGGACTTTGAAGATGCCCTCAGGTCTGTGTGTGGGAATTAAAACTTATGGACAAAATCATGAAATCAAATATTAATTGCAATATATTACGTTGGATCTACTGTTTCATCAATCAAAGATTTTGTGCAACAAAATATGGCAACGTAACATTTAAATACAAACAAACAAAAATTGGACTTCAAGGCTCGTAATTAGCCCCACACTTTTTAATATTATGATTATTTACCAATAGAACTACACAAAATTGATTATTAATTGTACACTTTATGCAGACGATCTAACCATCTGGACATCTGCTCCTCGAAATACTCAGCATAAACTCAATTCACAAATGAATGATGCCATACACTCATTAGAACAATGATGTAAGATAATTGCATGAAAATTAATGCCAATAAATGTTATGAGATTTTTTCCCTAACACATATTCTACCTGAGTTCCCCTTTAAAATAAATGGACAAAACATTCAACAGCAAGATTATGTTAAAGACATTGGTATATATGACAGAAAATTATCTTGAGAATATCATGTTAAAAATATAACAAGAAGTAAACAAAAGTTGCAATATATTAAAGAGATAACAGGAACAAAATGGGGTTGCTCTAGGGAAGTACTAAATAACACCTACCAAATTTTGTATTCAGACAGGGTTTTTCTTATTAAGTTTATCTATATAGGTGTCATGCCTGGAAAAAAAAAAAAAAGAAAAAAAAAAATTTATGTGTAGCACTCACAATTACTCTAAACCTTATTTTGGCCATCATTTCTCTGTTAATCGGCCAATTTCAACAAGCAAGGCAAGATATTAAAGGTCTCATCAAGAGCTTCCAGAAACCTAAAGAAAATTCACTTAACTATCTTAGTCTACATTTAACAGTCACAATTAGTCGACACCTTATTTTCCATAATTTCTCTGTTAATGGGGAAATTTCAACAAACAAGCCAGGATATTGAAGGTCTCGTCATGGAAAACGGCTCCAACAATTGGAATTAAAATTTATATTTAGTTAACATTTTGCTTTTCAAGTTTATGTAAATAAGTATCTTCTCCCAAAAAAAGGATTAAAAAAAAGGAAAAGAAAATCCGAGTAAAGCTCGGTCACCCAGGTACTGTGATGTTAATATGAAGATGCAGTCATATTCTGTTTATTATTACAACAATTTCTGACCGATCTACTCTTTCTTCACGAAGTTGTAGCATGAACGAGGGGCACAACAAAAGAAAACAGCAATTTTTACAGACAAGAAACTTGTATTTCACAACACTGCTTCCAAAGAAATAGGCAAAACATGTATGTTGAGTTAAAGCAAGAAGCAAAGACTAGTGGGAACATGTACTTCACTTTCACTTTACAGAACAACATTGGCTAATGTGCCATATCAGCTTTAAATCCATATCCCAAACGTTCAAACAATATTTATAGCATAGCAGTAGTGGTTTTAATGACTAGAAAACACAAAAGACAAGTGATCAGCACATTACAATGAGTACAGTGAACAAGATTGAATCTGAAATTCAGTTTGATCTCAATCTGTGTTCCATGCAGATTCCAGTATGGAAGTACTTGGGCGACTGAGCTTCGCTAGGCATTCCCCCCCCCCCCCTGGTGAAATCTTGTTCTTTGGTAGAAGATACCTATATAGATAAACTTGAAAACAAAACATTAACTAAATAAAGTTCTTTATCGCAATTATGTTGCGTGGTAAAACTGATTGCATAAAAACCTTCTCCATGAAAAAGCACTTCGATATGCCAATTTTCATGGTGATCGGGCAACCGGGTTTGGAGTTTGCTCACTCTTCAAAATACAATATTTATAGGCGTTGGTGTGTATGAAGTTGATAAACGATAGAGAATAACATGTGAATTGTTACGTAAAACAAAAGTGAGTAGAGAAAATAGCATGAATGTAATACGTTGTATTTCTATTTCAAACATATAGACGGGATGAGCTGTAAAACGTAAACTGATATAGCTAGATAAACTTAATGTATTCTGATAGCCTTGGAAGAGGACTTTAAAACACTAGCTCGTTTGCTGAAATCGATTAACAGAGAAATTATGGCTAAAATAAGGTTTTGACTAATTGTGACTGTTACTCGTACACTAAGATAGCTATGTCAACTTTCTTTAGGTTTTCTGAAAGCTCTTGATGAGACCGTTAATATCCTGGCTTGTTTGTTGACATTGGCCCATTAACAGAGAAATTATGGTCAAAATAAGGTTTAGAGTAATTGTGAGTGTTACGCATATAATCACGTTTTTTCAGGAATGACACCTATATAAACTTAAAAAGCAAAACCTTAACTGCATTCAAAATGTGATCGAAATCATTAGAGCGGTTTCCAAGTTGCGCAGAATATTAATATATATACACACACACATACAAGAATTGCTCGTTTAAATATATAAGATAATACAACTGCACATACAGTAAATCACTGAATGCAAGTGTTACAACAATAATTGGCTCGCCCTTCAGATCTAAATCCATTTTAATTAGCTGTGAAAAATGCTCACAGATAAAGCTTATGCAACAAAGTGTGATCAGGTTCAGGCACCAGCATCTGTGACTTGAGTCATAGCAATGACATTGAGTTTTTCAAGTTTGATTATTTGACAAATTAGCAGATGGTTTCAAGCAGCACTACAATATTTCTGCTGTACAAGTGTTCAGTAATGTGTTTCCATTGTTTGGCATCATTACAATTGGTAGGACAGTCCAGTGCAAATGAGGGTCAATCCACGTCAAATCGCACACCCGTAAAACACTTTTTCGTAGGAGGTTCAAATTTTTTTTTTTATGAATAATAGGCATCAAATAAGGAGACCCGTATTTTTTTATTTATGGATTTTTAAATTATTTACTTAGTTATGGCTATTAGAATTTAAACAATTTCTGCGCACACCGTAATATAAAATCACTTGTTACTCTAAGGCCATATAGAGTTGAGAGTTGGGGTTTGGCGCACTGGAAAGGGTAAATACAACACTTTTAATAACTTTCGATCAATTATTATTACACACAAATTTTGGACTGTTTTTTTTTGACACTATATTTTGTAAAACCAAAAACAGAATTTAAATCGATGTGTTAAAAATCTAAAAAAAATATACACTTATTCCCTGATATTTTATCTATAAAATAAGACTTTAAAAACTATGGAGAGAGCATAAGTGCATTTGCTACAATTTTTTTTTTCTGGAGGCCTGCAAGCGCTCATGGAGGACAGGAAGTAGTGATCCATTTGTACAGCTAGATTCGCCGTTCTTGGTTCCTGGAGGAAGTACGAGATGTAAAGCTTGAAAGCGAGTACCAAGCCAGGTGAGAGCAGACAGCATGCGAATTGGTGCATCAGCTTCGTATGCTACTCATATAACTTCTTACTAAGGCAGTACACTCCATGTAGAATAATGTCTCCACAATGCACCTTCTTTCTGATACTCCTGTGGTATCTTATACGCGCTTTTGAACTTTTTGAAAAAATCTGATGTAAGCAGTTCTTTGTGTTTAGCTTCTTTCTTCATGCATGCCCATGGATTTGAAACAGTTTCTCTGCTCTGACTGTCTGATGTTTTGGTCCGTAATTTAGAACGAACAGGTGGCATAATTGATTTACGCTATGATCAATGTCTCACAAATTCACTATATTCATTCTTTATCGCAAAGATCTATGCCTTCAACTGCACACTGCACTAAAAAGCACCTGTGAATTAGGAAGAACTGTCTCAGATCATGCAGACATCACTACCTTCCCCCTCCCTCCCCACATGCATGGTTTCATTTGCAGAATTATACAAAATGAGCTGATGAAACAGACAAAAGCAATGGGTTCGTCTACAGGACTTCCAGTCAAGGTCAGGGGCCAAGAATGATGGGTCCAGCTGTGCTTTATAATTACACTCCTTCATTCCTTTGTCAAAAACTGAAGCTTTAGTGAAACAATTTTCTTTCGAAGGAGGTAGAAGAGTAGAAATTTAAGGTTTTGTGTTGTATGGGAACATTAGTTTAAAATGCATAGTTTAAAAACAGTTTGAAGATGCTAATAGTGTACATATAATAGTGTCAGCTAGCAGTGTTCTCCTTACTGTACTGTTGTAACGTTCATGGAACTTCAAGCAATGAACAGTTGCCGCAATGGAAGGTGGCAATTGTGTGAGGTTACGGTAGCCGTCACCGCTGCACTGATTTGTAAAGTTAATTACAACTGAACTATTAGAGACTCCATTCTGATTTTTTCTGAGAATATTGAATAAACTTCTGTAAATTTTGAGTTTTTTTTTCAGATTTTTAAATGGTCGAGTTTGTTTTGTTATCTAACTTTAAAACTTTAATTGTATAGAATATAATATTAATAATAATTAATAAAATTTGCTTGAGTACAGTCGGAGGTATGACTGATCGAAGGGTGCGGAGTGCGCAATTTTTGGGACATTTCAAAAACTAATATCTGCCAAAATAATTTTTTTTATATAAAACCAAGAAACACGGGTCAAATGTATTTTGCTCCAAAACACACACACAAAAAAAACAAAAAAAAAAAAAAAAAACCCTGAGATATTAAGGTCAATTTTTACCATATTTTGTGCGATTTGACATGGAATGACTCATCAATGAAGAGATTCACCAGTCGCACTATTCATAGGACGTTAGCAGTACAATTGTTACTGAAAACATCTCATGTGTTCTCCAGCACAAAACTATTCTTACATATACTTAATTCTGTATCTAATTTGTGTCAATCAACATGATAAACATTTGCAGACATCGTCTTATTGCTAATTTCACAATCATTAGAGGCACGTTTAAGAAAATTAAAATTGTTGAAAATTTTCATGATGCATCTTTGGAAGATTAACCAACTTTTGGTTTTTGAGCTATGCTGGCTGTGTTTCTCTCTC
Organism: Tenodera sinensis; assembly: GCA_030765045.1. NCBI lineage: Eukaryota > Metazoa > Arthropoda > Insecta > Mantodea > Mantidae > Tenodera > Tenodera sinensis. The sequence continues at coordinate 386,426,217 of CM060964.1, forward strand.
TCACATGCATACATGCGGTTGCAATTTTCAACGTGTGTGTGTGTGTGTGTGTGTGTGTGTGTGTGTGTGTGTGTGTGTGTGTGTGTGTGTGTGTGTGTGTGTGTGTGTGTGTGTGTGTGTGTGTGTGTGTGTGTGTGTGTGTGTGTGTGTGTGTGTGTGTGTGTGTGTGTGTGTGTGTGTGTGTGTGTGTGTGTGTGTGTGTGTGTGTGTGTGTGTGTGTGTGTGTGTGTGTGTGTGTGTGTGTGTGTGTGTGTGTGTGTGTGTGTGTGTGTGTGTGTGTGTGTGTGTGTGTGTGTGTGTGTGTGTGTGTGTGTGTGTGTGTGTGTGTGTGTGTGTGTGTGTGTGTGTGTGTGTGTGTGTGTGTGTGTGTGTGTGTGTGTGTGTGTGTGTGTGTGTGTGTGTGTGTGTGTGTGTGTGTGTGTGTGTGTGTGTGTGTGTGTGTGTGTGTGTGTGTGTGTGTGTGTGTGTGTGTGTGTGTGTGTGTGTGTGTGTGTGTGTGTGTGTGTGTGTGTGTGTGTGTGTGTGTGTGTGTGTGTGTGTGTGTGTGTGTGTGTGTGTGTGTGTGTGTGTGTGTGTGTGTGTGTGTGTGTGTGTGTGTGTGTGTGTGTGTGTGTGTGTGTGTGTGTGTGTGTGTGTGTGTGTGTGTGTGTGTGTGTGTGTGTGTGTGTGTGTGTGTGTGTGTGTGTGTGTGTGTGTGTGTGTGTGTGTGTGTGTGTGTGTGTGTGTGTGTGTGTGTGTGTGTGTGTGTGTGTGTGTGTGTGTGTGTGTGTGTGTGTGTGTGTGTGTGTGTGTGTGTGTGTGTGTGTGTGTGTGTGTGTGTGTGTGTGTGTGTGTGTGTGTGTGTGTGTGTGTGTGTGTGTGTGTGTGTGTGTGTGTGTGTGTGTGTGTGTGTGTGTGTGTGTGTGTGTGTGTGTGTGTGTGTGTGTGTGTGTGTGTGTGTGTGTGTGTGTGTGTGTGTGTGTGTGTGTGTGTGTGTGTGTGTGTGTGTGTGTGTGTGTGTGTGTGTGTGTGTGTGTGTGTGTGTGTGTGTGTGTGTGTGTGTGTGTGTGTGTGTGTGTGTGTGTGTGTGTGTGTGTGTGTGTGTGTGTGTGTGTGTGTGTGTGTGTGTGTGTGTGTGTGTGTGTGTGTGTGTGTGTGTGTGTGTGTGTGTGTGTGTGTGTGTGTGTGTGTGTGTGTGTGTGTGTGTGTGTGTGTGTGTGTGTGTGTGTGTGTGTGTGTGTGTGTGTGTGTGTGTGTGTGTGTGTGTGTGTGTGTGTGTGTGTGTGTGTGTGTGTGTGTGTGTGTGTGTGTGTGTGTGTGTGTGTGTGTGTGTGTGTGTGTGTGTGTGTGTGTGTGTGTGTGTGTGTGTGTGTGTGTGTGTGTGTGTGTGTGTGTGTGTGTGTGTGTGTGTGTGTGTGTGTGTGTGTGTGTGTGTGTGTGTGTGTGTGTGTGTGTGTGTGTGTGTGTGTGTGTGTGTGTGTGTGTGTGTGTGTGAGAGAGAGAGAGAGAGAGAGAGAGAGAGAGAGAGAGAGAGATAGCTAGATATAGCAAGTACCGTACTGTTCGCCGATGACACTAGTTTGCTGATCACTAGTAAACACTGAAATGAATATCTAACAAATCATCTGTAAACCTAGATAAAAAGTTGTTAAATTTATAACTCATCGAACATCACACACTCCGATTAAAATTGGGATTAATGACATGTTATTAGAACAAATAGATACCAAATTTCTGGGCCTTCAATTAGACAAATATTTAAAATGGAAAGCTCACATTTAGTATATCTTATGCAAACTAAGCTCTGTGTGTTATGCTATCCGAGCAGTGGTAAATGTGAGTTCTATAGGCACACTTAAATTAGTGTACTATGCATATTTTAAGTCTATCATGGAATGTGCAATTTTATTTTGGAGCAATTCAGTACAGAGTAGACAGATATTCCTCAAACCAAAGAAGGTTATCAGAATTATTTCTAACACTCATTGTAGAAGCTCATGCAAAAATTTCTTTAGACAACTGAAGATATTAACCTTACCCTGCAATGTAAATATTTTCGATCCTAAAATTCTTTATATGCAATCGAGCCACATTTATCACAAACAATGAAACTCATGAGATAAACACTACACAAAAGAGTGACATCCATCATCCCAGGGCAAACTTTCTTGCTTCTAGGAAGGTGTATACTATGAAACCATAAAATATTTAATGCTCTTCCTAATGATCTTAAGGAAAAAGTTGACAATTTCAATGCTTTTAAAATTGAAGAGTACCTATGTTCAATATAATTTTATTCTGTACAGGATTATCGGAATGACAAATTATTCCTTTAACCCACTGGCTGCCAAGATACGATGAAATCAGATGCCAATTGCCTTTGAATAATGCCATGATCCGATCCAGTCCGATCTGCTGAGGCTGGTTTTTCACATTCAAATAATTTACAAATTATGCAACAAATAGCGTATGTGTCCACATCTAATCTGCGATATGTAAACTGTGTCTTGGTATCATTGTTTGTTTGTTAATCGCTGCATTTCCCGTACAATTAATTTTTCTTTCTGATGATGTCAAGCGTCGGGCATTTTAGCATGCTAGAAGAAGAGAGCGGTAAACACGTGTTGTAGGTTGTTGCGTGCAGAGCTTAATTATTTATTCTATATACAGTGATTTCTTGTGGCGTTTGCTTAATGACCATTAAAGAATGGCATACTGGAATAAAAAATCTTTGACAAAATGAAATTGCAGCAGCATTGCTGGAAAGCGACAGCTGTAGTGATATTTCTCTCAGTGATGATGACAGTGACAAACGAAATAAACAGTCATGTGTTACGCAATCTCCCGCAGGAAGTGCCACAGATCAGGATAAAGATGAACTTGATACCAACTGGCAAGATATAATTAACCACGAACATGAAGCTTTTTGGAACATGAGGTTTCAATGGCATTCGCCAAGAAAAAAAACTCTAAATTGCAGTTCATATTATTAATCGTGCTCATTTCAACAATTTTGAACATAGAAGTTTCAAAATTTGTAATTTTATAAATAATATAATGATTAATTGACAGGCAAAAGCAAAATTGGTATGTGATAATAATTATGGTGTCAAAAACAAAGTGGAAAATTAAAATTTAAAAATAAAAATTTAACAATTCAAATTTTTTTAAAAATATGTGTACAAGAGTAAGGTTCTCAAAAGTGTGTATAAATGTAAAACAACATTTCAGAAGTGACTGCAAAAATCTTAATTCAACAGATTCAAAATTGAGGTGAGTGGAAAGCTTTGTGTAAAACCTTACATCTCTCCATATTTAGGGCTGGCAGTTTAAGCAGTAGTATAGCATTTAGCTTGGCAGCGAAAGGGTTAATGCTTATGTAGCTTTGAAAGTAAGTTTCAAGGTGCTTTAGTGACAAACCATTGTCAATTACATTTTATGCCTACTTGAAAGCTATTTAAATTTCTTATATACTTAAACAAGCAATTCTTGTATATATATATATATATAAATATATATATTCCATACAGCTTGGAAACAGGCTTAACGATTTCCATCAAATTTTGTATTCAGACAGGGTTTTGCTTTTTAACTTTATATAGGTGTAATTCCTGAAAAAACACAATTTTACGCGTAAGAGTCACAATTACTCTAAACCTTATTTTGGCCATAATTTCTCTGTTAATGGGCCAATTTAAACAAACAAGCGAGGATATTAAAGATGTCATCAAGAGCTTTCAGAAAACCTAAAGAAAGTTGACCTAGCTATCTTAGTCTATGCGTAACACTCACAATTAGTCAAAACTTTATTTTGGCCATTATTTCTATGTTAATGGGCCAATTTCAACAAACAAGCCAGGATATTAAAGGTCTTGTCACAGAAACCGCTCCAACAATTACGATGAACATTTATATTTAGTTAACATTTTCCTTTTCAAGTTGATCTAAATAAGTATCTCCCCCCCCCCCCCAAAAAAAAAAAACCATGATTAGAAAAAAGGAAAAGAAAAGAAAAGCCAAGCGAAGCTCGGTCGCCCAGGTACTATGTATTAAAAACTGACAATAGTTACTATGCATTGCTAATTATAAAACTAAATAATGGGATGTGACAGAAAAAGCCAAGTGAAAGTTTAAAACAAAAGTTCAATTGGTATTTGTAAATATACATTATGTTACTCTTATAACTATAGAGAGGATCTGATTTTGTTTCTGAAGTATCCCTGCTTTGTTTTTTGTGCCTGTTTATAATGTTTTTATTCTATGCTGTGCATTTCCATTGAATGTTCAATGTTCACGGGCCTGTATGGCTACTTGTGAACTCTAGTCACAGCAGGAGAATAACTGTACCTGTCTTGAACTGTATGAAGAAAGAGGCAGAGATGAAAGAAAATGAAGATGTGGTGCAGTGCATAACCAGCATAGGGATATTTGTCATTGATTGTCCCACACGCTCGACCAGTCACCTTCTCATCTGGTAACTTACTTTGCAGCTGTAATTAAGACTAGAAGTGGCCGGGCATATTTGAAGGTGGTCTCGGTCCATTTCCTCTTGCAGATCACATAGAGGACAGAGTGGGGAACAATATATCCCAATTCGTTGAATGAAAAATATATCTATGTTATTGTCAAATACAATTTTATTGAGCTCTATTCTTTTTGTTTGTGTAAGACCACCTGCATTCTATTGAAGAATTCTGATGTTAGATCTTTTATTAATATAATGTTTTGGTTCTTGAGAAGTAGTCCCCGCTTGGAGATCCAAATGGGGGACTATTTTAACTCCGAAACATTTTACCCATCAAGTCGTATTTCATAATTTGATATTGAAGAGAAATTAACAGTAATTGTAACCACTTTTTAGGGAGCACCATATTTTTATGTTTTGGCAGTTACATCACTCTCACAACCCCCAGAATGTCTGGAGGACCACATCTGTCGTTTGTTCATGGGTCCCACCAACCTGACCGGGAGAGTTATCAAAATAAATTCACCGACCATATCCTCTGATTACCAATCAGAGGACGTATTACATGCCATGACAGGTCAGCATGTTAGGGGTTAAGAGGTTATAGAGAAATTAGAGAAATGGAAAGGTTGTGCCAATTATAAAAGTAGCTGGACTTGTCCAAAGGAAGTTTTGGGGTTCCCAACACAAGCTGCCTGAATTGAAATGGGGAGAGTAGCAAGAAAAGGATTAGTTATGGAAAGGGCTTTAACCCTAGAATGACCTGGGAGGGGAGGGGGCTGTTATGCCCGCCTCCTGTCATTTTTAAAATTCTGTCTTTTAATTTTTTGATTAAAGTTATTCTCAATCACTGTTTCTACTACTGAATTTCGTAATTGTTTCAGTTTTCATTGTTGGTCTTTTTCAGAAACAATGAAACGGCAAGGTAATCATAAAGTACTGCCCTGTTGGTATGTGATTCATGTAAAAAATTAGATAAGGAATAGTTAAACAATGTTAAATACTACCTTTATAAACATCACAAGATATAATACCCAATTCTAAAGTAAATTTGTTTTAAAAACTGCTCAGACATTTTGCTACCAATGGCGATCACAAAGTATAGAGGGGAAGGGGGTGGGGTTTGGTAAATAAGGCTTGGCATTGCTAGGGTTAAAATATTGCTACGGGATCCTGAACCTTTAAGATAATTTGTTGAAATAATTTAGTAAATTATTGATTTTTGAAACTACATCACTGACTTATTTGTTAAGGAAAACATCTTTCAGGAGCTAATTGCTCAGTTCATATGGCTATCACAAAATTTAATGGCAGGTGGCTCAACACAAAATCCGCTTATAGGCGTGCTGCGCCTTGGGGTACAGAGGACACAGCTTATTGGGATAACCCCAAAAACTACTGTGACAATTCTAAAGTAAGAACAAATTAGAAACTAAAAACTTCACTTATCTTAGTAATGTTGCATGTTCTTTTTGCACAAACTGATCCAGGGTTTCAAGTTGTCTTCAACTCATTCTCAAAGCTATACAAACCTATATAGCTATATATAAGCTATACCTTATTTACTGTGACAATGTTTCCCCATTTGGTGCAGTCTGGTTATATTTGGTGATATTCCATCTGTTAAGTTGCATTAGTGCCACCAACTGTTAATAACATATAACTATGGTAAAGCTACGGCCGTAGTTGGTGTTATTGCATCCATAATGTTGTCACAGAAGCCCTTGTTTTTAACCCGTTGTAGAGAAGTCAATCGATAGATTTTAAAACAACATTCTATTTAGACGCTGTATTAATTAATTAATCTGTGGACATCATTGTATTGCTCGTATTTGCGTGATTTTGTCTTGAATTGTTTTAGAGCAGTATATGCAGTTATAGTTACTGTTGTTATTTTTGTGTTCACAACACAGTAGTGTATTAAGTACATTACGATATTTGGCGTTCGGAAGTGATTTTATGCACGAGTGTTATTGCAGAACAAGATTTGCCAAAGGTGAGTAGGTTCATCATGTGTTGTATGGTAACAATGTTCAAGCATTATTATTGTTTGAAAGCATGTTACTTTAACCCTGTGATATTTGAGGTTAGAAATACCTTTATTATGTATGTTGGCAGTACTGCTTATTGGCGTAATTCCATCTGCAATTTAGTGTAATGTTGGCCATATTGAATTCTTGGAAACTGCCGATAAGTTGTTTCCTCTATATATACTCTGTTCATCTAGAGATCAGAGGAGACGTAAACAAAGCCACGTGCGTTTTGACCACAGCGCGCCCTCTTGACGCTTTCGCTATGTAAATAGTCCCTTGAAGAAATACTGTTACTAAGGTCTAAAATGTCACTTAATGTTTGCTAAAGCATGAACTAAGTGTACTAAGCATAGCTAAAGTGTAAGAATACGCACTTACATGAATCTGTAACCAGCCTAATTCATTCTGCGCGCGCATTATTCAGTATGACAGTAACATGGCGGAACAAGTGAGTGCTGTAAAACATAAGCGCGGCAAAGCGTTGTGAAGTGGTGAAAAGACAATAATATTGAACGTGTTTAACAAGTTCTGCGAGAAATATCCCGAACTTGCTATCGAAGACGTGATAAAATTAACATTCGAGTTTACTGGTGTGTCAGTTGCAAGTATTTACAGTACACGCAAAGAGAAATCATCAGTTGGTGAAGATCCCAGCCAAAAGCTTCCACGTGCCAGATAAATGGTGGATGTAGTTTGCAACGAATTTGTGAGTGTGAGATCTGCAATCCGTCGAAAAGTTCGTCAGTCAATGGATCCCCACCTTAAACAAAGTGCTGTTGGCAGTTAACTCTGAACCCGATCTTCCAGATTTAAAATTAACCTCCCTCCACAAGCTGCTTCTGGAGATTGGTTTCGAGATTAGAGCAGAAAATGAAAAAGTGTTATTGTGGACAGAGATGACGTAAGTAGCAGTTAATTTCCATGTGCTACATGTTATTTGAGTCAAGTAAATATATCCTTTTAGTAGTGTAAAATGCATATTATAACTACGCGTAGCGGTAGGTAACTGTGTTGCGTCATTGTGAAAGCACGTGGCCGCGGAGTGATACAAACCGGTACTTTGTTTATATCTCCTCTAATCTCTTGATGAACAGAGTATAGTTAAACATACTGTGAAATCATGCTGTAAAGCCTGTGATCATTTGCACCCACAAAATTTATTTGCACAACAGAAAGCACAGTAGTAAAAGTAAGCTATCAGCTGCCATTAAATTTTGTGTCTACCATAGTTGACTACGTGCTGGGACTGGCAGTAACTGAGGATGGGAGCAAACATGTTTTCCTTCACAAACAAGTCAGTCACGTAATTTCAAAAATCAACTCAATAAGTAACTAAACTTTAGCGCACATCACTGTAACAAAGTCCAACATATGCAATTTCAATTGTAAATAAAATAAAATAGAAACAATCTTTTAAAGTGCCAAGAAGCAAGTTCTCAAAGTTCAAGTTGGATAAGTCATTTAAGAAATAAATCAGCAGGAGATATTTGGAAGAAAAGAACACTAAAGATTTTTGGAAGTAAGAAAAAGATTTGAAGATGGAGATCCAGATATTGTTTAATCAGGTATCAGAGAAGAGATCCCTTATGTTTAACGTAGCCATGAACAACAGCTGGAAAAGATAAAGATACATTGGTAATAAACATGAGGGATAAAGGAGGGAGATAACATGTTTAGGAGAAGCAATATGGAGACTAAAGGTTGGTTCACAACAGCCCGGGAATGATACCAGAAAATGGAGGTTGATATTGCACATTGCAAATTCATTAGTTTCTAGCTGACTAATGGTATTTTTTCTAGCTTGTGAATATTGAGCACTTTAGGGGCTGTTTCATGACATGAGCATCTTGACTAATTTCTACAGTGAAAATGATAATATGCACAATATGTATCTAATAAGCTGTGCTTGGTAATGGGAAACAAGGTTAAAACTTGCCCACGTCTTCTTTCCCATTCCCAGGGCCTGGGGATGCTTTCGTTGATTGTGAACACTCCCACTTGAGTACATGTATTTCACGTTTCTGGTTCTGGTTATTGTAACCATTGTTGGCAGTTGTGAACCAGTCTTAAAAGGGCAACAAAATGGGCACCCACAAAGCAAATGCGGCGGGCGAGATTAGGATGCGCAGTGGCATTTACTGATGACAGCAACCATGTCCACCAATGGGATTCAGTGTGTTATTGACTCTCATACAGAGAAAGCTGTGTTTGCCTACTCAACATTGAAGTGCGTTTTAATAATGTAGTGATAGTACGTGTGTTACAATTAATCTATAAACACACAGTACTTTGTGTAGTGATGGAAGGAAACAAAAAGCAGCCAGTTTTACACAAACAAACGAGGAACACAATATATAAAGTGCATTTCTTCTTTAAGAGAGAGGTGTCTGCAGCATTGCCAAATGTGGGGAATGCACAGCTGAGGCTTGTGCCGTAGGTCTCAGAACAGTGCAAAGAATTGTTCGTGAGGGTAGGTTATCAGAACAAGCTTCTGGTGATACTGTATTTAATTCCCCTGGGAAGTTATTGTTAGAGAGTGCCATAAATGTTGTAATTTCATGATATTGCCCATTTTCATCAGAAAGAATGTTTTGTTATTGAATATAAAATGTTTAAATTGACAGTGCAGTGCTATTTAAAGAAAGTCGATATCGACAGAGTAATAAACAGAAAAATATAATATAACTGCACAAGGACACATTAAACAATTTATAGCAGACAAATATGTGACTATTTTTAAATAACAGCTAAAGCGCATTATGTAACTCTGTGCTATTTTCTAGATGAATGAATCTATTGCTACCTACCTTTTGCTATTTTATAGGAATGAATCTTAGTTATTGTCTTTTTAATTCCTTATCTCTTAGGTTTATTTTGTTGTATGATTTTCACATTCGTATCTGTGTCACTGAAATATATGTTTACTGTAAGAAATTAAAAACAAAGTTTAAGGTATAAGTAATATAATGAATGTGCTTTATACATACATGCATTATCATGCTTTTCATTAGGGTACACAAAATTATGGACATAATAGTGTGTTCTGCCCCTCTACTTTAATTGTTGAAGGGAAGTTTGCTCTAGCACAAGAAACTTGCTGCACATTGGACAATATGGCAATGCAGCTATATTAGCTCTGTCTTCTGCGTGAGGAACTGCCAAGTTAGGTGCTGGTCAGTCTAGTGCTTGAACGGAAGGAATCCGAGAGATGGAGAAAAAAAGGTTGTGGTCAAGAATGAATAGAAAATCTGATATAAAATTAAAACTGTAAGAACTTGCAGAAACATTTGGAAAAAAAAACTGATTTTAATTGATTTTGAGTATGTTGTGCATATTTATTAATAAAAACATTTACCAGTGCAGTATAGTTGATACCGTTCCAAGTGTGCCCACCCAGGTATTTCTGTGCAATGAAAATCACTACTTTATAAAGGCCTTGCTATTTTGTTGTCATTTGTTTTGTTTACAGACATGGAATGAGGAAACAAGATGCTGCACAATCAATTAACTTTACTACAAAGAAGAAAAATTGCTGCCTGGTTTGAGATTGGGAAACCCGTGACTGAAATTCAGCACTTATTCTGAAGAGTTTGGTGCATAATGTCCAGTACGTAATTGGAAGACCATCCTTTGAGTTGGTGAAAAGTTTCAGGAAACAGGATCCGTAAAAGAAAAGTCTTTCTGCAAATATTTTTATCAAAAAAATTTATCATCACCCGGCTGAATTATTATTGATTGAAGGTTCTTGATTTGTGGCTATATTCATAGAAAATTGAATAAATGACAACTTTTTCCTTTGGCATATTTCAATAGATTCAACTGTTTTTGTGCAAATTAAATTTAAAAAGCCCACAATTTGTTGCCTTCTTAATTCTGGTAGAAGTGGCAACATCGCATCAACTGTGTTTACTTTCTTCGCATATCGGTGTAGTTCACTTAATTCCATGCATTTTTTGTTTTGTCAAAGCCACAAAAGATGCGAAGCCTGACTACAGGTATTGAATACTTGCTCTAAACTCTTATTTCCAATTAATCCCAATGTTATTGTACACTTGTTACTGCTAATAATTTTAGTTATTAAAAGTATGGCCATTTTTTGTTTCTAAAGCTACCACGTAAATAATGGTTGGTCCACGACTGTGGCACAAACCCCAGTGTCAGATTTATTTACCTACATTTCTTGAAATGTTTTGATATCTTTCGCACATACTCAAGTGCACAGATCTTGTAAGAAATTTTGTGTTGCAAATTTCACTAACTCAAGTTCTTTGGCGCTCATAAGATTCTTGTTAAAACTTACTGGACTAATTGTTGGAAGCGAAAATGCTTCTAAAAACTTGAGCATCACGTATTATAAATTCCTTTTTTTAGATGTAGGTATGTGCTTATATAAAGCACATTATGTCCTATTTTAAATCGGGTGTATAAAAAATTAAAGAGAATTGCACACTCACCAAGCTAAATGTGTAAACAATTGTACATACATTTTGTTTAAACATGTTGCAGTGGAGCGTAAATTTGCATTATAAATTATGCTTTCCTAAAAGTTTAGCAATTACTAGTATCATATTCATAAATTCAATGCGGCATAGCAGTATTACCAATGCAAGAGGTGTTTCACACAAGAGTGACATAACCTTTGGAACGTTCAATGCAGTTTGGAAACACAAATATCCAATGTAGGAATAACCTAACCTCCAACCATTAGCTACCAGCTTCGGTGCGAATGCTTCATACATACGTCTTACCGACAGTATGAAAACTGTACGTGTTCAACACATATGTGTTAGAAACAAACTACCTTAGTATTTATTGTGAACATCAGTATCGGGTTAGGTCCATACCATTCGGTAAATAAAGTGAATAAGGCAACTCGCTTTTCCTCACGATGTACGCACAGTAAGTAGACATGGACTTGGCATGTATTTGTTTCATTTCAAGTGAATTTGTGCACTCTGATTAGAGCATATTTGAAGTTTCTTTTTTGATGTTTCTATCATATTTGTGATTCCCTAATGGATGTATTAATAAATAGTACCTGGACGAGCGAGCTTTGCTCGGCGTTTTTCACTTTTTTTTTTTTTTGTGAAATCTTGTTTTTGTAGAAGATACTTATTTAGATAAACCTGAAAGGCAAAACGTTAACTAAATAGAAATGTGTGTCGCATTTGCTAAGAGCCATTTCCGAGATACAAGAGATATAGAAATACATACAAATATTTCATAAACACTACCATTTCAGCTGTAAAACGTCTACTGCTGAACGCAGGCCTCCCCTATAGATATCCACCTACTTTGAGGTTTTCATCGAACATTTGTTCCATTGTGGAGTTCAGTTCTTTGGTGCTGCTGTCGACTGTATCTTCCAGGACGTTAACACATTGGCCAAGGTTCTTTATCTTTCCGTCAAGTTCTTCCATGGCTTCCTTAGACCCGGCCAGCCGCTTGTTAGTATTCTCCGATAGATCTATCTTCATATTGGACGTTCCCGTCTTCATATTTTCCGTTTCGGAAAATATATTTTCAATTTGGCTTCCATTTTGTTCCCATATTTTCTATTCCGAAGTTCACATTTTTTCCAATTCGGCTTTCATATCTGTTTCCTCTGCCGCATTCCGGAATTCATTTCATATTATGTCCATCTTGGCTAACATTTGTTTCATCAACTGTTCCATATGCTTTTTGTCCCACTCTTGACACCAATTGTGATTACTTTACTTTTTTAACTATTTCTTTATTTTTAATTAAAAGACCAGAGTGACAATAAGCAAGAGCACTGCTGAAGAATAACAAATACTACAGGAAGAAAAGCTGGTTGATAAAGCCATGTGAATGTACTACGCATTTCTGTTTCAATCATATAGAAAATTGTATGAATTGTTCATAATTGTTCGTTGAAGCAGGAGTAGTGAAAGAAATGGGATTGTGTTTAGTAAAAGAAAAATGAGTAGAAAAACAGTGTGAATGTTATACGTTGCACTTATATTTCAAGTGTATGGAAAAATGTTTGGATTGTTTGTAGAAGAGGGATTAGTGTGTTAGATAAAAGAAAAGGGAATAGAGAAAACCATGTGAACATAATACGTTGCGTGGTAAAATGAATTGCATAAAAACCTTCGCCATGAAAACACTTAGATATGTCAATTTTCATGGTCATCAGTCAACCTGTTTTGGAGTTTACTCACTCTTCAACACACGATATGTATAGGCGTTGGTATGTATGAAGTTGATAAACGATATGGAATAACATGTGAATTGTTATGTAAAACAAAAGTGAGTAGAGAAGATAGTATTAATGTAATACATTGTATTTCTGTTTCAAACATATAGCAAATTGCATGAATTGTATGTTGAAGGGCGAGTAGCGAAAGAAGACTGATCGTGTCTCGTAAAGGAAGAATTAGTAGAGGAAATCATGTGAATGTAATATGTTGCATTTATATTTCAGTCATAGAAAATTATATGAATTGTATTTTTAAGGGCAAACAGAGGATACTAAATGTGCTACCTAAAAGATAAGAGAGTAGAAACCCATTTAAAAGTAATATATCGTGTAGTAAAATTGTTACCATAAAAACTTTCTCCGTGAAAAAATACAAATACGTGCCGAATTTTGCGATGATCGGTTAAGCGGTTTTCAAGATTAACAGTTACATATATACAAAACATCCAATTTGTATATATATAGATGATATGAATTGTCTGTAGAAGAGTGAGTAGCGAAAGAGATGTGAATGTGTTACCTAAAAGTGAGAGGAGAGAACAGTGTGAATGTAATAGAATTTCTATTTCAAACATACAGAACATGGCATGACTTATTTTAAAAGCGAGGATAAAAATACTTTTTTGTGTAAAATCACATTTTTTATGGCAAATTGTTTATAGAAGAGTGAGTAGAGAATGAGTAGAAAAAGATGTGAATGTGTTACCTAAAAGTGAGTAGAGAAAACAGTGTGAATGTAATATGCAGCATCTCTATTTCAAACATACAGAAAATTGTATGACTTATTTGTAGAAGAGTGAGAAGAGAAAGAGATGCGAATGTGTTACCTAAATGTGAGAGAAGAAAACAATGTGAATGTAATAGCATTTCTACTTCAAACATACAGAACATGGTATGACTTATTTTAAAAGTGGGGATAAAAATGTTTTTGGTGTAAAATCACGTTGTTTATGGCAAATTGTTTATAGAAGAGTGAGTAGAGAAAGAGATGTGAATGTGTTACCTAAAAGTTAGTAGAGAAAACACTGCGAATGTAATATGCAAGTATACAAAAATTTAACGAAACCTTTAGAGCCGTTTCTGAAATACCGGGAATATATACAAGAATTGCTCGGTAGAAGCAGGAATAAAAATGCTATTTTTTTAATGTAAAATAACGTTTTTTCGGGAATTACACCTATATAGATGAACTTAAAAAGCAAAACCCTATCTGAATACAAAATTTGATGGAAATCATTAGAGCTGTTTCCAAGTTATATGGAATATATTTATATACAAGAATTGCTCGTTTAAATATGTAAGATATAATTATAATTGATAAAACTACATATATTCATCAAACATATGCTTTAGCTTATAAAAATTCTGTTTCTTTTTTCTCAACTAAAAATGGGTCTGTGCAAGTCTTTTCCTAAGTGCATTAATTAAAATTTCAGGACATTAATACCTGTGTAAGTTCCTAATTGGAAAGAACTGGTTATTAAAAGTGATATTCATTATGTTGCTGCATTCACCTCAGGATTATCTGTGTGCAATCACATTACTTTTCCTTGATTTTACCAGTTTTTAAGTGTAGCAGACAAGCATAAAATAAGGGTTCCACCATGCAACCCTGATTATCTGCAAAGAAAATCAGTGGCAAAATTTTGAATAACTGCAGGTCATGACTATTTAGCTTCACACCTTCATATGCAATTCACCACAGTGCACCGTTTGCAAGCAACCACACACTTATGGATAAAGAACATTTGTTACTGTGCCAAGAAATTCCGAAAATAGAAGCAGGTACCCTATTTCACTGCATAAAGATCCCACCGGTAGACAAGCAATCAGGACTTAAGCATTTCACCTCATAATTGTCACCTTAATATTCCAGGTGTTCACTATCGAGAAATATCTGGCTAAATGGTTGAATAAAAAATTCAATGCTTTTGATAAATTTGAAAGTTTAAGTATTAAAAATTCTTTTGAGCTAGTAGAAAAGATTAGCAACACAGTATTGTCTGGCAACGATAAACTTGTTTCTTTTGACGTCACTGCTTTATTTCCTACTATCCCTAGAAAGAGCTTTTGACGTTTTTAAAAAGTGGTTAAGTTCGCTAGATTTATATGAAGAATTAATAGACAATTTTGTGAGCTTACCAATCCTTGTTTCGATAGATTTTTTTTTTCAGTTTTAATGGTAATTTCCTTCAACAAATTTTTGGCTTGGCAATGGGTGGTCCACTTTCACCATTTCTTGCTAATCTTTTCATGAGCTTTTTTGAAATACAAATTACTACAACATTCCCAGTTTCAAAACATGGTACAGATATGTAGATGATACTTTTGCCACTGTTCCTAAGAAACATATAAACGATGCCTTAAAACTTTTTAATTCCCAAGATAAAGCCATTAAATTCACTTTGGAAACTGAAAATAATGGTTGGCTTCCATTCCTAGATTAAAAATAATAAAACATAACATTAAATTAAATTTTGGCATTTATAGAAAATCTATTCATAATGATAATTATGTAAAAAATAAACGTTTTTTAATTCTTTTTCACACAAATTTGCTGTTTTCAATAGTTTAGTTTACAGGTTAATATACCCCTTAATAAGCAAGAATTTAATAGAGAGTACAAACATATTAACACTGCAGTAATTAATGGTTTTAATACAGATTTAATATATAAAAAATTGAGAAATTTAAACATAAAAAAGCTGTTGTTATAAAAAGTTTACTTACCATCCTTGGGCTAGTAAAAAGTTTACAAGATTTTTTGAAGAACATGGTATAACTTCGATTCCACAAAATATAGTATAAAAAAATCTGTTGATATTTTCTAAAACAATATAATTCCAAATTATAAAAAATCTGGCACTTATCACTGTAGGTGTTTGGATTGACAGGGTTTATATTGGTAAAACCAAATGTCATTTGGAAACAAGAATAAAGGAACATTTTAGAAATATTAAATATAAACAAATTGATAAATCAGCTGTGGCAGATCATTTTTGGTCATTTAATCATAAAATAAATCCAGAGGTTTAATTATTAAAACAATTAAATGGACCCACAGATTTTTAAAGGATGGGGAAAAGACTTTCATTTTGAAAATTAAGGATCACGTAATGAATTTTGAAACACCGCCATCTGATTCCATTTATAAATTTGTTTTCTCATAGGTTGTTAACACTGAAATTTAAGCAAATTGGGTTGTTATGATGGCAACCAGTGTAAACAAGATTTGCACTGAAGATGCATTTGAGTTTAATGTGAAACTGCAGTTTGCGTTGGAATTCAAGAACTTTATGCAGATATTAAGATAAGTGAAGCTTTTAGTCTCTATGAATTGTTAAAACTTTAGTTAGCAGACGTGTCTAAGCGATAAGCGAGGTATGCAAATATTTGGTTAGCACGCTCTAAGTCACAAATGTCGAGACCACAAGCTTCACTTATCTTAAATATGTGCTCTCCACATTGTGATATTGGTGGATTATATTTGGTTCACTGTTAATAGCTTCAGGCATGTATACTAAAACCATCTTATTCTTCAATTGTGTGCGGCTGTTTAACGAGTGCTTTTGTGTACTAAATGTTCATGCAAATCTGTTACAATGATCTTCACTTATTATTTGCCTATTTTAACCTTTTTGCAGACCAAATTATAGACTTGTTCAGTAGTCCAATTATAATCAACACCAGTTAAAAGGTACATGCAATACAACAGTCTCGTAAATGCTTTTGTAAATACTAGACGAGTCTTGATTAAATAAAGCCAAAGTCACATTACTCTCTTTTTTTCTTTAATTTTTTATTTACTGGAGTAGGTGTTTTCACTACGGTGTTAGCATTACTTTTGTTTCCCCCCTCCTTTCTTTTTAGGTATGAACAGTGTAACATGGCCATGCTTCAATACGCTTAGACTCAGTCTTACTCCTTTTATTCTGACACACATACCCAGGTTTGAGCCAGGACTAAAACATGTGAACCTCTGCACCGTGGAGTACAATAAATATATGCTCTAGTGACCACGGCTACGAGAGCCGGCTTATCCTACACTAATTGCTGAAAATTAACATGGCGAGCCTTAAATAATTTGCTACTTTCATAATAGTCACAGTGTGTATTTTTACTTTATGAAGAAAATATAAAAAGTGCAAATATATACAAAAAAAGACCCTCACTTTTTAAATTTGCTGTTTACTTCACTATCAACTAAACTGATGTGGTGGGGGTTCTAGTGTCTACAGATGGATCAGCTACACCAAGCAAGGTCTAGTTCATAATGGAGGAAACTAGTCTCTGAAAATGATCCGGGAAATTTAAAAAGTGAGTGATATTTTGTGGCATTAATTCAGTCAAGATTTTCCTCTTAGGGCCTGTATTACGATCTCCGGCTAAGGTTTCAGTTAACGGTTAACATGAAGTTACACCCAGATGTCACTATTATGACCTTCGGTTAAAGGCTAACTGAGAGTTATTTCTGGAGGTACACTAACCACAACTTCAAGTAGGAGTTAGGGTGTTAACTTGGAGTTTACTCATGTTTCACACACAAAAATGGCGTACCTCCTATCACAATTGTATGTCGAGAGCGATTCTGAAGATGAAATGCTGGCTCAATATTTATTTAATACAAGAGCGAAGAGTTTCAGAATGCACAAAGATAATTTTGAGGAGTGGAATGAGGAAGAGTTCCGACAAAGATGTAGGTTATCAAAAGCTATGACATCCAGAATTTTGGGGGAAATAAGGCATCGAATAAAACTGACGACTGAATGGCAGTTTTTAGCATATATATAACATTATACCAGCATAGTTGTATATTCCTGACATTCTTAAAATGAAATAAAACAAACCAACATAAATTGTAGGTATATCTTGATGGCCATTAGGTTATGGAAATATAATTTTAGAGTCCCATAAGTGTAGTGGATTGATACAAACAATACAATGTTTTGTATTGTTTATTATTTGTTTGTTTATTATTTTTACATCAGCACCACGTTTTAATGAATGGAAATTTAATACACAGAGCATGGCAAATTACACATTTTGTGAGCCCAAAATACATGGAAAACTATACAATATGTAGGAACACATAAGTTCAAAAACACGCGAAACAAGATCATTATCTTTAACTAGTAAACATTGCATTTTATTCACTGTGGACACAACGATTTTGCACTTTTTCAAAGCATTTCAAGGCTCTGAATGAATAGTGAATAAAACATAAGATAATTTTAGGTTATGCAATGTGTACAAATCTCCAAACCATCACACATATCTGTGATGTGGTTAACCTAAATGATTGCTTCACCCACGAGACAGTGTTGCAAACACAGCGAAAGAGGTGAAAAATGTTACCAACTGCTTGAATGGCATCACAATCCGCAGGGTAACAAACCTACAGTCAAATTGAGTTTGTAATACGAGGCACCAAGCCTAACCATCAGTTAGCGATAAGTGAAAGGTAACAAACCGTAGCTAGTAATCAGAGATCGTAATACAGGCCCTTAATTGATTTCAACAAGTCATCAATTTCCTGAATTTGAAGATATCTCAAATGGCAGTTTACTAAAAATTATTTGCATTTTTGACAAAAGTTGAATCTTTGGAACATACTGAGCTTTTTGCTTTTGAGTCATGCTCTTCAAATACATTACAGCAAAAGTGCTTTTTTTTTCTTTCTTTTGTTCCACGAGGTCTCAAACATATCTCCCATTTTTGGGAGAAAGACAATACCTCTACCAGTTTGGTACAGACAAGGAAAAAAATAATTGAGTGCGTTAGGAGAACAGAATATTTCTAAGTCCCACGCCGTATTGCAGCGTAGTTTACACAAGTCGATATTTCCAACATGCAGCTGAGTTTTTGATAGACTCTGTTCCATATATTATTGTCTGTAGGACACTCAAATAGCCTGTGTCTAGAAGCACCACTCGTATTTGTATACATACTCACAAATACAAATCCAAGTGGCGATTCAAGATACATCCTATTTGTGTGTCCGACAGACGATAACATATGGAATGGAGACTATTAATAAACACAGCTGCATATTGGAAATATCCATTTTGTAAATTGCACTCCAGCTCAATCATATTTTCCAGGGCTGTACTTGGCTGACAAAGCATACAATTTTTAGATTATATCATGTTGAGATTTTAAACAAAGATTTTATCAACTTTCATTGATACATTGTAAAACTTAGATGGAGTTTGTACAAAATTAAGAGAAAGTTGTATAAAAAGCTTCCTTTTAGCACATGTATTTTAAGCTTACTTTTCAAAACAGACGTAATAACAAATTTTATCGATTATTTACAATATTTCTGCCACAAGCACACATAAACATTTATACTCTTATTATTTATTAGCGGAGGACAATTTTTACAACACTTTACCTGCATACTCACTGGATAAGCTCTTTAGTTTAGTGTACTGCAGGAAGTGCCCTGTGAGTAACATACCAATTACTCTGTCCTAAAGTGTAACTAGGCATCATGGAACACAAAATTCCTTTAATCATTATTATATTTCTTACACATGCAGATTAAGTGTTTCCTAAGATATAGAGCATTAACTAATTCAAAGGTTTTTAAGAAGCACTTAAGTTCATGTCCTGGGTTATTTCCTGCAAGATTATTTTACTTTGAAATCCCCTTCAAAATATCCAGCTGAATATAAATGATAAGGATCGTGAAAGGTTTTGAAAGATGCAAAGGTAGCCATTTCTCTTATATAAACGTTTTAGTTTTGTTCATTTATTTTGGCACTTATACAGAATAATTATTGCTATAAATACAGTATAACTATCAAAAACTGATGTCTTCTCACCTGCCCCTGCTGAAACCACGACTCGGTCGAGAGTATCCCTGATTGTACGCATTGTAACCGTAACCGCCACCGTAATGCTGGGCACCATAACCGGCATGACGACCTCCGTAGTTATACTGATAGCTACAAACAAACACATTCTATTAATTCCAGCACTGGTTAGTTGGTTCAAACACAGTAAATTTACAATAAAACCAAAGAAAAAGAAAAGAAAAAAAAAAAGGAAAACTTATGTGATATTTAATCACGACGTTAACATAAATTACAAATTTCCTGCTGTTCTTTTAACCCTTTGCAAGCGAACACCCATATATGGGTGACCTATCCAGACCCTCACGAGCGAAAACCCACATATGGGTTTAGAGTCATAGGGCTATTGTGGTTGGTTCCTCTCGCTAAAATAATTCATATATGCCCTAAAAGATGGCAAGAAATATTCCTTCAGATAGTGGTCGGTAAGTCCCTAATTTTCCATAGTCAGCACTTTCTATCGCAGTTCTCAGTAGTGTAGGAATAAACAGTACAGTGATTGCAACTGTTAAGCCAGAATTTGTTTCGCTTTTTGACATAATGGCAGGAAAGAAAGGGTTAACAGGGTAAGAAATTGTAGCTTTGTTGAACAAAAGTGATAGTGAGTTATCGCATTTTGTGCTGTGATGATGAGATTGATATATGTGAGAAGGTGCAAGTGAAAGCGAGAGTGGTGTAAGTGATGCTGCAGACAACAGAACATCTAGCTGGGCAGAGCTGAGTTACTTGACCCTGGCCTTACATCTATGCCAGTGCACAATATCCAGCAGGAACCAATATTTCCTTCTCATTTTGATGAGAATACACTTCCACTAGAATTTTTCAGCCTATTTTTTGATGACGAAATTATGGAAATAGTTCCTGAGAACTGCATTCAAGGAAACACACACACAAAAAAAGAAGAAACAGCAACACCATCAATGAAAAAAGCTAGGATTGTATTCTGGAATCCCCAACAATTGCAGATATAAGAGCACTGATTGGCGTGATTATCAAAATACGGTTTCACCCTACTTCTGACGTCAGACTATTTTTCTACAAGTTGGGTAATAATTTTTTGGCAATGTATTTTGTGTGACGAATTTCTACTTTTGTTTTGGAATCCTCATTTTGCTATTCATATATTTCCCTGTGTAAATAGTAATGAGATAAACAAATCAACTTCACAATCGTATATACACATTTTGGATACCCTGCGCTAGCTAGGTGTAACCTCACATTTCTATCAAAACTTTTATCATTTATTATCATCATTACCGTTCTTATTACAAATGGAAGTATTACATATCAGAATGCAACACTATTAGTTTCTGAGCACTGTTGGTTTATTTGTGAATATATGTATGAACTATGGTATACAAAATGGAGAAGTGCTGCTTATGCCGTTTTTGTAACATTTTTATGCGGATGAACAAAACTTCACTCCTGGAGGACAATGATGATTCAACTCAACGAGAAGCAAGGTAGAGTATGTGTATTAGTACATTTGAGCATGTTTATATAGTTTTAATTGTATTTAATAGAGTTTAGTACTTTTGAAAAATTGCCTTGAGGGCAGAGCCATAAAACACGTCTGCTCGGGAAGAGTTAAAACATGAATTAGTAAGATAAAATTGTTGCTGTTAGCTAATGCTGGATTTCTGACAATGAAGTCATTAATCCTCTTGCTCTCCAATATTTTTCACTGATGATATTGAAGAGAGCAATAGCAGTAATAGTAACCGCTTTTTAGAGAGCACCATATTTTTATGTTTTGGCGGTCACATCACTCTCTCACAACCCCCAGAATGTCTGGAGGATCACACCTGTCGGTTTACGGGTCTCACCGACCTGACCGGGAGAATTATGAAAATAAATCCACCGACCATGTCCTCTGATTAGCAATCAGAGGACGTGTTACATGCCATGACAGGTCAGCATGTTAGGGGTTAAGATTTTATGGAGAAATATGAAATATAAACAGATTGATAAATTAGCTGTGGTGGATCCCTTTGGTCCATGAAATAAATCCAGAGGTTAAATTATTAAAGCAATTAAAGGGATTGATAGATTTAATGATTTTGGAAAAAAATATTCATTTTGAAAAATAAGAAGTATGCAATGAATTATGTAATACCACCAATTGATTTTGTTAAACTTTTGTTTTAAAGGATTGGTAACACTTTGGTTAGGACGGTGACCAGTATAAGCAAATGTGGCACCAATAATACAAATAATTCATGAATCTGCAGTCTGTCTCTGATTTCAAGAACTTGCAGCAGACACTAAGATAAGTGAAGCTTTTAGTATGTAAGAGATTATTACATTTATAAAAATTTAATTTATGAAGTGATGATACAATTAGTAAGATAAAATTAAATTAAAAGAGTTAAAAAGTAAAGATGACAAGATTAAAATGTTAAAATGTGACAAAGTTAAAAGGTTAAAAAGATGACAGTTAAGAAGTACAAAAGGTCAAGATAGTAAAAGTCAAAACAGTTAATATTAAGATGCTAAAAAGGTAAAACAATTTAATGTTAAAATACATCATTGCCTATAGTCTAAAGCCTACAACAGCTAAAACACAAGTTAAATATGCTTCGGGAACCGCCGTGCCTTAGCTACAGCACCTGGAGGCAGTCACATATACAACACAGCAGGTGGAACACTGACCCCCACTTATCTTATTATCCAAGTGGGCTGATCAGTGCTATTGCACATCCTTGCTTCAGGAGTGGGTCACATTTTTACACAAGCTGTACAAAAAGTAAAAATAAAATATTTTCTAGGTGAAAGATAGTTTGGGGTGGGGAAACATATTTGCTGGAATCTCACGTTTGGGCACTTAAGTTATGTTTTTGGGTTTAGAGGACCTCAAAACTTGTATTTGTGGCAAAATCTTGAGATTGAATTTTTGGTTGGAATACAAACCTATCTTGGGCAACTGGTACAGACAGTAACAATGGTTTAAGCTGTAAATAATGTGATTGTTTATAGTAATAATTAATGAAAAGTAACCACGTAACGGAACTTTTAAAATACGAGAGTAATACCAAAAATAAGGTCTCCAAAGCGCTGGGGTTGCAGGAAAACTGTTTGCGTGGATGTTGGCCTAAATGCTTTTTCCTTCTTCCTTCCACTCACTACAGAAACCACTGTACACCCACTGGAACCCTCAGTCTTGGCTTGGCAGCCAGTTGTAATAGAGCTCCCATTAGCCACTACCACCAGGTGCGAAGTTCGCGCAGTTATTCAGTTTTTTAGCGTAAAAGGGGTTAAACCAATTGAAATTCCTCAACAGTTGATGGCAGTGCATGGATAGTCTTGTACGGATGTCAAAAATGTCCACAAGTGGTGTGAGAGTTTGGAGATGGTCGTATGCAAATCCATGACAAGGAAAGAAGTGGCAGACTGCCAATTCCCGACGAGAAAACTGCAGAGGTTGAACAAATCGTGCTTCATGATCAGCGAGTCATTCTCGACAAGCTTTGCATTGTTGTTCTTGAGATTTCTTGAAGCACCATTCATTGGACTTTGATTGAAGAGTTGGAATTTCGGAAGGTGTGCACAAGATGCGTCCCAAGAGTGCTGACAGAAGACCACAAAAGGCAATGCACTTAAACTTCCTGCCAATTTCTTCAATGCTATGCGGATGAACAGGACAATCCTTTGGATTCAATAGTCACGGGAGATGAAACCTGGGCTTTCCACTTCACACTTCAGACCAAACAACAATCACATGAGTGGTGGCACTCCGACTTACCCAAGCCGAGAAAATTCAAAAGAACACAGCCTGCCGGTAAAGTCATGGCAACTATGTTTTGGGATCGAAGGAGGATATTGTTATTCGACTTTATGGATCCTGGAACAACAATAACTGACGACAGATACTCTCAGACACAAGAAAAAACTCACACAGGCAATTCTGAACTGAAGGAGAAGAATTTTGAGCAAGGGCAAAAGGCTTCTCCATGACAATGCTTGCCCCCACACGCCCCTCAAACCGTGGATCTTCTGCAACAGTTTGGATGGGACATCATCACTCATCCACCCTATAGTTTGGACTTAGCATCCAGTGACTACCACTTGTTTCCCAAGTTGAAAGAGCACTTG
Organism: Tenodera sinensis; assembly: GCA_030765045.1. Taxonomy (NCBI): domain Eukaryota; kingdom Metazoa; phylum Arthropoda; class Insecta; order Mantodea; family Mantidae; genus Tenodera; species Tenodera sinensis. Next base: position 386,449,866 of record CM060964.1, read on the forward strand.
GCTGGAAGACACTTCGGTGATGACAAAGTGAAAGATGAGGTCCAAAACTTCTTCAAAAGCATGGCGGCGGGCTGGTATGACATGGGCATACAAAAACTACCACAGAATGTACAAAAATGCATCAATCGAAAAGGCAATTATGTGGAAAAATATAAAAATGTTTAAGCTTCAAAACTATGTACCATTTGTTGCCATTGGAGACCTTACTTTTGGGATCACCCTCGTATGTTCTTTAGGTTTTAAAGATGCTAGCTGCTTGGTGAAAAACAAGAAAAGACAACTTACTGCGGGGCATACGCTGCTGGCGTGCTGAATCCTTCTCGATCCGAGGTTCCCTCCTTTCTCTGCTGCCTGCTACCAGGATGTTCTGGCAACTGTGGTCTTTTTGGGTCCCGAAGATAGTTATTGAAGTACTCCACCTGCTCAAACAGCTTAAGTTAGCACCTCAGGCATATCAGTAGTTATCAGCACAATCGTACGGGGTTAGTACACATCAATAAGTATAATCTGCATCAATCAAAAAAGGGATTGACATCTTGCGGAGAGAGGCGATGTTACTGCTTATCATGACTACATGGAGAGCATGTTAGGGTTATGTGTACAAACATGATTGAACTGTGCCTGGAATGTACAGCAGGTATTATTTGAACTAATATACTAAGACAATACTAAAATAGTGAATCTACATGCAAAGGATAGAACATGCAAGTATACATCAGTGTAAAGACTTGCGTTAACAAAAGAGACATACTTGTGAAATATTAATGCTTACTTTAATGGGACAACCTTGTCAATATCCGAGTCACTTGCATCACTTATTGCTTAAAGTCCCCACGGATATGAGAAGCTTAAAAATTCTTTTGTTTTCCCTACGCTCTTTGTATGAGTAACCACTTTCTATAGCTTCCGGCTTTTACTGCTGTCACCTTTATTACAGACAACAGCAAAATCTTTTGTGGTTTCCACCAACATAGCCCTTTACTTCGGCCCAAATTAATTCAATCAGGTTAAAACAGCAATGATAAGGGAGGAGCCTCTTTTGTCACCTTCTTCGGCAACAATGCCATTGACTGCACAATATTTTAATTGGATTTGGTACCTATACTAAATACCATTTTATGCAGTTCCTGTGTATGCACAGTTTTTTGTTTGGCTGTGCTCTCTTACATTAGTTAAATATACATTTAAAATGTTAAACAATTGCTAATGCTCACAACATATGCACAGATACACATCTCAAGCATTGCTAGCTGGGGCTAAAGGAAGGCATTGTTTATACGACTGCAGTGACAGACAGCAGTTTTGTTCATCATCAGGCACATGCTCAGCAACAAGCTGTTTGCATCTACCATTGCTATGGAAATGTCTTAGCACTAACAGGTTATTTTTGTTGCTATGATGTATCTATCCATTACCATTTATTTAAAGCATTTCCGTCATATCGTTCGCAACTGTCAATCACCTTCTTGATTGGCACTGAGTATAGTTTAAGCATTTATTATGAAGATAAAGGGTTCTTCACTTAAAACCTAATGGAGCACACAACATTTTGCCTCTCCCGCGACCTTGCTGGATTCCTCCACTACCGGCTGCCATTGTGCGCACAGCTAATCAGTACTGGGTCTCTGAAAATCCCTCAATACGATCAGAGACTTGGAGTTTGGTGTGCTGTTAGCGCTAGACGCATAATCGGTTCAATATTCTAAGAGCAGACTGTAAATGCAGAGAGGTACCAAAATGACATTTAGACCCCATTTTATCATGAACTGACAGAAGAGGAGTCAACAAGATTCTGCTACTGCTCATACAGCAGAGGAGTCCATGAATAAAATTAGAGAAGTGTTTGAAGATAGTGACTAGTGGTGTATGGCCCTCTCGCTCTACCAATGTAACAATGTGATTTTTACTTGTGGGGCAGCCTGAAAGACAAAGTTTAAGAGACAAATCCTCATATATTGGAAGAACTGAAACAAAACATTAGAAATGAAATTGGAAACATTACAGTGGTCCAACTTAACTGTATGATTCAGAATGTGTTCTCCCAATGTGCTTGTTTAGCCTTGCGAGGGTGGACGACTTTTCCAGCATCTTCTATAAGGTAAGTGTTATACATGCTTTATGCACAGATTTTATGCAGGAGCAAAGCTGGCTGTGGCACACCCAATTGCATACAGGCGAAATGCCATGCACCTGTTAGGTTTTAAATGAATAACCCTGTACTATTTATGACAAAAAAGCATGTGAGGCAACAATGGATAGAAAAGCTCTCAACGTTTACATTACTGAAATAATGCTGTGCATTTGTCTGGGCACTATTTTTGCACAAAAAAATCTTTAGCAATCAGGAAAAAGCTTATGTTGTTATGGAGCTAGTGGCCAACTCAAACTAATTTTAAGCATTGAATGGCTGAAGCAGATCCAGAACCATCAGCAGAAATAAAATCCCACAATAGCCTTTTACTTCAACTTGTGGTTTGTTTTGAAAAGGGAGTGAATGAGTTCATTTGTTACAGGGTCGTCAAAAACAGACAAGATTAGGCAAGGATTTTCTCAATTAAAGTCTGTATTTCACCAAAATTAACTTTGAGTTAAGATAACATGCACTGACAAAACACTTCTTTTTAACATGTTCTTGAAGCCACTGTCAGAAAGTATTTGGGTTATTTTCATGGCAAAGTTTTTCTAATAATTGTTTCTTATGTGGAGCTCAAATGGCACCACATTTTTAATAAGCTTGGATTTTGTTTCCCTAATGTGTATTTATATCTGTAAATATTTCTTATGTGATATTTCTCCACATGATCACTGGCGGATTGTTTGGTATTTCTTCTTGGAATTTTGGATTACCAATGCACTTTGTTTCTTGCAATGCACATTCGCCACTATTTGCACATAATTCCACGTCTTTACTGTAAGACGCCAAGATCACAACACTTGTAAAAGATTCACTGTTTATTCCCCTTGGTTACAGAGCCTAGCAACGATTGTTTTTCCTTAGTTTATACTTATAATTAGACTGTGTGAGTGCGGGCTCTAATACAGCGATTGCATTTGGCTACACAAATGGCATAGTGTCATATAGATCCATTCATCGGAACCCCACCATTCCAAATGTGTTTGGCTGTGACACTGAAGAGTTGCATGTTCATAGCGCAACTCATAGTGCAATGCCTAAAACAACAATAATAAAGTGCAATAATAAATTATTTAGTTGAACAATTTGGCCACGATATATTTCTTCGAGAAGGTGAAGGAGTTATATGTGCCATGTGTAATTTCAGATTATTACGAATTCAGAAGTACTATTTTGAAAGACACTGTAATAATAAAGCACATAAAAATGTTGAACACAATTCAAACAAGAACCAATCGAGTTCAAATAGTTGATCACAATTCAATAAAAATTTATGTGACATGATGAATTAACTCAAGTAGAAACGTCTTGTCTAGAAATGTCCAAGGGTGTTAAATTAATTGAGAAATTATCAGAAACAATTAATAAGGGACCTCAAGGACCCTGTCAAAAATAATAATCGCAATGCAGTGTTGAACAGCTTGGCGAAAGCACATGACAATAACTTAAATGTCAATGTAAATCTTTTCATGTATGCTCCATTAATGTCATGCAATGTCCAAAGAAGTTTTTTGCAGTGGAAACATTCTAATAAACGCAGTTTCACCTTTGACAATCTAAGTATGTACCTAAGTAGTTGTGCATTATAATTCCTTCTTATTATGACAAAAAAGGTGGATATTTCATGATGCAATTTACTTTCTCGGAACTTGTTAAATAAAGCAAATATCTTTCCTAAGCTTTGTTTCAGTTTTCTTCAGAGCTACTTAAGTTTATTGTGTCTAAAAACAAGAAGGTGGGAAGGAGTGCAGGCTCACTGAGTCATTTATGTAACCGCCTTCGGTAAAGAAAGAAAAAGGGGAGAGAGTAAAGGATTTTGCCGACATCGGATCATTAGGCTTGTACGAACAAAATGTAGGATTACTGTAAGACAATTCATATACTCCGGACTGTACCTCTGATGCACACAACCTGAGCTGCTTCCTTGCAACGTCATTTACGCTCGGCACAGAACAGTCCAGGCACACACAACTTGCAGTAAAGATCCCGCACTCCTGGGGTTTACTTATAATCATGCTCCACATTACTGTTCCAAACAGTTTCGGACGCAACAATAAAGTTTACAAAATAAAGTGTGTGTGTGTGTGGGGGGGATTTGGAATAGAACAGAGTCAAATTCCAAAACACAAAAAGAGAATTTTGGCAAATAGATACATGGATGAAAGGGACAGAAATAATGAAGTTAAAACAGAACTGAAAGAGATATTGAAGGTATGGTCAGGACATTATAAAGAATGGATCTAAGACTGAGTAGAGGAAAGAAGATGTATGTGGCCTTAGTAGACTTAAAGGTTGCCTTCGATACAGTACAGAGAGAAGAGATTTGGAAAGCACTAAGGGAATTGGAGGTGGATAAGAAATTAGAGTAATTAACCTCTTGAGGGATATCGACATGAAATCACGTCCATTTAAAATGGCGGATGAGCGATATGGGCGTCCTGTGCGTTTAAGCATTTAACCCTTATTTATCCCTTATCCAACTCAACTTATTATAATTTTCCCTTTATGAAACATTTTAGTAAGGTCTATATACTTTATTGGCTTACTTTAATATGTTCGTTCTGCAGTGATTTACCTCAAAACAGGGATAAACACACAAGGGTACATACATCTCCACATTCGCGAATTCCCTTCTTGCGGCACACAAAACACTTTCTTTGCTGTTGGTGGTATCCTTTTAGGATAATGTTTTCCTTGAAGTCTGAGGGGTGCAGGGGTTTTGGATTTTCAACCCCCAACGTGGTATTGTTCAATTAGGCTGCGAGTTATTTATAGTCGGTAGTCAAGGTCGGTCATTGTCCTGTGTGGGTTTAGAGAGCTGTCCAAATCCCCAAACAATTGTATATGGTTATATCCAGTTGGTGCAAAAACACCTTTTTATACCACTTCTCTCTTCAGCTACAAGCAGGAAAGAATACGTATGTATTTCAACAAAGAAAGACACGGACTCTACTCCAGTTACGAAACTTGCGTAAGCAAAAGTTGCAATGTTGCTCTATTCTGATGACTCAAGAGACCACGCATGCAGTAGCGCTATATTACACAGTATGCTGACGCATAAGCCACACATATAATGGGTGTTTCTTTACTGTATCTTTCCGAGAACTTATATTAGATGCGTTGGACAGAGCAAAGTTGACTTTTCACCACAGTGAAACAAAATTGTGCCATTTCAACGTTTTGTACATACAACTCAACTTTGCTGATGACGTACATTTATACTGCATATAACGAGTTTTATACCAGTTTTTGTTTCATTAAAATAACTTAATATTTACACAAAATACAGCTGTGTATATACGAAGCGCATTTAACAATTTAAATGCTAGCAGTTCTCGGCTCGCGGACGTTTAAATGGCCATCGCTCAAGAGGTTAAGGAGAGCTTGTATGAGAAGGTAGTGGGAATGGTAAGAATATTGGGGAGTTTATCAGAAGAGCTTGAAATCAAAAGGGGAGATAGCCTGAGCCCGTTGTTATTTATACTTATGAACCAAATAATCATACACTGCAAAAGGAGAATGAGTAAGCTGCGAGTAGGACACTGGAACATGAGACCAGTAGGTGGACAACTATTAATATATGCAGATGAAATACTGCTAATGGCAGAAAGTGAGGAGAGACTACAACAAGCAGTAACGGAATGGTCTAGCACATTAGAAGAAAGAGGGATGAGAATAAATGTTAAAAAATCCAAAGTGATGACAATAAGTAAAGAAGAGGTTAAGACAGAAATATACATACAATGGAAGGGAGAGAAATTAGAAAATGTAAGAAGCTATGAATGCCTAGGTGCTTATATTAACAAAAGACGGAAGAATAGATCAAGAAATAAATAATAGGATCAAGAAAGCTATGAATATATTATTTATTTGTGCCAACAAGCTTACTACTGGTGTTTTTAAACACACAAGTCATGTGTGGGCAATGTTTAAGAGGTGGAATCAGGCCTGAAAAATTCAATGCCATAGCCGGGATTTGAACCATGGATCTTCTGCTTATGAGCGGCTGCTTTAACCACTAAGCTATCATGGCCAACTTGCCAGTATGACATTAAATTCACCAGCTGATTTGTACTTTGCCTGGTTAGACCACAAGGGAGTCTCACATCAGATATAAAAACCCCAAGGGCGACTTACAATTGTAAGTACTTTATGTCCTGGGTTTAAGTAACCTTTAGATGGTAATGATTATTTATTTATTTATTTATTTATGCCAACAAACTTACGACAGGTGTTTTTAAACACACAAGCCGTGTGTGGGCAATGTTTAAGAGGTGGAATCAGGCCTGAAAAATTCAATGCCATAGCCAGGATTTGAACCAAGGATCTTCTGTTTATCGAGCGGCTGCTTTAACCACTAAGCTACCATGGCCAACTTGCCAGTACGACATTAAATTCCCCAGCTGATTCATACCTTTTCCGGTTAGATTACAAAGATCTCACATCAGATATAAAAACCCAAATATATAATACAATAATCGGAAAGAGGGAATTAAATCAACAAACGAAGATGGGGGTATACACAGCAATATACCAGTCAATTTTAATATATGCAAGTGAAAGCTGGACAATCCTAGGTAAACAGCCAGGTGCAACCCAAATGAGATATTCAAGGAGAGTAGTTGGGTTTACCAGGAGAGACTAAGTCAGGAATAATACTATAAGAGAAAGTTTAAACCTGCTTCGAGGTCTTCACTCTGTTCGGTACATAGGTTCCTGTGCTCCCCAACAGGGATCTGACCCTAGGCACTGGCTTGTAAGTCCTAGGGGGTATAAGTCCTACATAAGGGGAGGGTAATCACTTCCTCACTCTCATACCGACTACTTCACTCTGTCTGGTACATAGGTTCCTGTGTTCCCTGACAGACGTCTGACCTCACTGGCTTGTAAGTCCTACATAAGAGGAGGGTAATCACTTCCTCACTCTCATACTGACCACTTCACTCTGTCTGGTACATAGGTTCCTGTGTTCCCTGACAGACGTCTGACCCCACTGGCTTGTAAGTCCTACATAAGAGGAGGGTAATCACTTCCTCACTCTCATACTGACCACTTCACTCTGTCTGGTACATAGGTTCCTGTGTTCCCCGACAGACGTCTGACCCTAGACACTGGCTTGTAAGTCCTACATAAGGGGAGGGTAATCACTTCCTCACTCTCATACTGACCACTTCACTCTGTCTGGTACATAGGTTCCTGTGTTCCCTGACAGACGTCTGACTCTAGACACTGGCTTGTAAGTCCTACATAAGGGGAGGGTAATCACTTCCTCACTCTCATACTGACCACTTCACTCTGTCTGGTACATAGGTTCCTGTGTTCCCTGACAGACGTCTGACCCTAGACACTGGCTTGTATGTCCTGCATAAGGGGAGGGTAATCACTGCCTCACTCTCATACTGACCACTTCACTCTGTCTGGTACGTAGGTTCCTGTGTTCCCTGACAGACGTCTGACTCTAGACACTGACTTGTAAGTCCTACATAAGGGGAGGGTGATCACTTCCTCACTCTCATACTGACCACTTCACTCTGTCTGGTACATAGGTTCCTGTGCTCCCCAATATGCGTCTGACCCTAGGCACTGGCTTGTAAGTCCTAAGGGGTATAAGTCCTACATAAGGGGAGGGTAATTCGGAAGAAGAACAAGAAGAAGAGAAAGTTTAAAACAAGTATAATAGAGACAATACAGAGGAATCAACTAAGATGGTTTGGGTACGTATTAAGAATGAATGAAGAAAGGATACCAAGAAGGATATATGAGACAAGGACAGAGAGGAGTGTAGAAAGACCAAGACTTGAATGGAAAAAGTGGCAGCCCAGCCAGTCGGGGAAAGACACTGAGAAGTACAAATAATTGCACAGGACAGGAATGAATTCAGAAAGTGGCTGAAGAAACCCGCCACCTAAAGGCGTAAGGGATAGAGAAAGAAGTGTGTGTGTGTGTTGATGTTAAGAGTTTCAAAAGCTGTTAGGGATTCACAATTTGTTAAATGTTCCATGTCCATTTCCTCTTCTTTGCAGCACAATAAACAATTTGGAGATGTCACTATTCCAATTCTGAAAAGATGTTAATGCAAGCAACAAACATTTACATAACACAAATTTGGTTAGGCATAAAAAACACAATAAATACCAGCATGAATAATCTATTCCTCTAATTCCAAATCAAATATTCTAGGTTTACAAGCTAAGCTACTTGCTACTAAGCTACTTGGCTAATCTGTAAAATATAATAAAAAGCATGACTAAGTGAGAAGTCCTATTGCCAATGTACAGCAAATAGCACACCAAGCAAAGGATGGAAACACTTACCTCTTTTTTAACTTCGTCAACTTTCTCGGCATGTTTGTTGAATATGTGCTTCCTGACAAACTCTGGACCCTTGAACTTCTTGCCAGACAGAGGGCATAGCCATTTGTCCTTTGCAAGCTCTTGGGTGTTCGCTTGTATGAACTTCTCCACTTCACTGAGGTCACGTTAAGGAACATTACTGGCTTAACTACCAACCTTACTACATCAAATTATGCCTCACAAACTAGAAATTAATTCATAATTTTAGTATACAAGAAAAAAACACAAGATTAAAATATCAATACTCTGTACATCAAGCGATTAAAGGAGACGTAAACAAAGCACTGGTTTATATCACTCCACAGCCACGTGCATTCACAATGACAGAACACAGTTACCGCTATGCGTAAGTTTAATATGCATTTTACACCAATAAAAGGATATATTTACTCGATCTAAATAACATGCAGCACATGGAAATTAACTGCTACTTATGTCATCTCTGTCCACAATAACACTTTTTCGTTTCCTGCTCACAAACTCGAAACCAATCTATAGAAGCAGCTTATGGAGGCAAGTTAATTTCAAATCTGGAAGATCAGGATCAGAGTTAACTGCCAACAGCACTTTGTTTAAAGTGGAGATTCATTGTTAACAAAGAAGTGGTGTACGTTTGGGCGTATTACAGATCTCACAAATTCATCGCAAACTACATCCAACACTTGCCTGGCACATGGTTGCTTTTTGCTGCGAGTTCTGACTTCACCAACTGAGAATTTTTCTTGTGTACACTGTAAATACTTGAAATGACACACCTTCCTTTACAGTTGTAGTAACTGAACGACAAAGGAAAGGAGTCACTGGTGTGGTACACTGACGGCTCAAAAATGGATGGAAAAACCCGCATAGGATAAGAGGTAGAACCGGAACTTAAAAATTCAATGCCACAACCAGGATTTGAACCACAGACCTTCCGCTTGCCAGGCGGACGCTCTAACCACTGAGCTATTGTGACAAACTGCCAGAATGGCATTAAATTCTGGCTTGAGAATTTAATGCCATTCTGGCAGTTTATCACAATAGCTCAGTGGTTAGAGCGTCCGCCCGGCAAGCGGAAGGTCTGTGGTTCAAATCCTGGTTGTGGCATTGAATTTTTAAGTTCCGGTTCTACCTCTTAAACTTTGCCCACACACGGCTTGTGTGTTTAAAAACACCAACAGTAAGTTTGTTGGCATAAATGAATAATAATTACCCACATAGGAGTTTATGGGCCTAATTGTGCCCTAGCAAAGGCTCTTGGCAATGAACCCACCATATTTCAAGGAGAAGTTCGAGCTATAGATACATATGCTCACACAAATGTCAATAAAGGCATACGTGGTGCAAAAATATATGTATATCCTATCAGACCGTCAAGCAGCTTTAAGGGCTCTTGGTGCTTTCACCATTGGGTCAAAGCTTGTTGAAGACTGTCTGCAGATATTAAATCACCTTAATGTGGGTGCCAGGTCACAAAGGGATTGAAGGCAATGAAGGAAGGAGCTAATACTCCGTTCATTGGAGTACCAGAGTGCTATAGTCAAGAAAAGATAAAAGCCTGGGAAAGCAGAAAAACAAGCTGCCATTGGGAACAAGTTCCAAAGCTAAACCATGCAGAACAGTTCATTGAACTGTCTGCAAAAAGAGCAAAAAAAGAAAAGCTCACTCAGTAAACAGGAGTTGAGGACTTTAAATGCCCTTCTTACTGGACACTGCCCTCTTAGAGATTATCTCTATAAGATGGGCAAATCTGAGGTGAACATATGTAGATTCTGCCTAGACGGAAAAGAAACACCAGGGCATATACTTTGCGAATGCGAAGCAATTGCCCAACAAAGAATAAGGCACCTGGAGTCTGCCTTCCCAACCCCAAGACAAATCGCCTTAACATCACCCAAGAAAATTATAGGCTATATTAAAAGCATTAAATTAAACTGGGACTTTTAGATCAGGGTATTTGCAATAGATCTATTAAAGGTCACAGTGAAGAGAAGCCGAAGGGCTTAAACAACCCACTTATATCTAATCTAACTGACACACCAGTAAACTTAGATGTTAATTTCATCTCGTCATCAATAGCAAGTTCGGGATATTTCTCACAGAACTTGTTAAACATGCTCAATATTATTGTCTTTTCACCACATCGCAACAGTTTCCTGTGCTTATGTTTCACAACACACTTCTTCCACCATGTTACTTTCATACTGAATAATGCACGCGCCGAATGAGTTAGGCTGGTTACAGATTTACCTAACTGCATATTCTTACACTTCAACTGTGCTTAGTACACTTAGTTCATGCTTTAGCAAACCTTAAGTGAGATTTCAGACCTCAGTATCAGTATTTTTTCAAGGGACTATTTAGAGGGCGAAAGTGTCAAGAAGGTGCGATCAAAACGCACGTGGCTTTGTTTATATCTCCTTTAATCTCTTGATGTACAGAGTATACTGTTGCACTCACATGACTTTCTCTACTCACCCATCGACAAACTATTCTTAGAAATGCTTACTCTATCTACTTCATGTTAATTGAGATAAAATTTGTAGAAATGATTTCATTATAGATTCCTTGTAGGTACAATGGGAATAGGAGAATACAGTAGGCTTAAGTGAGTCAAATCTTTTAAGAGCGGTAGCTATGTGATGGCTTTGAAATTCCATTCTCTTTGTATGACTAGGGCATAAAAAAACAAATAATGACTTCCCATTTGAGAAAAACAAGATATTTCAAGATTTGGATCAATAACAATGAATGTCTAAGAAATGGTTAACAAAAAGAGAGAGAGAGAGCGAGAGAGTATATTTCAGAGATTATTCCTAGAAAATTCAAGATACACATTTCATTTGTCATTAAAATATCTTAAACATTACATATCTTAATCAAAACTGTTAGCCATTTTTCAGAAAATCAAAATTTTCCATGTAAAGGGTGATTGGGGGGGATGTTCTTGAAAATGTTTATGTCACATCCTTCAAAGAGGCTGAACTTAAACACTGATATATAACTTGTAAAATTAACCCCTTCATGCCTAGTGTGTATTATAAGATACATAGGCTTTTTTCCCTATTTGTACTAGTTTTAACTTTTTTTTCTGCTATATTCTTGTTATACTGTCTGTCACCAATTAAAAATACATATTCGAGACGTTTTGAATTGTAAAAAATTATTTTTTTTTTACAATTTATATTGTAGTGTTTTTTTGTTTTTTTTTAATATAAGAAAAGAAACAAAATCCATGCAACCGCAGTCAAATGATACCTCGTCATCATCCATGTGTGCCATCATGCTGATTATTTTACGTGGGTCCTCCCCGTCCTTTACCACAGGCACGTTTGACTGCGGTTGCCGAGACTCGAACTCACGACCTCAGGCTTTGAGTGCATGGCCAGTGCACCACGTGTTGCCTCAACGATCATGGCTATTCAAGCCAGCAGGCTGAAAGTGTCCCAGACCACCTAATCTAAACCGGTTTCGAATTAGAGGAAGAACGGCATAAGTAGCAAAATAATTCAGGCATGAAAGGGTTAAGAGAAACTTATAAACTATAGTGGTTTCATTGAATGTAAACAGAAACACATGTACAGACGTTCACTGGCTGTGTATTACAAGGTACATCGCTCAATACTAACAAAAACTACTGCATTTTCTCTGTATTACGTAATGTGTTGTTACAGTACGTGGAACTGCAGCAAAATTGTGGAAGCAGAAAGGTACAACCATTAGTGAGCCATCATGGCTGTTTGTTAAACTCGCAGAGGGAAGTGGTGAGAAAGTTATAATTATGAATGTTTCACAAACTAAGTGAGAAATATCCCACTTTGGCTATCAAGAATGTTGTTAAGCTCACAGCAGAGTTTACAGGTGGGTCTGCAATAAGTATAAATTCCACGCACAGTGAAAGGTTAAAAACAGGCAAGTTAACCGTGACTGGAAATCCAAGGAAACGTAAAAAGCCAGTGGTAGAAGCTGAGTGTCACAAATTTGTTAGGAGTACAATTCGTTGAAAACTTCATCATATCTTCCTCATAAACGAGCCACCAACAGTCAAAGTGCTTGCATTTGTCAATAATTATCACGACCTTAGATTCAAGCAAACTTCTTACAAGCTGTTACTTGACATTGGTTTCAAGTTTCGGAAAACAAATGTAAGAACATCATTGTCGACTGTGAGGATATATTTGTTATTTATGTTTTTAGTTCCGAGTGATATCTAATCAGTGTGTGTTTTAAACTATTGTGTGAGGAGGTTGGTGGGTCGAAGGTAGTTCCAGGCTCCATGTGGTCATGAAAGTGGTGCCGATACTGCTCCAATCAGAGCAAGAAAGTGGAGGGCTAACTGTTTACATTAGAACCAATTCTTTCGATGAAACCAGTATAGAAATGGTCATTTGAAGGGAGGGAATTTTCTTTAAAATTTTGATCTGGCACACTTAGGTGTTAAATATTTATTGAACATTTCATTTTTTTGGGTTCAGTGGACTTGAAAAAAGTATTTCTGATGAAATATTGTCACACTGGCCGTAAGCCTAAATGCAGTTGGTAAGAAATACTGGTCGGGACCTGATCTCCATCCAGCAGCAGGAGCAGGCTGGAGGCACTTCCCCGCCCTAAAGTCCCGTCTGCCGACTGAACCATAGAGCATATGGTAACAATAGCTATTGTGCAGTGATCCAGTGTCTGGACTGTTCGCTCAGAGTCACTCTCGACCATTCTACTTCCAGAACTTTTCCATTTTCTACAGACCTATATAAGGAGCTGTCGTGAGCCGAGAGGTTGTCGTCTAGTTGTTCTTGTGGTGAAGCGTTGCAGTGAATTAAACGTTTACGAAGTGTTCAGTGGACAGCACCTGTGAATTGTGCTGAGTAGCAGTTCAGTGCGAGTGTAATCTGACAGTTCTGTATTGTAATTCGACAGTTGCTCTCTACTCTGAGTTTGTACAAAAGTGATCTAAGTGTAACGTTAGCATTACGCTAACTGACTAGAAGGCAATTAAGTGTGATTAGCAGCAACTGGCGTTTTCTCATTTGTTATAATATGGATATGAAATTACTGTGTGAAATGCAACTATAGGTAGGGGATAAGAGAAAGGAATTTTGTACCATTATTTTACAAAAATTGAAACCTTTTGTTCATCATTATCTAGGGTGCTTAATGTACTGTATTTCTCAACTGATTTTCCAGTCCTAATTTTTAACTGTCATCTTATTCTTAAGGCAATGTATCCGTGAAATTTGGTGAAAATTGCCAAAAATTTTGAGTTTTACTTTCTGCATTTTTTATTATGCTTATACTTGGTACTTTAATGGCACACTTTAGTTTCCTCAATTACAAACTTTTTTAAAGCTCCAAGAGAGTATTCAAGTGTGCTAGTGTGGGTGAGCGTTTCTCACTAAACTTCGCCGCTACAGCTTTGAAATGCATTTTTTGTTTTCACTGGCTCTGATTTTGGTCTCTTGCAGGGAATCTTACTTCAGAAAGATTGTAAGTTGGCTGTGCTGAAATGAATTTGATATTTGAGCTGAAATGCCATGAATCTGACATGTTTTGCTTCCAAACATAGAAATGCAGTCAGTGTTCCGTAATTCTATAATCTTGCCAGGTTATTTCACAATTCCAGTTATCCATTAAACTTTGTTTAGGTAGTTAATAGGTTCTAAGTTATTTGTTAGTCTATAGTAGAGCCGTACCAAGCAGATATTTTATGAATTTTGTGTATAAATTTGCAGAAGTACATAAGAGGTTAGCTAAGAACAATAAATTTCTAAATTTTGTGAACAATGCGAAGGTGAAAGGAAAATTTCTATATCAAGAAACAACCAAGGAAAATTTCCATATCAAGAAACAACCAAGCAAATTTAAAATTCTCAAAAAATGCTACTAAGCCCAAGAAGAAAGCTACATAGGGTCCCACATATGGTGCTAGCAAATTTTAAGTGGATTGGATTAAGAACAAAGACATATTAATGACTTGAAGCTTTCCCGGCGTTGATTGTTGATGATAGTTTCTCGGGCTAACAGCCAGGTCAGATTAGGGTAACTACCCAAGCTTTCAGCGACTAACTCTGCCGCCATCCTCAGGGGAACTGAATCTAGGCTACTGATGTTGCGATATTTATACCTAGAGCGCGGCCGATAAGAACCGCCCACTTTTTTACCATTGGCCGAGCTCCGGCCGATGGAGGCACGTGCGGAACCAATCAGGTGATTGCCGATGCTCCTCTGCACTGTGGAGGAGAGATATGCTGAATGACTGGTGTCCATGCTTTGCTGATTTGAAGGCCTTCATCCCTGTTGAAGTTGTTTTTATTCGCTTTAATGTATAGAGCTTCTTTAATCACCCTATCGTAGTACCTAGAGGATTTTTCAAGAATTTTTGTAGAGGCGAATTTGATTTTATGATCTGTATTATATGTGTGCTCAGCCACTGCGGATTTTTCTGGGTATCCTAGTCTAATACAACGTTGATGTTCTTTGATGCGATCTTCTACAGTTCTAGTGGTTTGTCCTATGTAAACTTTGCCGCAACTGCATGGGATTTCATAAATGCCTGGTGCACGAAGACCTAAATTATCTTTAGCAGAGCCTAAAAACTGTTTTATTTTGGTTGGAGGTTTGAATACGGTTTTTATTTGATATTTCATGAGCAATCTTCCAATTTTCTTCGCCTCCATCGGCCGGAGCTCGGCCAATGGTAAAAAAGTGGGCGGTTCTTATCGGCCGCGCTCTAGGTATAAATATCGCAACATTAGTAGCCTAGATTCAGTTCCCCTGAGGATGGCGGCAGAGTTAGTCGCTGAAAGCTTGGGTAGTTACCCTAATCTGACCTGGCTGTTAGCCCGAGAAACTATCATCAACAAAGACATATTGTTAAACTTTAAAATTAATTTTTCTCAGTTCTTTTTTTTTTTTTTCTTCAGCATTTTTTACCATTCAAAATGCTCCTTGGGCCCTAGTTTATAACTCATTAGCTTGAAATTTTCAGGATTAAGACATTAAAATTTGTTGTGTGCTAGTTAAAACATATTAAATAATTGCACTGAAATTAAATATTTTTCATAACTCATACTGAAAAAAATTGTAAATATTTAAGAGGTGAGGTGGAATCAGGACTGAAAACTTCAATGCCATAGCTGGGATTTGAACCATGGATCTTTCAGGTTCAAATCCCGGCTATGGATTTGAATTTTTCAGTTCCGATTCCATCTCTTAAACATTGCCCACACACAGCTAGTGTGTTTGAAAACACCTGCAGTAAGCTTGTTGGCATAAATGAATAATAATTGAAAATGTTGATACATAGTATACACATTTTTTGGGTCTCTTAAACTAATTAGATCTAAGCAATTTTGGTATGACAATTTCTTTATATTTATGTATATACTGAACTCAAATTAAAAATTTAGGAGGGATACAATAAATTGTAGTGTCCAAAGGTCATTTAATATGAGCATATCAAAAAGTGATTTATTATTAATAAATATATTAATAATTTAAAAATGGCTTGACATATGACTTTAAAATTTTGTGTATACTATTTACTTTTGTTCTGAGTGTGTGGAAAAAAAATTCAAAGCAATCACAAAAAAAAAAAAAAAACTGTGGATTTTTTAAATGTTATAGATACAGTGCCATAAGTTTAACTTAATTTTATCACATTCTAACAAAGCCATATGCCCTGTGACTAATAGTCTTGTGTGAGATAATCACCCATCACGCCATCTTTATCTTACGTGAATTGTCATCAGACAGTGCAATGAGTAAGTCTGAAAAAGGATACACGTCGGGATCTTTGTGGCCGAGTTTGCTGTACTCTTCATCAGAGATCTTTGTTGTTGGCTGCAGGAATGAAGCGATTTTTTGCTCGAATGTGCGACAGTAGTCGCTGATTTCTTGCTGAGTAACCTGCAACTGCAAAACAAAACTTTGCACTTTAGCAACCACATGAAACATACGGTAACTGTTCCAACACATAGGCTGGTAAATTCCATACTTGTAAATGGGGTCTAATTCACAAAATAAATACTCATATATAGGGCACTCTTTTTTCGCATTAACGATAAATGCGGCCAACATTACATTAAAGTGATTTTCCTTTATCTTTCCAAATGTGTAATGTTGATCAATAAATCAATATTATTTTAGCGATGAGTGCAGATTAAAGCAAAATTCCAGCGATTTTGAACATAAAAATTAGTATCTTCCTTTCTTAGAAGTTTGAAAACAGTGTTGTTATAATCAATTTAATTTAAACGGTGAGTCAATTAATAACACTAAACAACACCTACATTTATAATTTTCCGGAACACGTTTCGGAGGTTAACTTTCCTCCATTATCAACCGGAAAATGACTGGGTTTCCATGGTGCGGATGGCGATATTTCTTCTGATGTTTCTTCTGGTAACGGTTCAAGGAACTTGCTGAAAATATCTTTATGGGGAATGTCAAAATTAAATACTTGGCTTCTATTTTTTAAAATGAAGATTTGTTCCCATGTGGACAGCTCTTGTTTTCCGGTTATGTGTTTGAGGAGTTTCAAAAAAATCACAAGATAAAGCCAGAACCGAAACTCCTCAAACACATAACCGGAAAACAAGAGCTGTCCACATGGGAACAAATCTTCATTTTAAAAAATAGAAACCAAGTACTTAATTTTGACATTCCCCAGAAAGATATTTTCAGCAAGTTCCTTGATCCGTTACCAGAAGAAACACAGAAGAAGCATCGCCATCTGCACCATGGAAACCCAGTCATTGTCCGGTTGGTAATGGAGGAAAGTTAACCTCCGAAACTCGTTCCGGAAAATTATAAATGTAAGTGTTGTTTAGTGTTATTAATTGACTCACCATTTAAATTAAAATAAAAATTAGTTCTCACTTTCATCCCTGTGAATTGTTAAATTACAAGAAAGAAAAAATTAGAACTTTCAATTACAAAAATAGTGAAGTAATGGCTTCATCAGCCAATGGGGACAGGTAGTTTTTGAGGTACAATTTAACTGTTAACAGTCGAAGGTGATTAATGAAAGAAAACAATATTGTAACATGTGCTATATTGTCTTTAGCAAAGTAAAAGTATATAATGATTCTGCAATGCGTATGTTCAATGTATCAGAGTACAGCCTGCTCCAAAGTTTTCCGATGGGTGAGAGGTGCTGAGGGGAAGCGGAAGGAGAGTTTTCTTATCGAGTAGTTGAGCCTGTCCTGGGAGTGGTTTATCGCACGTGTTTATTAATATCTGCATGCAGTTATCTAAGCTGAGGCAGACGGGCTAGCTTCTCTTGCGGAGACAAGAAACAAAATACTTTGTCCTATACTTAATGATTCTGTCCAAACAAAAAAAATCTATGAAACCTTTTCCCAAGAATTTAAACAAATTAATGCTGACATTTCGTGATAGTGCTGTTTTAGAAACATTGTTAAAAATGTTTTTAAAAAAGATAGCCAATATAATAAATGTTTTGTTAGTAATAATAGTAATAATGATAATAAATGATAAGTATAACACATATTCAAGATGTTCTCGGGGTTCGAGCCAGGTGTAGTGATGAAAAGACATTGATGTTTCGGGAGTGTACATCTCTCCCATCTTCAGGATGAATGACTAGCAAGAGTGAAGGGACCAGTACTGTATAACAGTATAACATTATTATTTCAAGAAAAATCGGATAGTAAAAGGTGTTTATTTTGGATATAGTTTTTCCATTGACAAATTGCGTGCGTGCATGTGTGTGTGTGTGTATGTGCGCGTGTGCACACATGCGTTTTCTCTTAATATCTTCAGGGATCAAAAAGAAAGACCCCAAGAGTCGATGCTTAAGCTGTACAAATGCAGGACAGCTGCATAGGATATGCGCAGAGGTTTTTTCGACCTTGCCGCACTTCCTGCACTTTTCGTCATTTTTAATGCCCACAATCCTCCTACAATCCTCACGGTCAAGTTTGACCAAGAGCTTTTTGTATCAGTGGCTAGGAAGCCCATATAATTCATGTGCCTGCCTAGCCCCAGTGTCTCTCTTCCATACATCGGAGTGCAGCTTGTCTGTCCATATGGAAAGATCTAGCACGTATGTGAATGTTGCCTAATATTGTGAAACACATTGTTTATAATAATACGAGAATGTAGTGTTTATTGTGGTCCTACTCCCGGAAATATTTTTGCAGACAAATTTATATCACGTTCCTATCTTCAACGTTGTAGAACCCATTATTAATAATCTTCGCTGTTTTATAGCAAAGTCCCCAAGAAGCCAGTCGCCATGATAGTCCCTTCTGTTGAAAGAGGAAAACGTTAGCATAACAACTATCAGACTCATGAGACAGGTAAACAACTAGAGACGGCTCTGGCCTGGAGTGACTACTCGACAACCTTTACCCCTTCCGTCTCCACCACGAGTCTCGTGTGCGTCGGAAAACATTTGGAAGCGGCTGTACTATAATACCAATAAGAAATACAATTAAAGTAATGTTACTGTTCTGCAGTTATTGTAGTTTCCATAACACACATCTTCCATTCTGAACAGTAATACGTTAAAATGGATATTACATACATTTAATAAAAGCTGCCAAAACATAAATATAGTGAGATATATGTATATATAAAATACAAACCATATAGTGAGAAAAAACGAGAAACTCATTTAACAAAATTTGGAGGAAAAAAAAAAAAAAAAAAAAAAAAAAGGAAAACATTCCCCTGGTGTTATCAACCATGAATTAAAAAAAATGTCGCAAAATTAAGGTGCAAATGAAAGCCATACAGAGTAAAAAAAAAAAAAATAATTTAGAACTCATTTCTCAAAATTTGAAAAAAATGTGCTTCTATTCATATATTAAACTGCCACACTTGCAGCATAGCAGTTTGCTGAGTACATAGTCCACATATCGAAGACAACTACAAGACCAGTGGAGCATTTTGTTTGGCTGCAGTTGCTGAGAGCCCCAAAGAAATCAATTAAAAGAAACATTGTGAAACACTGGCAACTATGTGTGGATATACAAGGGGCAAACATAAAGTGAGTAATAACATGACGTGACATGGCATGGCATATGCACTAGCAGAACTTCCCAAGGTCACACAGTACCTTCGTAGCAGCAGCTGGAAATGAAGGCTCGTACTCCAGCTCCCCCATGTGTGAAGTGCAGTCGATAAAAGTGTTGAAGGCACAGAGCATAGTGCTGAGTGAAATTTGTCTATGGTGCTTTGACCACCACAAAGTTTGCAACAAAAGAGGTCACCTGCACCTACAACCCTCGGCCCAGCTTCAAGAGGGCAGCAGAGGTAGCGAGCAACAAGGAACAGCCAAGCCACCCCTGCCATGAAATAACACAATTGGCCTTCTGTTGCAAACCACGTTTACTTCAGCTGAGAGCATTAATTGGTGTATATATTGTGTACATCAGTCATGGGGCAGCAACAGAGAGGGTATGTTGCACTGCTGCACAGTTATGCGGCTACAATGTTGTCGCTAAAAACTTCACTTCACTTTCTTCTTTCCACATGAATCTGCTAGTTCTTTAAAATTGGGACGTAGGTTATTGGCAAGGCATATACATAAACTATTACGCAAATTACTGTCGCTGATCTGAGACATGCTGATTTTCAGCAAATTCATTATGGAAAATGGCTGCTCACAGCCGAACATAGCCATTATATTCACAGCATTGTCAATAAGATTTGGAAATTGTGAATGAAGAAGGCCTATGTAGAATTGTACAGCACTGAGTGTTGCATTTTTCAGTAGTCGATGGGCACATCTGAACTCATTGAGCTCCATGTGAATTGCTGCATCTTCAATCTCATTAACTTTTGCTGAAAGGGGCATGTCAATATACAAAACATTTTTTCTAATTTTTGTATACTGACACAAGTGTCAAATGAATTCTGCTCTTCTGAAACTGAATCAAAATATTTAATATTGGAAACAGAAGACATAGTACATTTTAACAGAGACATGGCTACGTACGTGGTCTGTTAAAAAAGTATTGCAAATTTTGAATTTTTACGGGCTACGTATATTCGATTTTTGATTGTTTTTGGTGTTATGTTGGCACTCATGTCCCTCACTTAAGTTGACAAGCTTGGCCATTTTGAATGTTCAGTTAATTGTTGACATCTATTTTGCTTTGACATGTTTTGGCTCGTCTTCGATTTTTGCCTATTCCAAAAAATGGAACAAAGAATCTGTATCAAATTTTCTGTGAAAAACAACATTACGTGTGCGGATGCATTTCAATTGTTGGCTGTGGCATATGGCCCATGCCTTGGGCCAAAGCAATGTTTATCGGTGGTATAAAAGGTTCTCAGAGGGTCGAGAAGATGTGAACGACGAAGAGCGTCCTGGATGCCCAAGCCCGTCAACAACAGACAAAACATTGAAAAAGTGAAGAAAATAGCATTAGCCAATCGTTGAATCACTGTTAGAGAAATTGCTGAGTACCTAAACATATCGGCTGGCTTGTGCCATTCGATTTTGACCAATGATTTAGGTTGCCGCAAAATTTGTACCAAAGTTGCTCAATTTCGACCAAAAACAGCATTGCATTAACCTTGCTAAGGAGCTGTTGAACTGGCCAAAAAAAACACACTTATTATGCTGCAGCCACCGTACTCCCCAGACCTGGCCCCACGTGACTTTTTCTTGTTCCCAAAACTGAAGAGGCCTATGAAAGGACAACGCTAAGCCACAATTGAGGGGATAAAGGCAGCATTGGAAGAGTCGAACAAGATCACAAAAAATGATTTTTCAAAGTGCTTTGAGGATTGGAAAAAACGTTGGCACAAGTGTATAATATCGGGTGGGGGATACTCTGAAGGGGATAAAATAGATATTCATGAATAAATAATTACTTTTTGAAAAAAAACACAAAATTTGCAATACTTTTTGAACAGACCTTGTATACCAGAGTTCAGTGCGACGACTACCAATAGGTACAGTGTCCCTCACGGGGAGTTCGTCGTACAGTCACTTGGCACGCTGAAGGTTGAAGAGCGTGCTACCGTAGCATTCAGAGGGCTCTTGCCACCAGTAGCGTCTGTTGACATGAGTGGTGAACGGAAAGTGAGTACATAAATAATGTAACACACACCTGTGGTATTTTAATTTCTAAAAACTAATCCGCATGTCTATGGGCCTATCATGGAAGTCAGCAGTCAGTTCCCACAGATGTGCTGCTCCTTGTTGCATTAAACTACCACGGAGCACATGTTGTGCCAGGTGGGTGCTGAACACCAAGCAAAGCACATGGCGGCAGCTTTGACATATCCGCAACAGTACCATGACCATGTCAACAAGTTTTCTGGACAGATCATAAGTTGATGAAACGCGGGTTGCACATAATACCACAGTGTTAGCATTTTCAGACTGACAGAAAGACAGAGGTGGTTGTCACAAAGTGGTTCCAATCTCAGGTTGACTCTTATGACACAGGGTTACAAAAGTTTGTCCCACAGTATGACAAATGTCTGAATTCCAGTGGTGAATACAGGAATCACTCAAAATTAGGCAGTCATACAATTTCTCATTTTACCCCTTGAGTCATATTTCATAAATATTGAAGAGACTTAGCAGTAAATGTAACCGCTTTTTAGAGAGCACCATATTTTTATGTTTTGGCGGTCACATCGCTCTCTCACAACCCCCAGAATGTCTGGAGGACCACACCTGTCGTTGGTTTACGGGTCTCACCGACCTGACTGGGAAAATTATCAAAATAAATTCACCGACCATATCCTCTGATTACCAATCAGAGGACGTATTACATGCCATGACAGGTCAGCATGTTAGGGGTTAAGGTTTTATAGAGAAATGGAGAGGTTGGAAAAATAAAGACTCCCTAGCCCTCAGGAACCCTAATAGCATCGGGGTCGGAAGAGAACAAGAGATGACCAAGGTAAGGTCAGATAGAAAAGTTACAGTGAGGAGCAAAACACCAGTAAGTGGAATTAATGTTCTGCTCAGCTTGGGTACCTTGTGGTTGCCATTCATATATCCCCTAGATGGAGACCCCTGAGTAATATTTATTAGAGTAGGTGTTTGCATTGCTGTGTCAGCATCATGTTGTATATGCTCAGACTCACTTTTGCCCCTGTTAGTGTACACTTGTCACTCAAAGTCAACACTCTCCATAATGGTCTCACTCACATGTCACCATGTATTTTTACTCAATGAAGAAAACAAAAATCGTGACAATTATGCGATAAATATATTATTGCATAATTGTCACGATGAACTTTTGTAAGAAAAACTAAACAATATGCTATTGAAACCATCAATTTAATATTTCCAGAAGATGAATGGATTCATATCCATACCGATGGCTCCCTATACGCCAAGATGAAGGTGCAGGTACTAGTGCCACTCGCAAGCTATTCTCCTTTTATAAACAGGTGAGGTGTGTGGTGGCATAATGTGTGAGTGGGGTGTGTGGTGGCATGTGTGGTGGCACAAAGTAAGGTGGGGTGTGTGGTGGCATAAAGTAAGGTGGGGTGTGTGGTGGCATAATGTAAGGTGGTGTAATGTGTGAGGTGTGTGGTGGCGTTACGTGTGAGGTGAGGTGTGTGGTGGTGTAATGTTAGGTGAGGTGTGTGGTGGCATGATGTCAGGTGAGGTGTGTGGTGGCGTGATGTTAGGTGGGGGTGTGTGGTGGCATAATGTTTTCTAGTGCCTTGCATCTGGCAATGAAGCCATTAGCATTCGTGCTTTCCAATACTTTTGAACTGTAGTTTCTTCTGATCTTAATGCTTCACAGGTCTTCAAGTGGTCTTCATTCATTTCTGCTGGATCGTTACACAGGACACATATTGGTGAAGCTGAGATACCTATTCTGTAGAGATGACTTGCTAAGCAGTCGTGATTTGTCAATGGTGGCATAATGTAAGGTGGTGTAATGTGTGAGGTGTGTGGTGGCATTACGTGCGAGTGGGGTATGTGGTGGCATGTTAGGTGGGGTGTGTGGTGGCATGATGTCAGGTGAGGTGTGTGGTGGCGTGATGTTAGGTGGGGTGTGTGGTGATGTGTGGTGAAATAATGTGAGAAGGGGTGTGTCGTGGCGTAATGTTAGGTGGGGTGTGTGGTGGCATAATGTGTGAGTGGGGTGCGTGGTGGTGTAATGTTAGGTGACGTGTGTGGTGGCATGTGTGAGCGGGGTGTGTGGTGGCATAATGTTAGGTGGGGTGTGTGATGGCGTGATGTCAGGTGAGGTGTGTGGTGGCGTGATGTTAGGTGGGGTGTGTGGTGGCATCATGTGTGGTGAACTAATGTGAGAAGGGGTGTGTGGTGGCATGATGTGAGAAGGGGTCTGTGGTGGCATAATGTGCGGTGGGCTGTGTGGTGGCGTATTGAGGTGGGCTGTGTGGTGGCGTAATGTGATGTGTGTGATGGCGTAATGTGAGGTGGGGTGTGTGATAGCGTAATGTGAGTTGGGGTGTGTGATGGCACAATGTGAGGTGGGTGTGTGATGGCATAATGTGAGGTGGGGTGTGTGATGGCACAATGCGAGGTGGAGTGTGGTGGCGTAATGTGAGGTGGGGTGTGTGGTGGTGTAATGTGAGGTGGAGTGTGGTGGCGTAATGTGAGGTGGGGTGTGTGATGGCGTAATGTGAGTTGGGGTGTGATGGCACAATGTGAGTTGGGTGTGTGATGGCGTAATGTGAGGGGGGGTGTGTGGTGGCATGTGAGGTGGGGTGTGTGGTGGTGTAATGTGAGGTGGAGTGTGGTGGCGTGAGGTGTGTGGTGGCGTAATGTGATGTGTGTGATGGCGTAATGTGAGGTGGAGTGTGTGATGGCATAATGTGAGTTGGGGTGTGTGATGGCACAATGTGAGTTGGGTGTGTGATGGCTTAATCTGAGGTGGGGTGTGTGGTGGCATAATGTGAGGTGGGGTGTGTGATGGCATAATGTGAGGTGGGGTGTGTGATGGCGTAATGTGAGTTGGGGTGTGTGATGGCACAATGTGAGTTGGGTGTGTGATGGCTTAATCTGAAGTGGGGTGTGTGGTGGCATAATGTGAGGTGGGGTGTGTGATGGCGTAATGTGAGTTGGGGTGTGTGATGGCACAATGTGAGTTGGGTGTGTGGTGGCGTAATGTGAGGTGTGTGGTGGCGTAATGTGAGGTGGGGTGTGTGGTGGCATAATGTGAGGTGGGGTGTGTGGTGGTGTAGTTGGTCAGTGTTAATGTCACCTTGGTGGCCAAGCTCTGCAGTTGTGCGTTGAGCTGCTGCACATACTGCTGACTAGCCTGGTCTCTCTCTGATCCAATGGCCTTGATAACCCTCTGCAACTCTGTCACCTGCGCCTCTAGGGATATCTTCTGTTGGTGTAGTGCTTCCAGGTGACTGTCAACTTCTGAACTGTCAGTAGTGCTCAACTGTTGTACACGTATATGTAGAAATGCTTATCAGGAGAGAATTTTTATAAAATAAAGAAGTTTGCCTAAAATAAGTATTTTGCTCACCTGAAGCAAGAGCATGCATAGATGCAGAAAGTCGCTGGAATAAAGGGTTAACAAACAAACACAATTCTACCTGCACCCAAAATGCGGTTTCTTTATTTTTGGACTAGAAATGACAACGGCAACCAAAGTGACAAGACATTGTGATTGAGGGTTTAGAAGAAATGCAGGCTGTAAGAGAAGAGGCTGAAGGAGTATGGTGGGAGAGGGGGAAGGGAAGTAGAGAACAAATATACAATAATTCACATAAAGTAACAAGAAATAATAAAAAGGAACATAAAGAATTTAAGAAAGATTTGAAACAAGAAAGAGAATGTGATCCTAACACTCAGTGCAATATCTTTTTTAAAATTTTAATACGCAAGAACTGAACATTGCAATAAATAATCTAAAAAACAAAAAGTCTCCTGGACCAGATCACATACATCCAGAGTTCATAAAAAAACTTGGAAAAAACAGCAAAATAACAACTACTAAAACTCTACAATCTATCCTGGAACACCACTGTACCTGCCGAATGGCGAAAAGCAATAATTGTCCCACTCTTGAAGAAAGATAAAACAGCATCAGAAATAAAAAATTATAAACCAACAGCTCTTACTAGTATAATAGCAAAAGTGATGGAAAGAACGGTGTCAAATAGGTTAAATTGGTTTCTAGAATCACAAAATTTAATTTCCCCATGTCAAACTGGATTCAGAGAGTTCCACTCTACAAATGAACAAGTCTTACTTCTTAGTCAAGAAATCAAAGACTCGTTCAATAGAAAAGAAGATAATTTATCAGGTTTGATTGATTTCCACAGTGCATATGATTCTATATGCAGAACAAAACTACTAAAGAAAGTAAAAAAAAATAGGGTTACAAGGTCCAATGTTTTCATGGGTATGTCATTTCCTAACACAACGCTTCATTGCAACCAGATATGGAAGAAATATATCTAAATACAAACAAGTACACCGTGGCTTACCACAAGGCGCAGTGCTCAGCACAACACTTTTTAATATATTTATTAACGATCTGCCACAACAAATACAAGAATCAGGTGTGAAGTGTGCACTATTTGCTGATGACTTAGTAATGTGGACTTCAAAACCAAAATGCAAAAGTACAGAACTAGAAAAAACCATGCAACAATCCTTAACCAACTTACAAAGGTGGACCAAAGAAAATTTAATGACTGTTAATGCAACAAAATCAAACTACCAAATCTTTTCACTAAGAAAAAAACCACTAGAAATAAAACTAAATTTTGAGGGTCAACAATTACCAGAAACAAAGGAAGCAAAGTATTTAGGAGTTACATTTGATACCAAACTTACATGGACCAAACAAATAGAAAATGTAATACAAAGAGCAGAGAGGTGCCTTTCACTGTTAAAACCGCTAACAGGAATGAAGTGGGGATGTTCCAGAGCAACTCTTAACACAACATATAATGTGTATATATATATATATATATAAAGCCATTATTTACTTACCACAGTGAAGTTCTTATAACAGCAAATACAAAAAAAATTCAAATCTTCCAAAACCAAACTCTGAGATTAACCTCTTGAGGGATATCGACGTGAAATCACGTCCATTTAAAATGGCGGATGAGCGATATGGGCGTCCTGTGCGTTTAAGCATTTAACCCTTATTTATCCCTTATCCAACTCAACTTATTATAGCTTTCCCTTTATGAAACATTTTAGTAAGGTCTATATACTTTATTGGCTTACCTTAATATGTTCGTTCTGCAGTGATTTACCTCAAAACAGGGATAAACACACAAGGGTACGTACATCTCCACATTCGCAAATTTCCTTCTTGCGGCACACAAAACACTTTTGAAATGGGCGGGACTTCTTTGCTGTTGGTGGTATCCTTTTAGGATAATGTTTTCCTTGAAGTCTGAGGGGTGCAGGGGTTTTGGATTTTCAACCCCCAACGTGGTATTGTTCAATTAGGCTGCGAGTTATTTATAGTCGGTAGTCAAGGTCGGTCATTGTCCTATTTGGGTTTAGAGAGCTGTCCAAATCCCCAAACAATTGTATATGGCTATATCCAGTTGGTGCAATAACACCTTTTTATACCACTTCTCCCTTCAGCTATAAGCAGAAAAGAATATGTATGTATTTCAACAAACAAAGACACGGACTCTACTCAGTTACGAAACTCGTGTAAGCAAAAGTTGTAATGTTGATCTATTCTGATGACTCAAGAGACCACGCATGCAGTAGGGCTTTATTACACAGTATGCTGACGCATTAGCCACACATACAATGGGTGTTTCTTTACTGTATCTTTCCGAGAACTTATATTAGATGCGTTCGACAGAGCAAAGTTGACTTTTCACCACAGTGAAACAAAATTGTGCCATTTCAACGTTTTGTAAATACAACTCAACTTTGCTGATGACATACATTTATACTGCAAATAACGAGTTTTATACCAGTTTTTGTTTCATTAAAATAACTTAATATTTACACAAAATACAGCTGTGTATATACGAAGCGCATTTAACAATTTAAATGCTAGCAGTTCTCGGCTCGCTGACGTTTAAATGGCCATCGCTCAAGAGGTTAATTAGAGGTGCTATCAAAACCACACCAATATCAGCTATGGAAATACTAACCAACCAATACCCCATTGAATATGAAATAGAAAAAGCAGATCTTATTCAACACAAAAAGTTGATCAGACTCCCATTCAATACATGGAACAAGAGAAATTTTGCACATACACTAAAGACTCAGGAGAGCTTTCTTTCCAAAATTCAAGACATCGAGAAGAATGTATACCTTCCTAATTGAAAGGAAAACTTCATATCTAAAGTCAATCAGACATCACATATTATTTACACCTGACAGAAGAAGTTAAGAAAATTGATACTCCAACTACTGTTCTAAAATTATTGGCATTGGAGACAATCCATACTAGATTTCCAGAACATGAATTGCTCCATATTTATACTGATGGAGCATTGATATCAAACCAAGATGGAGCAGGGGCTGGAGTCACATGTCACCTCTTTTCCTATTACAAATCTTTAAGTTATGGAACTACAAACTTTGATGGAGAAATTCGAGCAATTCGAATGGCCCTACAAAATCTTTTGTACAGAATTTCACATTTTCAGCAAGCAGTTATTCTCTCAGATTCCAGAGCAGCAATTATAGCAATTACTTCCAAGTTGTCACCACAAAACCAAACAATTATAGAATGTTGGAAAATGCTTAGCCATCTAACAGCACTTCAAAAACACCTAGTCTTCCAATGGATAGCAGCTCACTGTAGACTGAATGGTAATGAGAAAGCTGATTTTCTTGCAAAAAAGGGTACCGCCAATGTGCAGAAATCAATAGTTAATCTACCATTTTATGCAGCTAAAAGATTAGTCGACTCTGAATTAAAAAAAATTATTGAAAAATATTACTATGAAAAATCAAAAAATAAAAGATGGGAACTACCAAACATTCAAACAGTACTTCCTGAGTATCCTCGAAAAACAGCAGTTGCAACCTTCAGGTTGATTACAGGACATGATTGTCTGGCAAAACATTTAAACAGAATTGGGATATATTCTTCACCACTCTGTGCTCTATGTGATCTGCAAGAGGAAATGGATCGAGACCACCTTCAAATATGCCTGGCCACTTCTAGTGCCCTTCCCATCCATCAGTGAAAAATATTGGAGAGCAAGAGGATTAATGACTTCATTGTCAGAAATCCAGCATTAGCTAACAACAATTTCTCATGGCATGCATATAAAACGGCTTGATATATAGCATACAGCTCTGCACTATACATGGAAGTGCTACTATACCCCATCGTGGTAACATTGCACTTGACAGCTCGTGTGGATTCACATTAAGTTGGCTATTCTATGCTTGCGATGTTGCCACAGTTGCTAATACACAGTAGCAGACGACGTAGCTTTCTATCACATCACAAAACCACATAAAGTTTGCACATAAGCTATGAACACAGAAGAATAATAAACTGCTTTGTTATTACTATCAATTGAAAGTAAACACAGGTAAAACGAATTACAAGTAATTTTGGTATGGTTGGGTACTCCTTTCTACCGTAGTAGGCGTAAATATACCTTCGAATGGCATCTATTTCTAATGCATCAAGATCTTGACGAGAGGAATGCGGTTTATTTTCTTCCCTGGGTTTGACATAAATATCTGCTGCATTCCAGACAGTCCGGTGACCTTGTCTTCCTTGAACTACTACTCCCTTGCTGATTGCGGTTCTGCTTAATCCAAGTGTTCCGGAAGTCTGCTCTGTAACTTTATCAGCAGGAATAGAGGGATGCCCATGGATATCCATGTATTTCTTCCCTTGTTCTTCTTAATAATTCTAATGCCTGGCTATTCTGCGACACATCTTAATGTGTTCACTTCATGGACCATTCTCTGCAATTGGCATCTTTTCTGAGGCATCATCTTGCACATTAAATTTTGTGTATATAATAGGAACAATTTATATAAATATTATATAAAATAATGAATAAATATAGATAAATATAAATAAATGCCAACAACACCATCAACAATAAAAATGAAATATAATAACAAACATAATAAACAACTAGACACAGTGATAGAAATCACCAACTAAAGCACGTGGCTGGAAGCAGTGATATCTGCAGAGCTTCTTTCTCTACCGTTTCTGCTTTGTGACTGACCTACAGGAAAGCTGCCTTGTAGTCTTACTGGCGGCACTCATCTGTTATCTGCAAGTGTACCAACTTAACTGCTAGCTGTCAAGTGCAAAGTTACAGCGGCAGGGGTTTATGAAAATCAAATGTATGTAGTTTGCTTCTATAAACATAGGCACATCCAACACTGTTGGTGTAGATCAAACATTGATCAATATAGCGTGAAGAGGCTCTAAGAAACCAGTGGAAATACTAGACACAGGCACCATGGACTTCTGGTATAGGTCATCCCAAGATCTACATGGAACGTTAGCACATAACCAACACTGAGCTTCTTAAGAAGCTTCTGGCCTTGGATGAAGGGAGTTCCTTCTATAATGTTCATTCAGCGTGGTGTTGAAACATAAAATAGGTGCCAGTATCGCCACTGTGTGTTACATTTTGTCACATGCGTGGAAACAGCAGGATAGCCAACAAGAGCGGTGGGTGTGTCTGTCTCTTTGTGTATAGTGACTGCCTTTGTTCATGTTCTCTACTCTAGTTTACGACCAAGGGGAATAAGAGCAAGTCTGAGAATACTGAATTCTTCTCGTTCAACATTTTAACTGGCACAAACACAATACTGTAATCTTCGCAAAAGTTAAAGGCATATGGAGGAGGGCCGCGCTGCAAACTCCAGTGAATCCTAAGCTTGCCCCTCCTACCAGCGCTGCCGAATGTGGTACACGCATCTCACTCGCTCTTATGTACAGAACCTCTGCTGGTACACGCACTACGCTTGGCAACAGCGCTCTGCTTGAGCATTGGTCAGCGTTCACATGCCTTTAACTTTTGTGAGCAGTATAACAGTAAGCCTGAAATCTTGGAAGCTGCACTGTAACCAGAAAGTTTAGCTTACCATGAAGAGGGGCATTTTTAGATGTGGCGAATGATCTTGCACGAGTGACATGCGAATTGATGTTGGGGGTAATGTCTGTTTCCTTCCTTGACATAAGACACTGCTGATAATGCGAGATGGCACTGTACTTTATCTCCCAGGTCTGCGATGCGTATGTACTACAGTCGGAAAGGTAGCCTAACACCTCTATGGTCTTATAAATACAAAAGTGTACTCGATCATAAACCACTGTGCAATTTGTCACTTCTAAAAAATACCTTTGTACTGGGTAAAGCAACAAACTTCAAACCTTCCAAACAAGTTTGAGAGATAGAATTGGAACTTAAAAATTCAAGGGCTTGTGTGTTTAAAAACACCAACAGTAAGTTTGTTGGCATAAATAAATAATAACTTCCAAACAAGTGTTTGTGCTGTATATCCACATTATTAGTGACAAGCTTTTGGTTTCGTGACAATCATCTACCGGCTGCATATGTTCTGACTAGAGGGACAACACACGGACAGCCCTTTTGTTACTGTAAGGGAGAATGCGGTAGGTTGTATACATGTACTAATTAAAATTTACCTATACTATTCATACCGTTAGTAGATAATAGAAATTATTACAGTCAAGTTAACGATAAAAAATCTGATGTGTTGCACTCACATGACTTTCTCTACTCTTGTACTAACCATTCTTACAAACTCTTATTCCTATATTTCCTTCATGTTAGTTGAGATAAACATTTGTACAAATAAGGAAAAATTTAAGCTATTAACAGTGAAGCAACAAGATTCTAAAGTAAGAACACGACTTTGAGAATGAGTTGGACACAACTTGAAACCCAGGGTCAGCAAAAAATAACAGCATTACTAAGATAAGTGAAGCTTTTAGTTTCTAATTTGTTCTTACTTTAGAATTTGTACAAATTATCTTATTGCATATTTCCTTGTAGGTGCAAGGTTCCTAAGGAAATACAGTAAGCGTTGAGCGAGAGCCAAGTCTTTTAAAGTTTTGAGATCCTGTTTTCTTTGCACGCTTAACATATAAAAAGATGAACAACGATGTTCCATTTCATGCGTTTAAAGTTTTCCAAAACTGACACAAATAACAAGGAATATCTCTGAAATGGTTCACTATACAAAGAAATTTATTTGCACACAGATTGTGCATTTTAACAAGATCTACATTTTTTGTACAGTAAGATTTTGTCTATCTCTTACTGTTTACGAGTTATTCAAAAGTCATCCAGAGTAAACAGGACTACATAGGCTTTAGCCAGAAAATTCGAAATATACATTTCATTTTTCATACAAATATCTTAAACATGTGGCATTTTAATCAAAATTGTTAGCGAGTTTCAAGAAAATCAAAATTTTCAAAACATTTTCATTGTAAAGGGTAGTTTAGGGTGGGGCTATTTTCTTCAAAATCTTCGAGTCACATCCTTGAAAGACATTAAACTTAAATACCAACTTTGGTTTTTAACTGACTTTTCATTTTTGAGTTATGGTGTCCACAGACTGACAGACAGACACACAGAGACCTTTTTCTAAAAAGGCTTTTTTTTGGATTCAGGGGGTCCAAAAACATATATTTCCGGTGAAATCTCGACATCAAATTTTTTGGCGGAATACAATACTTCCTCTACTTACCAGTATAGAAAGTAAAAAGGTTGGAAGAGGTAGAATTGGAACTGAGAAACTCAATGCCACAGCTGGGATTTGAAACCACAGATCATCTGCTTACCAGGCGAATGTTCTAACCATTAAGCTACTAGAGTTTGTTGGCATAAATAAATAATAATAAAAAATGTCAAGTTACATGGAATGTACAGTTATCGAGAGTCAAGTAATTGGGGTTCCACTGTATTCAGTAGCTGAATATACAAGCTTGAACTCGAATTCTCATAATACTTTTGTCATTTTTAACTTGCTGATATCTCAGGAAGGTATTCTCATTGTGTATATTATATTCTGTCTCTATATAAATATTGTTAATCTCTTCAGATGAGTCACCAGCGTACTGAGCTTTGCTCAATAGCTGGAAGTGTATGTGAAAATGATCTTGATCTCCAATTTAAACATTTAACTGCACATTTAAACTCAAATTGTAAAGAAGCCTAACCTCATAAAGAGACTGTTAATCAAAATAGGCATGTTTAGCATCGATGTAACATTCTGAATGGTGGAAATCAATGAGGGGTTCAATCAGGGTTGCCAACCTGTATGATATTTACGGGGGTGTACGATAGTTTGAATGTATGATAGTTCGATACCGGCGAAATATCATTTTCACTGGTTTGTCACACTAGTGAAATGAAATTAACTACAAACAGCGACAGCACTTATGCCCTCATTGCCTGTCTCCACCCCTCTAAGGCAACCATTTCACATCCTGCTAAGGTTCCTACCCTTTATCCTCTGTTGCCAGTGTGCCCAGATCTGGTAATCTCAATGAAGAAGGCACTATTCAGAAAACTGATGATCAATGGAGAAAACTCGGAATAAGTGATATTCCGTGTGAAATAAATATAGAATTAGTACATAATAAGTTGTTTTGACGAAGTCTATTGTGATCAATGTAATTACTAAATGACTAATAAAGTTATTATTATTATTATTATTATTATTATTATTATTATTATTATTATTATTATTATTATTATGATGATGCCTGAACCTGGCAGTTTCTGGAGTGTTATTAAACACATGTCACCTTGGTGGAAATGCTGATTTCAAAGAACTGGCGAAGGCTGCATTATCAATGATTTCATTGCCCCACAGAAACAGTTCTTGTGAAAGAGTTTTTTTCCAAACTAGGTTTAATAAAAACCAAAATTAGAAACATGGTAATGATAAATGGACATTCTGTCGTCTCAGCTTATGAAAGAATGCTGTAGGTCCGAAAATCTGCAAGTTACTGAGAAGATGTTAAGTTTATCTCAACAACAAATTTGTATAATCCTGCAACATTTGAGGAAGATGAACTTTCAGATGAATAGTGCGAGAAACATAAGTGCTAAAGTTGTAATACTGGTTGAAGTCATCAGTCTTGTAAGTGGATAACATAAACATCAACACTATTACATTTTCATAAGTGTTGTGCTGATATTTTTATTGTTGTAGCATTTGGTTTATAATGCACAATAATTCTGAATCCAAATCTATAATTTTGAGTGGCTGGTACAATAACTCTACTTCTAAAAGTTGGCAACCCTGGGTTCAATGAACGATACTTCATTTTCCTAGCTGCTATTCTGATTTAAAAAAATCTGTACGCACTTTCCGCAATTCATTCTTACCATCCAGCTACAAATCAATTGTTTCTGTGGAATATTTATAGGTACAAAAGTTAAAACTGAAATAGAAATTTCACATATAAAGAAATCTTGGGATGGATCTGAAGATCTTATACTCTAGAAAAACATACATTGATTTATGATGAAAACAATTTAGTACTAGCAACTCCTGAGTGAAGCAAACATTGCTGAAGTTCAAATGAGTTAGCAAGCCTTTAGATTAGATTAGATTAGATTGCGTTCTGTAGGTTCAATGATGGCCAGTCAGACCTTGAACATAGAACATGTCAAAAGCATTTACAATTAAATGCATAAAAAACATGCAAAACATGTACAGGTTTCAAGTTTTGCTGTTAAAGTACGAGATGAAGATAATACTTCTAGTGCATTGACACTTACATAGTTATTATACATGTACAAAATCATGTTACTTGGCTTTTACAGACTGTGTCATTGCTTCAATGTTTACATTTTTGCTTGTATGAAAAAGCAGTCCAAATTTATAGCTAAGTAATACATTCTAACATGTTACACATGTACATTTAGCTTATTAGTAAAAAATATTCTTACTCATGTGTTAAGTGTGTCAAATTTAAGATAAGCGACCTCAAAATATTAACTGTGCACATTAATCATAGCATACCTATTTTAATTCTTACATAGTATGTAATGTACAGAGTAGACAACATTTCAATTATGTTCATATATACAGAATATCTATTTACATCCTTACTTTTACATAAAGCGTGTCCAACATGATTGTTCAAATATACATTTTCAAAATATCAACAAACATATTAACACTGTTACTTAATATTGGAACTTAAATTGTAATCAATTAGTTGGCTTTTTGTAGCCTGCACGTCATTATTGTATTTTCAGCTACCCTTGTTATACTTAATTCCCTAATTGGTACCTATCGAACAATACAACTGATCTGACATTAGGCTGATTATTGATTTAAATATTCCTCTACAGAATAAAATGACTTATCACAGAGATACTCTTTGAGGGAAGCTTTAAAAACTCTGAAATTGCTAACATTTTCCTTTAGATTACTGGGGAGAGCATTAAATATTTTAATTGTTTCACAATAAACACCTTTCTGGAAGCAAGAGAGTTTGGCATTGGGACGATGTATATTTCTTTTTTGCCTAGTGTTAAACGTATGAATTTCCATGTTAGTTGTAAAGCAATTCTGGTTATTAGCATAAAATTTTAAAATAGATAGTATATATACGCAAGGTAAGGTTAATATACCCAGTTTCCGAAATAGATCTTTACATGACTGCCTTCTATGGGTGTTGCATATTATTCGTATAACCTTCTTTTGTATTAGGAATATGTTCTTACTATACACTGAATTTCCCCAGGACATTATTCCATATTCCATAATGGAGTTAAAATAAGCAAAATAAACTAACTTCAGTGTGTCAATCGTGTGGAAGTTAACCAGAGATCGGATGGCATAACATGCTGCATTAAGCTTAGGTGTAATGTAATTAATATGTGACTTCCAACATTCCAACAACTTTAAACATAACACTTGTGAAAACTCATTTACAATATGAATATGTTGTAACAAATCTAAAATAAGAACAAATTAGAAAGTAAAAGCTTCACTTATCTGATTAATATATCAAGTTCTTCAAATGCTCACTAGTTTCAAGTTGTATCCAACTTATTTTCAAAGCTATACAAACAAGTTACTTGCAACATTACTAAGATAGGTGAAGCTTTTAGTTTTCAATTTGTTCTTAGTTTAGATTCTGTTGCTTCACTGTTAACAGCTTCAATTTTCCTTGATTTAATGTTGTAACAAAGTTTTTCATTTTTTTCATTGGAACATATCAATGCCCTTTATGGTTTGCTAAAGTTAATAAAATGAAAGAATCTTTGAAAGGTAGAACTGGAACTTAAAAATTCAATGCCACATCTGGGATTTGAACCACAGACCCTCCACTTACTAGGCGGGTGCTCTAACCATTAAGCTACTGTGACAACCTGCCAGAAGGACATTGAATTCTCAAACCAGTACGTATTTTTTCCCGGTAAGTAAGCAGAGGGTCTGTGGTTCAAATCCCAGCTGTGGCATTGAATTTTTAAGTTTCAGTTCTACCTTTCAAACATTGCCCACACACGACTTGTGTGTTTAAAACACCAACAGTAAGTTTGTTGGTATAAATAAATAATAATTACCATCTGAAAGAATCTTACTTTGGATGAAGGAGGAATTCCACGAGCATGCATGATGCCACATCGGTTTGGCATTTCGTCCTCGTTGGGATATTCACAATGATTATAGTAGTCGACCGAATGTACAATACGAAGATAAAACAACAGTCTATCCAGCACCTGCAACATAAACATAAAATACTCTTTTATTCTTATTTAAATAAACATGGGATCTACGATACAAAAGTTATATTTCCCCACGAGGGTCATACTAAAAGCTGTGGGGAACTCATTGTTAAAATTCAAATTCCAACAATGTAACAAAATAAACTGCAAGACGAGGACATTTGGGTGGGAAACTCTTCCACGTCCTCCCTAAGTCCCGACTTGGTTCTGTTAAGGAACAGATATGACGACAATGTTACGAGATGGAGGAGGATATTTGGAAAGCAGTGTGTCAATGTCTTCAACCAGCTGGTACAGAGTTCTATCTTAAGAGTATTTTCAAACTTGCAGAATGATGGGAAAGATGTGTGCAAAGAATGGAGAGAAGATTTACCAAAAGGAAATTGGACAGGAGTTAGAAGAGGGGACAAATTCTGCAGAAGAAGAGAGTAAGATAGAAACTCGATGGGCACAGTTGAAATGTGCTATGAAAGAAGCAGCAGCAAAGACTTTAGGAATGGAGGAGAAGTCAACTAGGCAAAGATGGTTCGATGAAGAATGCATGGAAACAGTTCAATTAAAAAATGAAGCTTAGAAAGCATGGCTGAATAGACCAACAAGAGCCAAGAGGACAGTATATGAAGACTTGAGAAGACAGGCTAATAAAATATGTCAGAAGAAGAAGAGAGCACTGATGGAGAAAAAAGTGAAACAAATAGAAGAGGATTTAAAGAAAACAGGTTAAGGAGGGCATATAAAGAAACTGGTCATTTGAAAGAGGGTTACAAACCCCAAACAGATATAATTAAGGATAGCAAAGGAAAACTATTGGCTGAGGAAATAGAGATTATGGAAAGATGGAATACATGTTTCCAACAACTATTAAACGAAATACAAATGGACACAGACATGGAGGAGGAAGCAAGGTATGCTGAAGAGGAGCAAGAGAAGACATGATAGATATACAGAAGATGCATAATAACAAATCACCTGGTATAGATAATATAACAATAGAACTGATCAAATATGGTGGAAGAAGAGTACAAGAAGAAATTCACTCAATTATACAGAATATGGGAGGAAGAAAAACTACCAGAAGAATGGAGCACAAGCGTTCTAACACCCATATATAAAAATAAAGGAGACAAACTGGAATGCAAGAATTACTGAGGCATATCCCTACTATGCACTGGGTATAAAACCTTAACCAACATAATAGGGCATAGACTTAAGCAATATGCAGAAGAAATTATTGGAGAATATCAGCCGGGCTTTAGAGCAAGAAGATCCGCAATAGACCAGATATTCACCCTAAAACAAATCTTGGAGAAAACACGGGAATATAATATAGAAATCTACCAGATGTTTATAGATTTCCATAAAGCATACGATTGTGTAAATCGCAAGAAAGAGTTCCAAATATTGAAATATTTTGAAATCCCAAATAAATTAATAAGACTAATAAAGGCTACTATGGAAAACACAACAGCACATGTTAAAATTAGGAATAGTTTAACAGATAGCTTTAAAATTGAGAATGGGCTTAAACAAGGAGATGGATTAGCACCAGTATTATTTAATCTGACACTGGAATATATAATAAGACAGCTAAATATAGATACTAATTCCACAATATATTAGACTAGTACAATTAGTAGCATATGCAGACAACATTAACATTATAGGGAGAAATTACATATAACCCCACATAACAAAACATTGTTTGAAAATAGTTTTTACTACAGAGGCATTAAATATTACAACAAATTACCCATTGAAGTAAAAAATATAAATTCCATTCACCGTTTCAAAAAACATCTCAAGCAATTTTTGATGGAAAAGTGTTATTATTCAACTGATGAGTTTTTGCATTGTTGAGGTAAATGCAGATCTAAGGATGTAAGCGTGAGTTTTAGATGAGGGTTTGTAGATAGATTGTGCCTGTGAATATTATGTATGTAAGTACTATATTTTGTAAGTAGTTTTTTTAGTGACACAACCACAACATGTATATGTTTTATGGTTGAAATAAATAAATAAAGAAAAACACTGATAGATTTGTATAACAAGTTGAACAGCAAGGCTAGATTAATAGGTCTTAAAGTCAACACAGTAAAAACTAAAATAATGATACAAAATAAGAGAAATAATGCTGCTTGGACGATAGACAATGATAAGATAGAAGTAGTGGATAGTTTCGAATATCTAGGTACAATGGTGGATCAAAATAATGGCTAAAGTAAAGAAATTAAAGCTCCAATATTGGCTGCTAACAAGTCATATTATTCACTTCAGAATTTGTTTAAAAACAAAAATATAAGCAGGGAAACTAAGCATAGGCTATACAAAATGTTAATCAAGACTGTACTGATATATGGATGTGAATGTTGGACATTAACCTCCAGTTTTGAGAAAATGTTAGGCACATTTGAAGGGAAAATCCTGAGAAGGATCTACGGTCCAATACAAGAGGATGGAAGATGGCGAATAAGGTGGAATAAAGAAATATATGAACTATATAAGGAGGTGGATATTGGGAAAGATATAAAACTAAGGAGACTGAAATGGGCCAGCCATGCAGCAAGGATGACAGAGAAATGTATCCCCAAGAAAATATTGGACAGAAAATTTTTTAAGACCAGACCAAAAGGAGCACCAAGGGAAAGATGGGAAGACGCTGTAAGAAAGGATGCAATGCATGGAGAAGGAAGGCTATGGATAGGGATGAATGGAAGTAATGCATGGAGAAGGAAGGCTATGGATAGGGATGAAAGGATGCAATGCATGGAGAAGGAAGGCTATGGATAGGGATGAATGGAAGTAATGCATGGAGAAGGAAGGCTATGGATAGGGATGAAAGGATGCAATGTATGGAGAAGGAAGGCTATGGATAGGGATGAATGGATGCAATGCATGGAGAAGGAAGGTTATGGATAGGGATGAAAGGAAGCAATGCATGGAGAAGGAAGGCTATGGATAGGGATGAATGGATGCAATGCATGGAGAAGGAAGGTTATGGATAGGGATGAAAGGAAGCAATGCATGGAGAAGGAAGGCTATGGATAGGGATGAATGGAAGCAATGCATGGAGAAGGAAGGCTATGGATAGGGATGAATGGATGCAATGCATGGAGAAGGAAGGTTATGGATAGGGATGAAAGGAAGCAATGCATGGAGAAGGAAGGCTATGGATAGGGATGAAAGGAAGCAATGCATGGAGAAGGAAGGCTATGGATAGGGATGAATGGAAGCAATGCATGGAGAAGGAAGGCTATGGATAGGGATGAAAGGAAGCAATGTATGGAGAAGGAAGGCTATGGATAGGGATGAAAGGATGTAATGCATGGAGAAGGAAGGCTATGGATAGGGATGAAAGGATGCAATGCATGGAGAAGGAAGGCTATGGATAGGGATGAAAGGATGCAATGCATGGAGAAGGAAGGCTATGGATGGGGATGAATGGAAGCAATGCATGGAGAAGGAAGGCTATGGATGGGGATGAAAGGATGCAATGCATGGAGAAGGAAGGCTATGGATAGGGATGAATGGAAGTAATGCATGGAGAAGGAAGGCTATGGATAGGGATGAAAGGATGCAATGCATGGAGAAGGAAGGCTATGGATAGGGATGAATGGATGCAATGCATGGAGAAGGAAGGTTATGGATAGGGATGAAAGGAAGCAATGCATGGAGAAGGAAGGCTATGGATAGGGATGAATGGATGCAATGCATGGAGAAGGAAGGTTATGGATAGGGATGAAAGGAAGCAATGCATGGAGAAGGAAGGCTATGGATAGGGATGAAAGGATGCAATGCATGGAGAAGGAAGGCTATGGATAGGGATGAATGGATGCAATGCATGGAGAAGGAAGGTTATGGATAGGGATGAAAGGAAGCAATGCATGGAGAAGGAAGGCTATGGATAGGGATGAATGGAAGCAATGCATGGAGAAGGAAGGCTATGGATAGGGATGAATGGATGCAATGCATGGAGAAGGAAGGTTATGGATAGGGATGAAAGGAAGCAATGCATGGAGAAGGAAGGCTATGGATAGGGATGAAAGGAAGCAATGCATGGAGAAGGAAGGCTATGGATAGGGATGAATGGAAGCAATGCATGGAGAAGGAAGGCTATGGATAGGGATGAAAGGAAGCAATGTATGGAGAAGGAAGGCTATGGATAGGGATGAAAGGATGTAATGCATGGAGAAGGAAGGCTATGGATAGGGATGAAAGGATGCAATGCATGGAGAAGGAAGGCTATGGATAGGGATGAAAGGATGTAATGCATGGAGAAGGAAGGCTATGGATAGGGATGAAAGGATGCAATGCATGGAGAAGGAAGGCTATGGATAGGGATGAAAGGAAGCAATGTATGGAGAAGGAAGGCTATGGATAGGGATGAAAGGATGCAATGCATGGAGAAGGAAGGCTATGGATAGGGATGAAAGGAAGCAATGCATGGAGAAGGAAGGCTATGGATAGGGATGAATGGATGCAATGCATGGAGAAGGAAGGCTATGGATAGGGATGAAAGGAAGCAATGCATGGAGAAGGAAGGTTATGGATAGGGATGAAAGGATGCAATGCATGGAGAAGGAAGGCTATGGATAGGGATGAATGGAAGTAATGCATGGAGAAGGATGAATGAATGAATGAATGAATGAATGAATGAATTTATTTGTACCAATTCTTTTACATAATTTTTACAATTTTCCTACTCTAACCTAAACTACATACAAATTTTACATAACCTTATTGCTACCTTGGTTTGCATGGCACCCAGGCCATTTGCCTCCCAGGTAGCTCTGATCAATCTATTCCATCTTATATTAATTAATTGTCCCTCTCCCTCACTCTGCCTTCTTCATTTACACTCTTTACTTTTCTTGCCCATTTTTCTCTTACTTTCTTCAAAAACTCACCTATACTTCTAACCTTCCTTTCCTCTTTCATTGTTAACATTTTTATGGC
Source organism: Tenodera sinensis (assembly GCA_030765045.1). Classification (NCBI taxonomy): domain Eukaryota; kingdom Metazoa; phylum Arthropoda; class Insecta; order Mantodea; family Mantidae; genus Tenodera; species Tenodera sinensis. Next base: position 386,490,927 of record CM060964.1, read on the forward strand.
TACCATTTTCCCCTCTATTTTTTCCCATTTTTTCTCCCACACCTTTTTCCTCCATAATGCTAATTCCTTACATTCTATCAAATAATGTTCTATACTTTCTTTCTCACCGCACATTTCACATATTCCTATTTTAGCGCTTCTTGTCCCTCTTAAAAATATTGCTCCTGTTCTCATCCACGCTAGTCCTTCTTTTTCCTGTCTGTTACAATAATCCACATATGGTTCTCGCCCCCATCCTCTTTTTATTTGCTTGTAGAATTGTAATGATTTCTTGTTTTCTAAACTTCCCCATATCTCTTGCCTTTCTATGTCTTCTACCCTACACTTTACTAGTTTATCTACATTACTTTCATTTCTTTCTTCAAGTTTCCATATATCTCCCATTCCTATTTTCTCCATAATTTTTCCAACCCCTGCCCACCAACTATTTTCATTCTCTAGATTTTTTTGTTGCTTCATACACAATTTTAAAATTTCTCCATCTTCTTTAACCAAACATTTATACCAAAATTTTATTATTCTCTCCATTATTATTCCTTTCCTTCTTGTTTTCCCAAGCTCTACCAAGGCCACTTCTCTTGGCGCCGATCTCGGTAGTCCCAATAATTCTTTGCAGAACATTCTATACATATGATCTACCTTCTTGTTTATATCTGTGGCCCCCCATATCTCTACTGCATAAAGCATTTTTGATTCCACTACTGCCTCATACATCCTTTCCAGCCACTTGGTTGTCATCTCTAACTTGTATTTGCAAATTCTGACTCCTGACATTGCAGCTCTCCCTTTTGCTTCTATCTTTCTTCCATGTGCCTCCCACTCTCCTCTGTTATTTAGCCTCACTCCCAAGTATTCAAACTCTTTGACCACTTCTAATCTTTTTCCATTTAATACCCACCTCTCCTCTTTTCTCAATTTAAATCCCTTTTTGAAAACCATGACCTTGGATTTGCTTATATTTATCTTTATTCCCCATTCCTCACAAAATTTTTGCACCTCATTTATTGCCTTTTGTAATCCTACAATTGTTATAGATCCTACCATTAAATCATCAGCATATAGCAATCCTGGGATTTCCTTATTTGCTATTACAGGACAGTGTTTGTTCGCTTTTTGGATTTTATCTATTATATCGTCTATGAATAAATTAAATAATATTGGACTAAGTTTACATCCTTGCCTCAAACCAACTGCTTGTTCCGTCATTTCTGTGATTTCATTCTTTCCCCATCTTATACAAAACTTTATCCCATTATATATTTTTTCTACTTCCTTTATAAAATTTTCGCTCACCCCCTTTCTTCTTAATTTCCATGAAAGAGCTCTCCTGTTTATTGTATCAAATGCCTTCTCAAAATCTGCAAAAAACATGTATACTCTTCCTCTCTTTTTACTAAGGTATTTATCTATTATTGTTTTTATTATAAACACATTATCTACTGTTTGCCTTCCTTTTCTAAAGCCTGCTTGAAATTCTGTCAACTTCCTTTCCTGTTCTGCCCAGTTTTTTAATCTTTCTGCCAGTATCCCGGTGTAAATTTTTCCTAAAATAGATAGCAGACTTATTCCTCTGTAGTTTTCTGGCTTGTTTGGTCCCCCCTTCCCTTTATATATAGGTACTATCATACTTATTTTCCAACTTTCCGGAATATCCTCGCTTTCTTTTATTTTGTTTAATACCTTTGTCATTATTTCTAAACCCTTTTCTGTTTCTCCATATGTTTTCCAAAATTCCCCTGGTATTCCATCATACCCTACTGCCTTTTCTTTTTTTATACTTTTTATTTGCTGGTAGACCTCTTGCACTGTAAATTTATCATCTAATTTGTCATTTGTTGTATCTATTTTTCCTATTTCGGTTATTTCTAGTTTTGTATTTTTTCTTTCCCCAATCAAATCTCTAAAATATCTCTGCCATTCATTTGGTGTAATCTCATTTTTGACCTCCCCCTTCTTACTGGTCCTTCTTACTACCTCCCAAACTTTTTTACTGTCTTTTCCCTCTATAGCCTCCTTAATAATTTTCCCCATATTTTCCTGCCATTCTTTCCTCTTCACCTCTAGAAGATTTTTATATCCCCATTTCTTAATCATCAAATTTTTTCTATCTGCTTCCTCTCCTGTTCTCCTCCATCTAGTAAGTTCTTTGAGCACTTCCTTTTTTTCTGCCTGACACTCTTCATCGAACCACCCCCTATTTTTTTGTTTCCTATTCTGCCTTACTTCCATTTCTCTCCCTGCTCTTGTTACTAGTAATTCTAATAGCTGTAATGCTTTTTCTGCATTTTCTTCCCCTATATTTACCACTATTCCTCTTTCTAAGATTTGCCCTACCGTCGATTTTATATCTTGTACGAAACATTCTCTTTTTTCCTCCCTCCATTTAAATGTTTTTACCCTAATCACTTGTGTGTTTTCCTTTTCTTTCACCTGCTGCTCTACATTTACTCTCATAAGTATGTCAATTAATAGTGGGAAATGACCACTGTTCGTACATAAATTTGTGACCCTAAAGTTCGTCACCATATAATTAATATTATTCGACCACAAAACGTAGTCAATCACACTTTGACCATTTATATTTATAAAAGTATACTCCCCTTGCTCATCCTCCCCATATTTCCCGTTTAAGATATCTAGTTCATTTAACTCACAAAACTCTATAAATTTTCCGCTTCCCCTATCCTCTGTTTTGTCCTTGCTGTGCCTTAGACTGTCTCTTTTTCGTAACACTTCATTTACGCCCCACTCCTCCGTTAGATTTACATCCTTTTCCCCTATTCTTACGTTGAAATCACCCATTATTACAAACTCAATGTGTGTGTATTTGTCCCTTATACTCCCTATATCTTTGTCTAAAGCATTATACAAGTCTGGATTGTGGAACTGTGAGGTAACTGGCGGGTTATAAACTATACCCACACCTATGTTCCCGTCATCTATCTGTTTATCTTGGATTATGACCCATAATACTTCCTTTGACCTGGACCACGTTTCTTTAACAGTTGCTCTCAGGGAGCTTTTTATGTAAAATCCTAACCCTCCCGATACTCTCCCTTTTTTGGCTAGCGCATGGAGAAGGAAGGCTATGGATAGGGATGAATGGAAGCAATGCATGGAGAAGGAAGGCTATGGATAGGGATGAATGGATGCAATGCATGGAGAAGGAAGGCTATGGATAGGGATGAAAGGATGCAATGCATGGAGAAGGAAGGCTATGGATAGGGATGAAAGGATGCAATGCATGGAGAAGGAAGGCTATGGATGGGGATGAAAGGATGCAATGCATGGAGAAGGAAGGCTATGGATAGGGATGAATGGAAGTAATGCATGGAGAAGGAAGGCTATGGATAGGGATGAATGGAAGTAATGCATGGAGAAGGAAGGCTATGGATAGGGATGAATGGAAGTAATGCATGGAGAAGGAAGGCTATGGATAGGGATGAATGGAAGTAATGCATGGAGAAGGAAGGCTATGGATAGGGATGAAAGGATGCAATGCATGGAGAAGGAAGGCTATGGATAGGGATGAATGGAAGTAATGCATGGAGAAGGAAGGCTATGGATAGGGATGAATGGAAGTAATGCATGGAGAAGGAAGGCTATGGATGGGGATGAAAGGATGCAATGCATGGAGAAGGAAGGCTATGGATAGGGATGAAAGGAAGCAATGCATGGAGAAGGAAGGCTATGGATAGGGATGAATGGAAGCAATGCATGGAGAAGGAAGGCTATGGATAGGGATGAATGGAAGCAATGCATGGAGAAGGAAGGCTATGGATGGGGATGAAAGGAAGCAATGCATGGAGAAGGAAGGCTATGGATGGGGATGAAAGGATGCAATGCATGGAGAAGGAAGGCTATGGATAGGGATGAAAGGAAGCAATGCATGGAGAAGGAAGGTTATGGATAGGGATGAATGGAAGCAATGTATGGAGAAGGAAGTCTATGGATAGGGATGAAAGGAAGCAATGCATGGAGAAGGAAGGCTATGGATAGGGATGAATGGAAGTAATGCATGGAGAAGGAAGGCTATGGATAGGGATGAAAGGATGCAATGCATGGAGAAGGAAGGCTATGGATAGGGATGAATGGAAGTAATGCATGGAGAAGGAAGGCTATGGATAGGGATGAAAGGATGCAATGCATGGAGAAGGAAGGCTATGGATAGGGATGAATGGAAGTAATGCATGGAGAAGGAAGGCTATGGATGGGGATGAAAGGATGCAATGCATGGAGAAGGAAGGTTATGGATAGGGATGAATGGAAGCAATACATGGAGAAGGAAGGCTATGGATAGGGATGAATGGAAGCAATGCATGGAGAAGGAAGGCTATGGATAGGGATGAAAGGATGCAATGCATGGAGAAGGAAGGCTATGGATAGGGATGAAAGGATGCAATGCATGGAGAAGGAAGGCTATGGATAGGGATGAAAGGATGCAATGCATGGAGAAGGAAGGCTATGGATAGGGATGAATGGAAGTAATGCATGGAGAAGGAAGGCTATGGATAGGGATGAATGGAAGCAATGTATGGAGAAGGAAGGCTATGGATAGGGATGAATGGAAGCAATGCATGGAGAAGGAAGGCTATGGATAGGGATGAATGGAAGTAATGCATGGAGAAGGAAGGCTATGGATAGGGATGAATGGAAGTAATGCATGGAGAAGGAAGGCTATGGATAGGGATGAATGGAAGTAATGCATGGAGAAGGAAGGCTATGGATAGGGATGAATGGATGCAATGCATGGAGAAGGAAGGCTATGGATAGGGATGAAAGGAAGCAATGCATGGAGAAGGAAGGCTATGGATAGGGATGAATGGATGCAATGCATGGAGAAGGAAGGTTATGGATAGGGATGAAAGGAAGCAATGCATGGAGAAGGAAGGCTATGGATAGGGATGAATGGATGCAATGCATGGAGAAGGAAGGCTATGGATAGGGATGAAAGGATGCAATACATGGAGAAGGAAGGCTATGGATAGGGATGAAAGGATGTAATGCATGGAGAAGGAAGGCTATGGATGGGGATGAAAGGATGCAATGCATGGAGAAGGAAGGCTATGGATGGGGATGAAAGGATGCAATGCATGGAGAAGGAAGGCTATGGATAGGGATGAAAGGAAGCAATGCATGGAGAAGGAAGGTTATGGATGGGGATGAAAGGATGCAATGCATGGAGAAGGAAGGCTATGGATAGGGATGAAAGGATGCAATGCATGGAGAAGGAAGGTTATGGATGGGGATGAAAGGATGCAATGCATGGAGAAGGAAGGTTATGGATAGGGATGAAAGGAAGCAATGCATGGAGAAGGAAGGCTATGGATGGGGATGAAAGGATGCAATGCATGGAGAAGGAAGGCTATGGATGGGGATGAAAGGATGCAATGCATGGAGAAGGAAGGCTATGGATAGGGATGAAAGGATGCAATGCATGGAGAAGGAAGGCTATGGATGGGGATGAAAGGATGCAATGCATGGAGAAGGAAGGCTATGGATGGGGATGAAAGGATGCAATGCATGGAGAAGGAAGGCTATGGATGGGGATGAATGGAAGCAATGTATGGAGAAGGAAGGCTATGGATGGGGATGAAAGGATGCAATGCATGGAGAAGGAAGGCTATGGATAGGGATGAAAGGATGCAATGCATGGAGAAGGAAGGCTATGGATAGGGATGAAAGGAAGCAATGCATGGAGAAGGAAGGCTATGGATAGGGATGAAAGGATGCAATGCATGGAGAAGGAAGGCTATGGATAGGGATGAAAGGATGTAATGCATGGAGAAGGAAGGCTATGGATAGGGATGAAAGGATGCAATGCATGGAGAAGGAAGTCTATGGATAGGGATGAAAGGATGTAATGCATGGAGAAGGAAGGCTATGGATAGGGATGAAAGGAAGCAATGCATGGAGAAGGAAGGCTATGGATAGGGATGAAAGGATGCAATGCATGGAGAAGGAAGGCTATGGATAGGGATGAAAGGATGCAATGCATGGAGAAGGAAGGCTATGGATAGGGATGAAAGGAAGCAATGCATGGAGAAGGAAGGCTATGGATAGGGATGAAAGGATGCAATGCATGGAGAAGGAAGTCTATGGATAGGGATGAAAGGATGCAATGCATGGAGAAGGAAGGCTATGGATAGGGATGAATGGATGCAATGCATGGAGAAGGAAGGCTATGGATAGGGATGAAAGGATGCAATGCATGGAGAAGGAAGGCTATGGATAGGGATGAAAGGAAGCAATGCATGGAGAAGGAAGGCTATGGATAGGGATGAAAGGATGCAATGCATGGAGAAGGAAGGCTATGGATAGGGATGAAAGGATGCAATGCATGGAGAAGGAAGGCTATGGATAGGGATGAAAGGAAGCAATGCATGGAGAAGGAAGGCTATGGATAGGGATGAAAGGATGCAATGCATGGAGAAGGAAGGCTATGGATAGGGATGAAAGGATGCAATGCATGGAGAAGGAAGGCTATGGATAGGGATGAAAGGATGCAATGCATGGAGAAGGAAGGCTATGGATAGGGATGAAAGGAAGCAATGCATGGAGAAGGAAGGCTATGGATAGGGATGAAAGGATGCAATGCATGGAGAAGGAAGGCTATGGATAGGGATGAAAGGAAGCAATGCATGGAGAAGGAAGGCTATGGATAGGGATGAAAGGAAGCAATGCATGGAGAAGGAAGGCTATGGATAGGGATGAAAGGATGCAATGCATGGAGAAGGAAGGCTATGGATAGGGATGAAAGGATGCAATGCATGGAGAAGGAAGGCTATGGATAGGGATGAAAGGAAGCAATGCATGGAGAAGGAAGGCTATGGATAGGGATGAAAGGAAGCAATGCATGGAGAAGGAAGGCTATGGATAGGGATGAAAGGATGCAATGCATGGAGAAGGAAGGCTATGGATAGGGATGAATGGAAGCAATGCATGGAGAAGGAAGGCTATGGATAGGGATGAAAGGAAGCAATGCATGGAGAAGGAAGGCTATGGATAGGGATGAAAGGAAGCAATGCATGGAGAAGGAAGGCTATGGATAGGGATGAAAGGAAGCAATGCATGGAGAAGGAAGGCTATGGATAGGGATGAATGGAAGCAATGCATGGAGAAGGAAGGCTATGGATAGGGATGAATGGAAGCAAAAGCTAAGGGAAGCTGAAGCCCACAGTGACAGAAAAGTCTACATTTTTATGATGATACACCTGGTTTATCCAAAGAATAAAGATTAAAATTTTTAAAAATTGTTGCCCATGATTTTCAGTATGACCCCCGTCACACTCAAGTCATAAAGAAAGGTGGTGTGCAGTGGAAGAATCGTAGTCATCAGTCATGCACTGCCTAGCAAACCAGTGGCACTGTGTTTCAGAGTAAACTTGCTTTTTAACAATGGCATTTGAGAATTTTGGTCTACAATCATCCCCACTGTGTGGAACACCCCGGGATTGAAAAGGTATGTAGGTCAATGAAGAAATACATCATGTGTATTGTATTAATGCAAACTGTCAAATGCTTGTAACTCCCCTCCTCCTTGGAATGGTCCCTTATTGCCTTTGTTCCAGAGGCTATAGTATGTTATGGCATTTCTTAAGCTAAATTTAGAACAACTTGCATATGGTCTTCCTAAACTTTGAGATAAACTTGAAGCAGTTAAAATAACACCTGATGTGAATTTTATCCAAAATGACTGCAGTGAATGTCTTCCTATTTATCTTCTTTCTTGGAAGTTTGAAAATTGTGTTATAATAATCAATTTAAACCAAAAAGGTGAGTCGATCAATAACACTACACAACACTTACATTTTACCGGAACATGTTTCGAAGGCTTGACTTTCCTCCATTATCAACTGGACATCGACTGGTTCTCCCTGGTGTGGATGGTGATGTTTCCTCCGAGGTCTCCTCTGGTGGTGGTTCTAGGAACTTGCTGAAGATATCTTTCTCGGGGATGTTGAAATTGAATACACTGTTTCTATTTTTCAAAATGAAGATTTGTTCGCATGTGGACAGCTCTTGTTTTCCCGTTATGTGTTTGAGGAGCTTCGGTTCTGGCTTTATGTTGTGGTTTTCTGTCCAAAAGTGGTTGGCAACTGCTGAACAGAATATTCAGCTAGCACTGGTGAACCACTACTCCATAAAAAAATCTACTGAACTCAAACATCAAAGATGCCATCCCACCCAACAAAAAATCTGATTTATATACCAAAATGAATGCAGTGACTGTAATAAAGTTGTTGTTAGCTAATGCTGTATTTCTGACAATGAAGTCATTAATCCTCTTGCTCTCCAATATTTGTCACTGATGGGTGGGGCACTAGAAGTACCTGGGCATATTTGAAGGTAGTCTCGATCCATTTCCTCTTGCGGATCACAGAGGACAGAGTGGTGAAGAATATATCCCAATTCTGTTCAAATGTTTTGCCAGACAATCATGTCCTGTAATCAACCTGAAGGTTGCAACTGCTGTTTTTCGAGGATACTCAGGAAGTACTGTTTGAATGTTTGGTAGTTCCCATCTTTTATTCTTTGATTTTTCATAGTAATACTTTGCAATAATTTTTTTGAATTCAGAGTTGACTAATCTTTTAGCTGCATAAAATGGAAGATTAACTATAGATTTTTGTACACCGCTGGTACCCTTTTTTGCAAGAAAATCAGCTTTCTCATTACCACTCAGTCCACAGTGAGCTGGTATCCATTGGAAGACTAGGTGTTTTTGAAGTGCTGTTAGATGGGTAAGAATTTTCCAACATTCTATAATTGTTTGGTTTTTTGGTGACAACTTGGAAGTAATTGCTATAATTGCTGCCCTGGAATCTGAGAGAATAACTGCTTGCTGAAAATGTGAAATTCTATACAAAAGATTTTGTAGGGCCATTCGAATTGCTTCAATTTCTCCATCAAAGTTAGTAGTTCCATAACTTAAAGATTTGTAATAGGAAAAGAGGTGACACGTGGCTCCAGCACCTGCTCCATCTTGGTTTGATATCAATGGTCCATCAGTATAAATATGCAGCTATTCGTGTTCTGGAAATCTAGTATGGATTGTCTCAAATGCCAATAATTTTAGAACATTAGTTGGAGTATCACTTTTCTTAACTTCTTCTGTCACGTGTAAATAATATGTGATGTCTAATGTTTGTGTGGGATTGACTTTAGATATGAAGTTTTCCTTTGAATTAGGAATGTGTACATTCTTCCTGATGTCTTGAATTTTGGAAAGAAAGCTCTCCTGAGTCTTTAGTGTATGTGTAAAATTTCTCTTGTGCCATGTATTGAATGGGAGTCTGCTCAACTTTTTGTGTTGAATAAGAGCCGCCTTTTCTATTTCATATTCAATCGGGTATTGGTTGGTTAGTATTTCCATAGCTGATATTGGTGTGGTTTTGATAGCACCCATAATTAGTCTCAGACTTTGGTTTTGAAAGATTTGAATTTTTTTTGTGTTTGCTGTTACAAGAACTTCGCTGCAGTAAGTAAATAGTGGCTTTATATATACATATATACATGGTATGTTGTGTTAAGAGTTGCTCTGGAATATCCCCACTTCATTCCTGTTAGACATTTTAACAGTGAAAGGTGCCTCTCTGCTCTTTGTATTACATTTTCTATTTGTTTGGTCCATGTAAGTTTGGTATCAAATGTAACTCCTAAATACTTTGCTTCCTTTGTTTCTGGTAATTGTTGACCCTCAAAATTTAGTTTTATTTTTAGTGGTTTTTTTCTTAGTGAAAAGATTTGGTAGTTTGATTTTGTTGTATTAACAGTCATTAAATTTTCTTTGGTCCACCTTTGTAGGTTGGTTAAGGATGTTGCATGGTTTTTTCTAGTTCTGTACTTTTGCTTTTTGGTTTTGAACACAACATTACAAAGTTATCAGCAAATAGTGTACACTTCACACCTGATTCTTGTATTTGTTGTGGGAGATCGTTAATAAATATATTAAAAAGTGTAGTGCTGAGCACTGCACCTTGTGGTAAGCCACGGTGTACCTGTTTGTATTTAGATATATTTCTTCCATATCTGGTTGCAATAAAGCGTTGTGTTAGGAAATGAAATAGCCATGAAAACATTGGACCGTGTATCCCTATTTTTTTTTACTTTCTTTAGTAGTTTTGTTCTGCATATAGAATCATATGCACTTTGGAAATCAATAAAAACTGATAAATTATCTTCTTTTCTATTGAACGAGTCTTTGATTTCTTGACTGAGAAGTAAGACTTGTTCATTTGTAGAGTGGAACTCTCTGAGTCCAGCTTGACATGGGGATATTAAATTTTTTGATTCTAGAAACCAATTTAACCTGTTTGACACCGTTCTTTCCATCACTTTTGCTATTATGCTAGTAAGAGCTATTGGTCTATAATTTTTTATTTCTGATGCTGTTTCGTCTTTCTTCAAGAGTGGGACAATTATTGCTTTTCGCCATTCAGCAGGTACAGTGGTTTTCCAGGATAGATTGTAGAGTTTTAGTAGTTGTTCTGTTGTTTTCCCAAGGTTTTTTATGAACTCTGGATGTATGTGATCTGGTCCAGGATACTTTTGGTTTTTAGATTATTTATTGCAATGTTCAGTTCTTGCATATTAAAATTTTGAAAAAAGATATTGCACTGAGTGTTAGGATCACATTCTCTTTCTTGTTTCAAATCTTTCTTAAATTCTTTATGTTCCTTTTTATTATTTCTTGTTACTTTATGTGAATTAGCATAATATTTATTGAATGTTTCACCGTAATAAAGTGTATATGGGAAAATTCAAAAGAAATTTAGAAATAGATCCAAGGAACACTTTAGAAACATAAATGGAAAAATCAGCATTTCCACACCTTTTGACAAAAAATGCAACATAAAGCCAGAACTGAAGCTCCTGAAACATGTAACGGGAAAACAAGAGCTGTCCATGTTGGAAGAAATCTTCATTTTGAAAAATAGAAACAGAGTATTAAATTTTGACATCCCCGAGAAAGATATCTTCAGCAAGTTCCTTGAACCACCACCAGAGGAGACCTCAGAGAAAACATCACCATCCACACCAGGGAGAACCAGTCGATGTCCAGTTGATAATGGAGGAAAGTCAAGCCTTTGAAATATGTTCCGGCAAACTAAAGAGTTGTATAGTGTTATTAATCGACTCACCTTCTTGGTTTAAATTGTCTTCCTATTTGTTTCTGTCCTGGGGATAGGTTTGCTGGTGCAACTGAATCTTGTAGGACTGCAAAAGTAATCTTTTGTGAACTAAGTCATGAAAAATACCACAAGGAATGGCAAGTTCTACACTGGCACATCATGTGTGCATGTTTGTGTGTGTATTTGAAAATCCCTGCTGCAGCTAAAGCGTAACATTGTTATTACCTTACCTTAATAAGTGTCTCGTCTCGTTCAACTGTTGCTGTATCGTCCCCTAATTGCCCTTCCTCCTGGTCTGCTGTGTGTCCCAGGAGTTCCTCTTCTTCTGCAGATGCTTCTTCAATCAGATAGTCTGTGATGTTTTTCAGCACTGGGTTCTTTGATACCAGACCAAAACTCTGCAAACAATCATTCAATCAAGTGAACTGCTACAATTCTCAGTGCTCCATTCTTTGTTCAACGGAGAAGACAGCTAATTTTGCTCAGAGGTCTCTTTATCATCCTTGAAGTTTCTTTTATGTGTTGTACATCTATGACATGGGATCACCAATTTTACTTTGCTTCCAGAAGAAACCATGATAAGCATTTTTTCAATCTTCAAAAATCTACAGCATTCTGCAAGGTCTGAAGCCCCCCAATTTTGGAAATCAGAGCGCAGTATCACGCATGCAGACCTACTACTAAATATGCTCTTTTTTGGATTTAGGGAGTCTCAAAACCTGTATTTCCCTGAAATCTGGATATCAAATTTTTGGGTAACTTGCAATACTTTCTCTACCTGTTATGTACATGGTAGAGAAAGTGAACAATGAAAGACTCACCATTTGAGAAAAGCAAAAGTATTGCAAATTCAAATAAACAACAAAAGTCCTAAATTGTGAGCTCTAACGAGATCTAAATTTTTTTATAGTATGCTTTTGTCTAAATCTTACAGTTGATCAGTTATACAAATGAAATTCAGAACGAAGAGCACCTTGCAGGTCATTCCCACTAAATTCAAGACATACACTTTGTCATAAAAACAACTTAATATGTGGTATAATTATCACAACTGTTAGAACCATTGTTGACAAAATAAACAATTTTCCATGTAATGGGGTGGGAGGATTCTCTTGGAAATCTTCATGTGGATGCAAAACTTAACCATCAAATTTGGTTCTTTCTTCAGCAAAACACAATTTTCATTTCTATGTATAATTTGGAACTCTACCTCAAAAAATTATTCATGCACAAAAATAAACACAATTTATTAAAATTTGACTCGTTGCCCAGCCAAAATACCATCTACAAGTCACAGGAGGAAGTGCAGTAGTGAATCAAGGCTGAGGATACAGACAACAGTCTCTGAAACATGTTCCAGCAAGCTCTGGTGTACAAAGTGAAGTTACTTACTATGAAGCAGGCAGTAGAGAAAGTAAAAATGATGTTTTTTTTTTTTAATATGGATCTAAAATTGTGTTTCCGGTGGAATCTCAATGCTTAATATTTGAGGGAATTACTTTCCCTTAAGATCATTAGGAACAGCATTAAATATTTTTAATTAAACACATATTACATCAAAGATAAGCGAAGTTTAGACTGAGTATTTACTATACAGGGTGGAAGTCAATCCGCCACACTGAACGAGGTGAGAGAGTGGATGTAAACTAACAAAAAATTCCAACTTTTTAAATTAAATGCACCGTTAATTAGATCATCACGTTTGAAGGTGAGAGTGTGTGGCAACCTGTTAATCCAGTACCCAGCTTCTATCTGCAGATCAATGAACTATTCTAATGCTTCATAAATCCATTTAAGTAACGTTAACCATGTATTGAATTCAGATGTTTTGTCGCAGTGCGCCAGACATCAGAAAATTACGTGAAAAAGTAAGGTTATGGCTGATTGTCACGTATGAAAACATTACCTCAACTCTTAACCTCTTGAGGGATATCGACGTGAAATCAGGTCCATTTAAAATGGCGGATGAGCGATATGAACGTCCTGTGCGTTTAAGCATTTAACCCTTATTTATCCCTTATCCAACTCAACTTATTATAATTTTCCCTTTATGAAACATTTTAGTAAGGTCTATACACTTTATTGGTTTACCTTAATATGTTCGTTCTGCAGTGATTTACCTCAAAACAGGGATAAACACACAAGGGTACGTACATCTCCACATTTGCGATTCCCTTCTTGCGGCAACGAAACACTTTCGAAATGGGCGGGACTTCTTTGCTGTTGGTGGTATCCTTTTAGGATAATGTTTTCCTTGAAGTCTGAGGGGTGCAGGGGTTTTGGATTTTCAACCCCCAACGTGGTATTGTTCAATTAGGCTGCGAGTTATTTATAGTCGGTAGTCAAGGTCGGTCATTGTCCTGTGTGGGTTTAGAGAGCTGTCCAAATCCCCAAACAAATGTATATGGTTATGTCCAGTTGGTGCAAAAACACCTTTTTATACCACTTCTCCCTTCAGCTACAAGCAGGAAAGAATACGTATGTATTTCAACAAAGAAAGAAACGGACTCTACTCAGTTACGAAACTCGTGTAAGCAAAAGTTGAAATGTTGATCTATTCTGATGACTCAAGAGACCACGCATGCAGTAGCGATTTATTACACAGTATGCTGACGCATAAGCCACACATACAATGGGTGTTCCTTTACTGTATCTTTCCGAGAACTTATATTAGATGCGTTCGACAGAGCAAAGTTGACTTTTCACCACAGTGAAACAAAATTGTGCCATTTCAACGTTTTGTAAATACAACTCAACTTTGCTGATGACGTACATTTATACTGCAAATAACGAGTTTTATACCAGTTTTTGTTTCATTAAAATAACTTAATATTTACACAAAATACAGCTGTGTATATACGAAGCGCATTTAACAATTTAAATGCTAGCAGTTCTTGGCTCGCGGATGTTTAAATGGCCATCGCTCAAGAGGTTAAAATAACTTAATATTTACACAAAATACAGCTGTGTATATACGAAGTGCATTTAACAATTTAAATGCTAGCAGTTCTCGGCCCGCGGACGTTTAAATGGCCATCACTCAAGAGGTTAACATTTCCACATAATTACAAATATTTTATTTGTACATTTAAAGGTTTGAATATCTGGTCTGTTCCATTTGAGGGGCTTATGCCATGAGATAACTGCCTCACTTGGAATTGGATTCTTCTTTTAACTGCCCAAAATTGTTTGCTAACTTTTGACAGTAATTGCAGTATTACATCCATCAGGGAATCACAAATATGACAGAAACATCAAAAAAGAAACTAAATATGCTCTAATCAGTCAGAAATGCATAAATTCACTTGAAATGAAATGAATACACACTAAGCCCATGTCTACTTACTACGCATACACGCTGAGGAAAAACGAGTTGCCTTATTCGCTTTATTTACCGAATGGTACGGACCTAACCTGATATTGATGTTCACAATAAATAGTATGGTAGTTTGTTTCTAACACTTACACATGTGGTGAACACATGCAGTTTTCACATCGTGTGTATGAAGCATTCGCGCTAAGGCTGGCACCTAATAGCTGGAGGTTAGGTTATACCTACATTGGATATTTACGTTCCCAATGTGCATTGAACATTCCAAAGGTTATGTCACTCTAGCATGAAACACTTCTTGCATTAGTAATACTGTTATGCCGTATTAAATTTAAGAATGTAATACTAGTAATTGCTAAACTTTTAGGAAAGCATAATTTATAATGTAAATTTACGCTCCACTGCAACATGTTTAAACAAAATTTATGTGCAATTGTTTACATGTTTGGCTCAGCAAGTGTGCAATTATCTTTAGTTTTTTATATACCTGATTTAAAATGGGACTAATGTGCTTTATGCAAGCACGTACCTACATCCAAAAAAAAGAATTTGTAATACGTGATGCACAAGTTTTTAATGTCGGCGCCAACCAAGAAAGGGATTGACAGCGATGTTGCCGCTTATCGCAACCACGACCACGAGGAGACCGCGATATGATTATGTGTACGAAGATTGCACTGCGGCTGGAATGTTGAGCGCATATTATTTATATTCGTATGCAAAGACAACAATAAAAGATTGAATCTGCATTCAAATGGCAGGCAATTTTATATGTCTAAATATTTGCGTTAACAAAAGAAACATAGCTGTGAAATATTGATGCTTATTCTAATGGGAAAATGCCGCTAATATCCGAATTACTTGCATCACTGTTGTATTTGCTGCTGCTGCAATTTAGACCCTGACACCTGATTTGCCTCTTTGTCGTACTTTTCTTTCCCAATTTTAACTATAGTATTCCTACCAATTCCTACAGCACGCGAGGTTCTATCAATTACCTTAGAGACTGGAATAAGAGGTCCCCCGTTCAATTTCTCCTCTTCGAAATATTCTCTAACAGAGCATATTATTTCCCGCGCTTATCCTTTAATTGGGATATCTTTACCAAACACAGTTTTATTCGGTTCGCGAGTACGCTCAATTTTTCGTTTAGCAGCACTATGTTTGTCACTATTTTTTGACGTTGTTGAACAAAAATTAAAAGCGTTAGCACAAATGCAAAAGCTCGCAACACACGCACAGATGCACAGACACACGTAAACACTAGGCAAATAACCAAATATTAGAATAACACAAACAAACTTCTCAACATACAAGCAATCTCTTAACTGATGCAAGCATTGCAAGCTCGGGCTGCAGCCTGCACCACTATTTGTTTATATGCAGCGATAACAGAACATAACAAAAGCACTTCATGTTACTGCTGGGTTCATCAGCCACCTGCTAATCACGTGTTACGTGCTTGTTACATATCGGCAACAAGGTCCTTGTGTGTACCGTTTGTATGGAAACGCCATTATAACGCCTTAGCTCTAATTGGTTATTCTTTTCGTTGCTATGGCAACTGCTAAGACGCATCCATCCCCTCCCGTTCATTTATGCGTTTCCGCCATGTGCTTCACATCTGTCAATCCCCTTCTTATTTGGCGCCGAGTATAGAAGCACTTTCACTTCCAAGAATTAGTCCAATAAGTTTTAACAAGAATCTTATGAGCGCCAAAGAACTTGAGTTAGTGAAATTTGCAACACGAAATTTCTTACAAGATCTGTGCGCTTGAGTATGTGCAAAAGATATCAAAACATTTCAAGAAATGTAGGTAAATAAATATGACACTGGTGTTCACGCCACAGTCGTGGACCAAACCTTCACATCTTTTGTGGCTTAAAAAAACATGGCATTAAGTAAACATTATGCGCCATCTATACCGATATGCAAAGAAGGTAAACACACTTGATGTGATGTTGCTACTTCTACCAGACGTAAGAAAGCAAATAATTGTGGATTTTTTAAATTTAATTTACACATAAACCTTCGAATCTATTGAAGTATGCCAAAGGAAAAAGTTGTCACTTATTCAATTGTCTATGAATATAGCTATAAATCAAGCACCTTCAATCAATAATAATTCAGCCAGGTGGTGATAAATTTTTTTAATAAAAAATTTTTTTTCTAGAAAACTATAAACTTTACAGCATTTTGGTATTAAACTTTCTTGTTATTCACAACATGAGAAATTTGCTGTTAAAGTCTCACGGATTATTTCACTTCCATCCTGTATTGGTTGATTTCTATTACTTCAGTGCCAACAGCTTCAATTTTTTTCATTGACTTCAGGAAGTTATTTCTTTACATCACATTGCTTTTACTATTTTTTAATTTTAAGGATTTTTAAAAATATTTTTAACTTAGAAAGAAAATTTGAAACATAAACCATATGAATGCATTAGCAGAACACTTTGCACCTTCTTTAAAAATAATTTATTCCAAGCCTTCATGAAATGGAAGGTACACCCATTTAAAAGGCAGAGGTGCACCGCTTTAAAAATGGCATCCAAAATATGTGTCTCCTCCTCCCTATTGGATTAAAAGTTTGCAAATATATTCCTTAAGGTATGGTGCATTTTTTGCAATAAAAATCCAAAAATCAATTTTTTTTGACCGAACAGGCTAAAATATCACGTCGGCATTCCCTTAATTACCTGAAAACATAACAGAGAAGTATGAAAATGAAGAAATTAGGCATTTATTTTATATGTCAATCAAGTTACAGGTTTGATATCTGGGCTAAGATAGCTTAGCTTTCAGTACTGAGTCTAAAAGATAATTATTTTAACAAATGAGACCAAGCTTCAGCTATCTTAGATGTACGTTGTGGCTGCCAAATAGAGTCAAGTGGCTTCAAGATATGCTCTGTTAGATAAATATACCTTTAGTGCAGCTCAATGGAAATAACATATCAAAGAATTGTTCAAGTGGTTTCTTTTCACTTACTGGCATTGGTATTTCTTCACTATCCTTTTCAATCTCTTTGACCTTCTTAACTTCTTCCTCTGTAATGGGTTCGTTCTTCTCAGCAGGATTCTCAGGATCTATCCAGAGTCCAGCCTTTGAGTCCAGGTTGTGTACAATCCTTGCTGACAGCTTTATGTCATGCCGCACAACTTGACGATGCGACGTGATGCCATTCACAGTTCTAATTCGCCGACTCAGATCTCTGTTCACTATTGCACCCAGTTCACAGTCACGCAACTGCAAACACATTTGTTCAAGCACACAATTAAACTACAAGCAAACTTGGCAAGGCAGAATCAGACTGAAACATTCAATGCCACAGGCGGGATTTGAACCATGGTCCTTCAGTTTTCTTACCTATTGTGCGCATACTGTAAATGTTCACCAAATTACGATATATAGTTGGGAACTTATTCACTAGGGGCAGATATAGCAGCACCACTGTCATTGTTTCACGTTCACCCAGCTTGGGTTAGTTGGATTTGCATCTCCTGACATGTGCTTACATCCTTGGTAAGTTTGCGTCATGGCATAAGTGCTCATTTACAATGATTTTTTATGCCAACAAATTTGCTGCTGGTGATTTTTAAACACAGAAGCCGTGTGTGGGCAATGTTTGAGAGGCAGAATCAGGACTGAAAAATTCAATGCCATAGCCGGGATTTGAACCACGGATCTTCCACTTCATGCATGGCTGCTCTAACCACTGAGCTACCATGTCAACTTGCCAGTATGACATTAAATTTCCAAACCAATTTGTATTTTCCTGGCAGACCACTAGGGAATAAAATAACAATTACCATCTAAAGGTTATTTAATTAAATCTGGGACATGAAGCACTTGCGATTGTAAGTTCCTCTTGGGGCACTTATCTCAGATGTGAGATTCCCATGAATTATCATCTACAGGAACCATTTGTTTATCAAAGCTGCGATTTTGCAAAACATATCAACTTATCTACTTTAGATGAAAGAAAATTGAACAAAAAATACAAGGTTTCCCTGATGTCCGAAATGAAATGAAATGGAACAGCCCACATATGACTAACACTTCACGCCAGGATGCCACTCACCATAAAAATAAACAATGTATGAGCACACCTTCATGTATAATTCAATTCATATTTACAATAAACTTCCTACTGAAATAAAACTAATTACTACCCCTACAAAGTTCAAGAATATCCTGAAGATGTATCTATTAAAAAGTATATTCTGTGGAAGAATACTTGAATGACAAATGGAGGTATTAAGCAAATATTAAAAATTACGTAAATATTGGTACATATGAAATTAATTGATGCACTTTTAAACCTTCTCCATCAAACAGAACCATGTAGCGCATCAGGTCTCAATCACACAGTAATAATAGACTAGAGATCTAACAGGGATGCGCAGAACACTAAGACGGTGCAAACATCAAAACCTTGTGACTTGTGGGTACAGTGAGCAATTATTTTAAATATTGCATTAGAAATACATTGCAAAATTATGAATATAATTGACTGAATTGATTATAACATGTTTTTTTAATTACTAGTGAGACAGAATATATGGTTAGACCCCAAAAGGAAATCATTTATGTAAATATTTATTGCAAATGTAATATATTTTTCATGTTGATAAGAATTAGTTGAGTAACGAAAATGTGTTGCTATTTTTTCATTGTTGAGAAAAACAGAATTGTTTAAAAACGTCATAAATGTTAAGTTTCATGTTTAAATTTAATATGTATAAGAACCATATGTATTTTATGTTAAAAGTGAAGGGAGAATAGATAAAGATCGCTTCCCTAACAATACTTAACGTAGGAAAATATAAAATGAACACATACGCGCAAGAATATATAAAAAAGAGTGTCATGTAAAGAAGCGCCAATTTTGTCATTAGCGTCTGTGTGTTTGAAAGGTGAAGACGCGTTTCTGTAACGCGCGTGGATGTGGGTCTACAAGACTTTATAAAAGTGGAAAGACTGTTAAGGAAATGCAAATGGGTGCAATGAAAGTAAATTTAATTATAACAAGTGTAATAAGGGACGAAAAAAGTGTTAATAAAGTGATATATAGTGAAGTTACATCGAGTGTTCATTCATTTCACCCAGTACCTCGCCCGGAGAGAACGAAGAGAGTCTCATAGCTAAACGCAAAGTAATAATCTTTTAAAAATACAGCACCACTATTTACATAATTGGAAGTTGAAGGCAATATAGGTATGCTATAGTGAAATCTCCAACTCTTTGAGCATAAAATAAGAACAAATTAGAAACTGAAAGCTTCACATATCTTAGTAATATTGCAACATTTTCCACAGCTGACATGTTTCAAGTTGTATCCAACTTATTTTCAAAGCTCTGAATCTTGCAATATTACTAAGATAAGTGAAGCTTTTAGTTTTTAATTTTTCCTTAATCTTTGAGCATACTCTAGCTCAGGTGTGTCCAACCCTTTTTGGAAAGGCCACATGAATCGATTTGTTTATTGTATTAAGATAAACCAATTAATTTAAAAAAATAGCTAACATACTGAGATATAAAATATGAATCATATATTAGTTATTTTAAGTGATAATTATGGCTTCTAAGTGTAGAGGCAAGAAAAGAAAAGTTTCAGATGAAGTATATTTCCAGTGGATATCAAATTTTTGGATGGAACAAATACTTTTTTTAATCACAGCATTAATTAAATAAATTCTTCATAACTCTCACTAACACTGACACTACAATGTAAGGGAACAAATCCAAATTGGAAACTAACTTGAAAGTTCTCCAAAATGTAATAAAACATGTGGCACACACTCGCCTTTGAAAGTAGTAACATTACCGCGAGGTGTTACCGCAATTCACGGTAGGTAGGATCATAAATAAAAATCTGGGTTGGGCATTTCTTAAAACGGATGTGATTTCTTCATGTTTTGAGTAAGAGGATGACTGATGAACACACGTGTTGGAAACGGAAAAGTCTTGGTCTATCTTATTCCAAATACAATTACTTATTTTGTAAATAATATTATAACTTATAAATATTACTGTGAACCGAATGTGATACATTACAGCAAATATCACTACAGGCTGCACACGATACGATCGGGGGCCACTGGTTGGACACACCTGCTCTAGCTGAAGGGACAAAACTCTCCCCTGTATATTTTGTATCTAACATTTTCACCTTGCTTCGTCCTTTGGGAATATAAGAACGAAAAGTAAGGTTAGCAAGTATTGCCTAAGAAAGCACTGGCAAAAGGACATCTGAACAACATAACGTTGATAAATATGCTTACTCCCTTTTCACCGAGTTCAATTTCAGTATTTTCAAATCTAAGATTAACATTCAGCACATGGAGTTTTGACAATCATACTTAAAAATGAAAGGTAGCTCCTCCTTCTATGAACTTCTCATTGCAACCAAAGCAACAATAATGTACCATTTACATTTATCTTACAAAAAGCATTTCACTTGCACCTGCTCGTGCGTAGTAAACCATTTAGCTCTCTAGTCAAGCTTTACTCTGAATGCCCCACACATTTGTTCTCAGTGTGCAAAATGAGTGTTACCTTTGTAACTGGAATTATGTGTGTTAAAAGTGCACCAGGGAATATTCCAGGTTGTTTGGACATGGCAAATGTGAATATTGTGTACTGTGTTTGATTGTCAGAATTGTGCTTTTTCTCTTTTTAGTCAATGCCCGAAACTATGGGAAGTGTATTCAAGGTCGATCATGGCTGCGTGATCAACGTAGTGTGATCGAACCAACAACAAATAGCCAGCCCATCTCGGTTGCTATGCCCGTAACTAGGGAAATAAATAATTACCCCTAGAGAGAGGCAATGAATGCCTAATGATATATGCATCGATATAGACAGACGCATATTCATGCTGCTGAATGTAAAGAGATTTTGTCGGCAATCCAACAACATTAGATTATATTGCAGAAGAACGTTTAATTGAAAACTGCGTGTACCTATTCATTATGCATGATTATCTCATAAATATTCCAAGATATTTACAAAAGAAGTGTGGATTTAACTTACACAAAACCACGAAGGTTTTGAATTGAATAGTTTCAGGACCTACTAGCGCTGATATTTATAAAAGAGTGAAGATAATTTATTATGTTGTAAGTTCATAAGAACAAAGTTGAATTGAAGGAAAATTGAACACTTATTGGAAGTATAATAATAATTATCGCCATTATGTGTCTGCTTACACTCGTAACGCCCTATAGATAAGACTCAAAAGCTACAGCAGAATCAACATAAAAGAACCACTACACCTTTCTTCCTGTTCTGTGTACTACATTCTATAAATTTCTCTGGCAGGAGAATTGATAATGGAAATTTTCTGGCTCAACTTCAGCAAAGGTTAAATTTTTAATTTGAGATCAACAGAATCCCCTAATGACAAATCTCTTACCCAGAAATGAATGAAGACCACTTGAATACCTGTGACGCATTAAGATCAGAAGAAACTACAGTTCAAAAGTATTGGAAAGCACGAATGCTAATGGCTTCATTGCCAGATGCAAGGCACTAGAAAACAACAACAAATCTCTTACCCTGATGTTATTTAAGTTCCAGCAGATCTCCTTAATGTTGACCTGCCTTTCAAACGTAACCCAGCCTCTCCGGAACCACCTTCTCTCTGGCTGTGGGTCTGCTATTGCCACTCTCAGGAAACCTGGATAGCGCTTGCACATCTGCAACATATCCAAATCAACTTTGTCATCAACATCCAACATTTTAAATACAACCTACAACATGTACATTAAACCCAAATTAAAATATTGTGGTGAAGTGCTTGTAACTAGAGCTGGGGTTTCTATGTAATTACGTATCCTACCACCCAAAAATTTGATGCCAAGATTTCACCGGAAATATGTTTTGAGACCCCCTGGATAAAAAAAAGAAAAAAAAAAAAAAAAAAAAAAAGCATTCTTAGAAAAAGGTCCATGTGTGTGCATGTCAGCCTGTGGACAGCATAACTCAAAAACGAAAAGTTGGTTAAAAACCAAAATTGCTATTTAAGTTTAACGTCTTTCAAAGATGCAACTTGAAGGTTTTGAAGAAAATAACCCCAACCTAAACTACCGTTAACATGAAAATTTTTTCGAAACTTTTGATTTTCTTGAAAATGACTAATGATTTTGAATAAAATGACATGTTTAAGATACTTGTATGACAAATGAAATGTATATTTTGCATTTTCTTGCTATAGCCTATGTAGTCCTGTTTACTCTGGATGACTTTTGAATAACTTGTAAACCGTAAGATACACAAAATCTTACTATAGAAAAAAATGTAGTTCTTAGCTAATGCTGGATTTCTGACAATGGTGCTTATGAGACTTTGGTTATGAGGCACCTGAAGGACAACGACACTAAGTTCATGGAGTACTTAAGCTGAACACCAAAATTAACATCTAGTCGTTCCTTATATCGTAACAGATTTTATTTTTAGTATTAGTACAACATCACTTAAGTTAGCAAATGAGTTTCAAGATGGCATGTCTGCTAAAATTTGTGTTTGTGCATATGTAGCATTACATTGCACAACTATAGTAATA
The DNA here is from genome assembly GCA_030765045.1 of Tenodera sinensis. Taxonomy (NCBI): domain Eukaryota; kingdom Metazoa; phylum Arthropoda; class Insecta; order Mantodea; family Mantidae; genus Tenodera; species Tenodera sinensis. Next base: position 386,513,963 of record CM060964.1, read on the forward strand.
CATGTTAACTCAGGGGTCTCTGTCTAGGGGATATGTGGATGGTGACCACAACGTACCCAAGCTGAGCAGAACATTACTTCCACTTACTGGTGTCTAGAGGATATGTGGATGGTGACCACAAGGTACCCAAGCTGAGCAGAACATTACTTCCACTTACTGGTGTCTAGGGGATATGTGGATGGTGACCACAAGGTACCCAAGCTGAACAGAACATTACTTCCACTTACTGGTGTCTAGGGGATATGTAGATGGTGACCACAAGGTACCCAAGCTGAGCACAACATTACTTCCACTTACTGGTGTCTAGGGGATATGTGGATGGTGACCACAAGGTACCAAAGCTGAGCAGAACATTACTTCCACTTACTGGTGTCTAGGGGATATGTGGATGGTGACCACAAGGTACCCAAGCTGAACAGAACATTACTTCCACTTACTGGTGTCTAGGGGATATGTAGATGGTGACCACAAGGTACCCAAGCTGAACAGAACATTACTTCCACTTACTGGTGTCTAGGGGATATGTGGAGTGAGTGAGTGTGTCGGGTTTAAGGGCCCGTCGACAACTTGGTCATTAGGGCCCCGAGTCCAGAAGTAAAATTACATACTGTCAAGTGTTAAAAACATCACCCATTAAAAACTAAAAATCTACGGTTAAAATAGATAAAAAACCTCTAAACAACTATTAAAACGTTTCATTTAAAATACTAAAAACAGAAACTTAAAATTGCTACAAAGTAAAAAACACTAAAACGTTAAAAACCCAAAAATACGGCCATCTAAAGAGGCTAAAATCTCAAATAAAATATCCTTACACTTGCTTCATAAAATCAATTATGGAACAAAACCGCAGCACTGTATTTACAGATACTGGGTCGTTGCCTAAAACTGACGACAGTGTAAGGCCCAGGCCAACAGACTGGCGCTCACGAGCGTATCGCGGACAATCAAGAAGGACATGTGCGACGGAGATTGGAATGTTACACGTCGTACAGACAGGCTCCGGATCACCACGCAAAAGGTGTCCATGCGTGGCTCGGGTATGGCCTATCCTCAGGCGGGTTAAAACCACTTCTTCCCGCCTGGAATTCCTGCAGCTGGTATGCCAGGGTTGTACCGTGTCCTTGATTGTCCGTAATTGAGTGCCGGATAACGCTTCCCAAGATTCCTGCCAGAGAGCAAATAGATGGCGACGGAAATATTTCTGCACATCTATATAGGACAGCGTACGGGTGGAATACTCCGGAAGGCGACATGCAGACTTTGCAGCCGCATCCGCCGCCTCGTTACGGGGGGATATGTGGATGATGACCACAAGGTACCCAAGCTGAGCAGAACATTACTTCCACTTACTGGTGTCTAGGGGTTATGTGGATGGTGACCACAAGGTACCCAAGCTGAGCAGAACATTACTTCCACTTACTGGTGTCTAGGGGATATGTGGATGGTGACCACAAGGAACCCAAGCTGAGCAGAACATTACTTCCACTTACTGGTGTCTAGGGGATATGTGGATGGTGACCACAAGGTACCCAAGCTGAGCAGAACATTGCTTTCACTTACTGGTGTCTAGGGGATATGTGGATGGTGACCACAAGGTACCCAAGCTGAGCAGAACATTACTTCCACTTACTGGTGTCTAGGGGATATGTGGATGGTGACCACAAGGTACCCAAGCTGAGCAGAACATTGCTTCCACTTACTGGTGTCTAGGGAATATGTCGATGGTGACCACAAGGTACCCAAGCTGAGCAGAACATTGCTTCCACTTACTGGTGTCTAGGGGATATGTGGATGATGACCACAAGGTACCCAAGCTGAGCAGAACATTGCTTCCACTTGCTGGTGTCTAGGGGATATGTGGATGGTGACCACAAGGTACCCAAGCTGAGCAGAACATTACTTCCACTTGCTGGTGTCTAGGGGATATGTGGATGGCGACCACAAGGTACCCAAGCTGAGCACAACATTACTTCCACTTACAGGTGTCTAGGGGATATGTGGATGATGACCACAAGGTACCCAAGCTGAGCAGAACATTACTTCCACTTACTGGTGTCTAGGGGATATGTGGATGGCAACCACAAAGTACCCAAGCTGAGCAGAACATTGCTTCCACTTACTGGTGTCTAGGGGATATGTGGATGGCGACCACAAGGTACCCAAGCTGGACAGAACATTACTTCCACTTGCTGGTATCTAGGGGATATGTGGATGATGACCACAAGGTACCCAAGCTGAGCAGAACATTGCTTCCACTTACTGGTGTCTAGGGGATATGTGGATGGCGACCACAAGGTACCCAAGCTGGACAGAACATTACTTCCACTTGCTGGTATCTAGGGGATATGTGGATGATGACCATAAGCTACCCAAGCTGGACAGAACATTGCTTCCACTTGCTGGTGTCTAGGGGATATGTGGATGGTGACCACAAGGTACCCAAGCTGAGCAGAACATTACTTCCACTTACTGGTGTCTAGGGGATATGTGGATGGCGACCACAAGGTACCCAAGTTGAGCAAAACATTACTTCCACTTACTGGTGTCTAGGGGATATGTGGATGGCGACCACAAGGTACCCAAGTTGAGCAAAACATTACTTCCACTTACTGGTGTCTAGGGGATATGTGGATGGTGACGACAAGGTACCCAAGTTGAGCACAACATTACTTCCACTTACTGGTGTCTAGGGGATATGTGGATGGCGACCACAAGATACCCAAGTTGAGCACAACATTACTTCCACTTACTGGTGTCTAGGGGATACGTGGATGGTGACCACAAGGTACCCAAGCTGAGCAGAATATTACTTCCACTTACTGGTGTCTAGGGGATATGTGAATGGCAACCACAAGGTACCCAAGCTGAGCAGAACATTACTTCCACTTACTGGTGTCTAGGGGATAGGTGGATGGTAACCACAAGGTACCCAAGCTGAGTAGAACATTACTTCCACTTACTGGTGTCTAGGGGATATGCGGAATTTGACCACCAGGTACCCAAGCTGAGCAGAACATTGCTTCCACTTACTGGTGTGTTGGGGATTTGCGGATGGTGACCACCAGGTACCCAAGCTGAGCAGAACATTACTTCCACTTACTGGTGTGTTGGGGATTTGCGGATGGTGACCACCAGGTACCCAAGCTGAACAGAACATTACTTCCACTTACTGGTGTGTTGGGGATTTGCGGATGGTGACCACCAGGTACCCAAGCTGAGCAGAACATTACTTCCACTTACTGGTGTCTAGGGGATATGTGAATGGCGACCACAAGGTACCCAAGCTGAGCAGAACATTACTTCCACTTACTGGTGTCTAGGGGATATGTGGATAGCACCACAAGGTACCCAAGCTGAACAGAACATTACTTCCACTTACTGGTGTCTAGGGGATATGTGGATGGCGACCACAAGGTACTCAAGCTGAGCAGAACATTACTGCCACTTACTGGTGTCTAGGGGATATGTGAATGGCGACCACAAGGTACCCAAGCTGAGCAGAACATTACTTCCACTTACTGGTGTCTAGGGGATATGTGAATGGCGACCACAAGGTACCCAAGCTGAACAGAACATTACTTCCACTTACTGGTGTCTAGGGGATATGTGAATGACGACCACAAGGTACCCAAGCTGAGCAGAACATTACTTCTGCTTACTGGTGTCTAGGGGTATGTGAATGGCGACCACAAGGTACCCAAGCTGAGCAGAACATTACTTCCACTTACTGGTGTCTAGGAGATATGTGGATGGTGACCACAAGGTGCCCAAGCTGAACAGAACATTACTTCCACTTACTGGTGTCTAGGGGATATGTGGATAGCACCACAAGGTACCCAAGCTGAACAGAACATTACTTCCACTTACTGGTGTCTAGGGGATATGTGGATGGCGACCACAAGGTACCCAAGCTGAGCAGAACATTACTGCCACTTACTGGTGTCTAGGGGATATGTGAATGGCGACCACAAGGTACCCAAGCTGAGCAGAACATTACTTCCACTTACTGGTGTTTAGGGGATATGTGAATGGCGACCACAACGTACCCAAGCTGAACAGAACATTACTTCCACTTACTGGTGTCTAGGGGATATGTGAATGACGACCACAAGGTACCCAAGCTGAGCAGAACATTACTTCTGCTTACTGGTGTCTAGGGGTATGTGAATGGCGACCACAAGGTACCCAAGCTGAGCAGAACATTACTTCCACTTACTGGTGTCTAGGAGATATGTGGATGGTGACCACAAGGTGCCCAGGCTGAACAGAACATTACTTCCACTTACTGGTGTCTAGGGGATATGTGAATGGCGACCACAAGGTACCCAAGCTGAGCAGAACATTACTTCCACTTACTGGTGTCTAGGGGATATGTGAATGGCGACCACAAGGTACCCAAGCTGAACAGAACATTACTTCCACTTACTGGTGTCTAGGGGATATGTGGATAGTGACCACAAGGTACCCAAACTGAGCAGAACATTACATCCACTTACTGGTGTCTAGGGGATATGAGGATAGTGACCACAAGGTACCCAAGCTGAGCAGAACATTGCCTCCACTTACTGGTGTCTAGGGGATATGTGGATGATGACCACAAGGTACCCAAGCTGAGCAGAACATTGCTTCCACTTGCTGGTGTCTAGGGGATATGTGGATGATGACCACAAGGTACCCAAGCTGAGCAGAACATTGCTTCCACTTACTGGTGTCTAGCGGATATGTGGATGGCGACCACAAGGTACCCAAGCTGGACAGAACATTACTTCCACTTACTGGTGTCTAGGGGATATGTGGATGATGACCACAAGGTACCCAAGCTGAGCAGAACATTGCTTCTACTTGCTGGTGTCTAGGGGATATGTGGATGGCGACCACAAGGTACCCAAGCTGAGCAGAACATTGCTTCCACTTACTGGTGTCTAGGGGATATGTGGATGGCAACCACAAAGTACCCAAGCTGAGCAGAGCATTACTTCCACTTACTGGTGTCTAGGGGATATGTGGATGGCGACCACAAGGTACCCAAGCTGAGCAGAACATTGCTTCCAGTTACTGGTGTCTAGGGGATATGTGGATGGCGACCACAAGGTACCCAAGCTGGACAGAACATTACTTCCACTTGCTGGTATCTAGGGGATATGTGGATGGTGACCACAAGATACCCAAGCTGAGCAGAACATTCCTTCCAGTTACTGGTATCTAGGGGATATGTGTATGGTGACCACAAGGTACCCAAGCTGAGCAGAACATTACTTCCACTTACTGGTGTCTAGGAGATATGTGGATGGCGACCACAAGGTACCCAAGCTGAGGAGAACATTGCTTCCAGTTACTGGTGTCTAGGGGATATGTGGATGGCGACCACAAGGTACCCAAGCTGGACAGAACATTACTTCCACTTGCTGGTATCTAGGGGATATGTGAATGGCGACCACAAGGTACCCAAGCTGGACAGAACATTACTTCCACTTACTGGTGTCTAGGGGATATGTGGATGATGACCACAAGGTACCCAAGCTGAGCAGAACATTACTTCCACTTACTGGTGTCTAGGGGATATGTGGATGGTGACCACAAGATACCCAAGTTGAGCACAACATTACTTCCACTTACTGGTGTCTTGAGCACAACATTACTTCCACTTACTGGCGTCTAGGGGATATGTGGATGGTGACCACAAGGTACCCAAGTTGAGCAGAACATTACTTCCACTTACTGGTGTCTAGGGGATATGTGGATAGTGACCACAAGGTACCCAAGCTGAGCAGAACATTACTTCCACTTACTGGTGTCTAGGGGATATGTGGATGGTGACCACAAGGTACCCAAGTTGAGCAGAACATTACTTCCACTTACTGGTGTCTAGGGGATATGTGGATAGTGACCACAAGGTACCCAAGCTGAGCAGAACATTACTTCCACTTACTGGTGTCTAGGGGATATGTGAATGGCGACCACAAGGTACCCAAGCTGAGCAGAACATTACTTCCACTTACTGGTGTCTAGGGGATATGTGGATAGTGACCACAAGGTCCCCAAGCTGAGCAGAACATTACTTCCACTTACTGGTATCTAGGGGATATGTGAATAGTGACCACAAGGTACCCAAGCTGAGTAGAACATTACTTCCACTTACTGGTGTCTAGGGGATATGCGGAATTTGACCACCAGGTACCCAAGCTGAGCAGAACATTACTTCCACTTACTGCTGTGTTGGGGATTTGCGGATGGTGACCACCAGGTACCCAAGCTGAGCAGAACATTACTTCCACTTACTGGTGTCTAGGGGATATGTGAATGGCGACCACAAGGTACCCAAGCTGAGCAGAACATTACTTCCACTTACTGGGGTCTAGGGGATATGTGGATAGCACCACAAGGGACCCAAGCTGAACAGAACATTACTTCCACTTACTGGTGTCTAGGGGATATGTGGATGGCGACCACAAGGTACCCAAGCTGAGCAGAACATTACTGCCACTTACTGGTGTCTAGGGGATATGTGAATGGCGACCACAAGGTACCCAAGCTGAGCAGAACATTACTGCCACTTACTGGTGTCTAGGGGATATGTGAATGGCGACCACAAGGTACCCAAGCTGAACAGAACATTACTTCCACTTACTGGTGTCTAGGGGATATGTGAATGACGACCACAAGGTACCCAAGCTGAGCAGAACATTACTTCTGCTTACTGGTGTCTAGGGGTATGTGAATGGCGACCACAAGGTACCCAAGCTGAGCAGAACATTACTTCCACTTACTGGTGTCTAGGAGATATGTGGATGGTGACCACAAGGTACCCAAGCTGAACAGAACATTACTTCCACTTACTGGTGTCTAGGGGATATGTGAATGGCGACCACAAGGTACCCAAGCTGAGCAGAACATTACTTCCACTTACTGGTGTCTAGGGGATATGTGAATGGCGACCACAAGGTACCCAAGCTGAACAGAACATTACTTCCACTTACTGGTGTCTAGGGGATATGTGAATGGCGACCACAAGGTACCCAAGCTGAACAGAACATTACTTCCACTTACTGGTGTCTAGGGGATATGTGAATGGCGACCACAAGGTACCCAAGCTGAACAGAACATTACTTCCACTTACTGGTGTCTAGGGGATATGTGGATAGTGACCACAAGGTACCCAAGCTGAGCAGAACATTACATCCACTTACTGGTGTCTAGGGGATATGTGGATAGTTACCACAAGGTACCCAAGCTGAGCAGAACATTACTTCCACTTACTGGTGTTTTGCTCGTCACTGTAAATTTTCTGTCTGACCTAACCTTGGTCATCTCTTCTCTTCCGACCCAGATACTATTAGGGTTCCCGAGGGCTAGGGAGTCCTTATTTTTCCAACCTCTCCATTTCTCTAATTTGTCTATAAAATATTAACCCCTAACATGCTGACCTGTCATGGCATGTAATAAGTCCTCTGATTGGTAATCAGAGGATATGGTCGGTGAATTTATTTTGATAATTCTCCTGGTCAGGTCGGTGAGACACATAAACCAACGACAGGTGTGGTCCTCCAGACATTCTGGGGGTTGTGAGAGAGCGATGTGACCGCCAAAACATAAAAATATGGTGCTCTCTAAAAAGTGGTTAGTATTACTGCTATTGGAAAAATGTAGTCTTGCTAAAACACACAATTTATGTGTAAATAATTTTTTTTTTTGTAGAGTGAACCATTCTAAATTTTAACTCCATGTGTGTGTATATATATATATATATATATATATATATATATATATATATATACGGGGTGGAAGGGAAGTCATTACATTCCTTCTAATATGTGCTTCACGGAAGCATTACGAACAAAAAAGTATAATGGCATTTTGTTCTTTGATCAGCTGATTTCGAAAAAGTAAATGGTTTTTGATCCAAGTTGGATGAGTAATTCCACAGGAATGTACGAAGATAACAGTTTGTTACTTGTAAGATGTGTGGAGTAACTTATTTCTGACATAGCTTCAGTAGTAATTATGTGACATCACACAGGGTTTCAAAATAATTAATCACTTAAAAGATGTGAAGGAATACTCCAAGCAGCTTTTTCATATGTGCAGTAATCAACACTGCGTTGAGGTTGGTCAGGGAATTGAGCTGGTTTGTGGATGTAAACACATCTGGCACTTTTGCTTTCGCTTGAATGTTTTGGGAGCTAACACTAGTGATTGTTCTATACTCACACAGTAAACACAGAAGGACAAGACAGGGTATTTGTTTGTGTTCTCAAGAAGCGCTGTTACTGTGTTTATGTATTGAGCTAGGGAAAGTGACACCCACACAATGCACAGTGTTGCCAGCTTGTTTTTGAGAAAACTAAATTATCTCCATAGGAAATGGTCAGAGACAAATAGGTAAGATACAAAATGTGTTCCAAATATTGAGATCTATCACTAGTTTATATTAATGTAATGACTTCCCTTCCACCCAGTATGTGTATATATATATGTTCTGTGTATCTTGGAAACAGCTCTGATGATTTTGATCAAATTTTGTATTCAAGTAAGGGTTTGCTTTCCAAGTTTATCTGCACGCGCGCACACACACACACGCACGCACGCACGCACGCACGCACGCACGCACGCACGCACACACACACACACACACACACACACACACACAATTTTACTCTCTCTTCTACAGAGCAATTCTTGTATAAACTTCAAGTATCTCGGAAATGGCTAAAGAACAACAAAAACTGCCATAGGACTTATAAAAATGCATCAATTGAAATGATTATGTGGGAAAGCAGAATGTTCAAGCTTCAACACTTTGTAGCATGCTTAGAAAATAAACATTTGTTTATATTTTTAAAAACATAGACCTAATTTTGGGATTACCCTCACAGCAAAAAATGATGTTTTTATTTTACACTTTAAAGAATTGGCTTGTACATTACTCACTGCTTCCACTTCCTGTTTTGTGATGGTTGGGGCCAAGTTCCTCAAGAAAATTGAAGCAGTTTTATGTAACGGCCTCGGTTTTACTTTCTCTTCACTTGAACCACGTTTCTTGCTTTCCCTTTCTGATTCTCCCACTTCATTCCCTTCTTCACCTTCGTCCCCACTGTCATCCTTGGTTTTGTCAGTCTTTGGGTTTTCTTGTTTTTCCTTTTCTTCCCTGTCAGACTGAAACAACAAAAGTACTCCATTAGTTGCAATAAGAGCAGCTCATTCCAAACTGAAAGTGTTTCATTCACAACACAAATTACCTCATCATCAGACTTTCCTGGTTTTGTAGTGGAGTCTGCTTCAGGATTACCCTCTCTTTCTTCCATGCTTACATCCATTTCCTTTTCTTTTGAAGTATCTTCCCCCTCTTCCTTTTCAGCGCCACTTTCGTCCCCATCTTTACTTTCCTCCAGACCAGGCGGAGGTGGTTCATCTTCTTCCATACCTGCCAATAAAGTAACACCATACATGGATAACTCAAATGTTTCTAATTTGAATTAGTCTTTACTTTCACATTTTTTACCAGTTAGCTCAACTCTCTATTAACTCAATATCTTCTCTCAATTCTTTTCAGTATAAAGTTGCCCCGCATGTGGCAGGCATGAAAAACATTGGTCTGTTGCACTCACCTGACTGTCTCTACTCTTGTACAATCTACTTTTACAAATCTCATTTCCTTGTAGGTACAAGGGGAATATGGGAATACATTAGGCTTTAAGTGATATTCAAACCTTTTAGAAGCCGGTCGCTATGTGATGCCTTTGAAATTCTATTCTCTTTGCATAACCAGGGCATAACAACCAAGTGCTATTTGACAAAAAGTGTGAGTATTGGAAAATTCAAACAAATAACAAGGAATATTTCAGAAATAGTTCACCCCACAAAAAGTGTTACGAGGTAAATTGTGTGTTTAAACGACATCTACATTTTTATGTAGTTAGATTTTGTCTCTCTTATGGTTTATCAGTTATGCAAAAACCATTCAGAATGAAGAGGACTTCTGAGGACATTCCCACAAAATTCTACACATACATAACATATGATTGCTTTCGTTTTGCTAACGTCCTAGAACGTAGTATCATATCAGATGGTGAATGAATGAAATGATACTCAAATGAGCCTGAGATCCATAGGGTCATTCCATGCAAAAGGGGAATCTTTATAAAAAAATCAACTTTTGTGTAGAAATTTTTTCCCATCATATATTTAGGTAAAACATTAAAGTTTGTTGGCAAGATGGATTTTTCCCTCCAGAATTTGTTTTTTTACTTGTGGCAACCATTGTTATGAAGACCATTTGTTGAGTTTGTACATGCAGAAGATTTTGATCAATTTCAAGGTAAGAAAAAATCATTAAATTTATAATAATCCTTTATGTTCTACATATCAATTCAAAGAGCAAAATTTGTTCTTCCTTTTGGTATATTTTTAGAAGCAAGCCCTTCAAACATGCTACTTAGAAAAACATTCATATAACCTAGCCTCAAATATGTAACATGAGTTACTAGATACATGTTTTTTAAAGATTTTCATAAATATATTAAAGTATAGAAATGTATATGTCATGCTGTCCTGTACATAAGTATACATGATAACTGGGCATGTAAAATAAATTTCCATCTGAAAGTCTTCTGATATACGATGTTTAATTCATGTAACGTGAGTTATCTTTATTTATGTAACTTGAGTTACCATTATTTATGCAACATTAGTTACAATTTTGAGCACTCAATGCACTTCTGTAATGTAAACCCCGCGCCACAGCCCACGAAGGGCCAAGGCCTACCACCCAGCTGCTGCGTCCTCCACCTCTGCCCACTACAGGCGTCATTGGTGAGGTGCAGTACTTGAGGGTGGGACGTGGTCAGCGCCCCGAGCCCTCCTGGCCAGTTATGCGGTCTTCTCGACCTGGGGCCGCTACTTCTCCATCAAGTAGCTCCTCAATTGGTCCCCCCGGGACCTAACGAGGCTGAGTGCACCCCGTGCAATGTACTTCTAGATTACATATATGATAAGTAACAGTGCATTTCAACCCATTTGATGAATATTTACCTCAAAATTCCACATATAATCCCATAAAGAACAAGCTATTTCTGACAGTCTGTATTATTACATTACAACAGTATGTTGCAATTTATTACAGAATGTCTTTAACTGCTGCTGAAAAGATCTATGGAATGCAAATAAATGTATGTATGTAGGTAAGATGAGAAGAAGGAGGCAAAAACTAAAAGATGAGGGCAAATATGAGAAATATAAAATGAAACACAAGGAAACCATGAAAAAATTCAGGCAAAAGAAGAAGAGGAAAAAAGTTTGAGCCAAAGAGAACAAGAAAGGATTGCTACCAAAAGAAAACTGAATATAAGAGAAAGAGTCGCCAAGTACAGAAAGCAACTAAAGGAGGCAGGCATCTTCAGCTACACCATGTAGTTCTGCCTCTCCACCATATAAAGGTAGGTCTTCATTGGGGAAAGCCATATCCGAAGTGGAACGTGTACTCCCAGCATCACCCAGAAGACAAAGCGCTGTTATTAGAAGACTATATCATACTTTTGTTGAACCTCTAGCAGTAGAAAGAACCCCTAGACCAAAAATAAGTGCCGAAACAATTAGTGCAGTCTACAACTTTTATGAAAGGGATCACATTAGTAGACAGGCTCCTGGACGCAAAGATGTAGTGACCATAAAAGATGAGAGAGGTAAGAGTAAGTTGCAAGTAGGACACATGTTTTCTTAGCAAGAAGCCCATGCCATGTTTTGTGATGAAAATGGCAAAGTGATTGGAAAAGGTAAGTTTGCAGATTTAAGACCCAAACATGTCATGCTTGCAAGTAAACTTCCTCACAACGTGTGTCTCTGCAAATATCACAAGAATTTCATCTGTGCTGTTAACTCTCTTCATAGCATAGTCCCTCAAATGCCAGAGTACACCAGGAACTTTCCTTAATTTTGTCTATGTGTAGAGTCTACAGCTGATTGTTGGTTAGGAAAGTGTACAAAATGTAAAGATTTAATGTCAGTTAAGTTTCATGATATCTGTATGTACTAGTGTACAGGAATATGCTGTGAAATGGTATGTATGGCACGAGAGTGATTCCAGACTTTTGAAACTAGAGGAAGAAGGGACTGTGCGGGATCTTATAGATCATATTCTTACCATGGGACCTACATTTTTGGAGCTGTTACTTCAAGAGAGAACAATCAAAGAGCTATCAGACTGACAGGGCATCACTACCTTCTTCGATGCTAACTGCAGTGATGCAAATAGACTTTTCTGAAAATTTTACATGTGTATCTCAAGACGAAATTCAAAGTGCACATTGGCAGCAGTCAGGTTAGTATTTTTACTGCTATGATTTGGCATTCAGATACATCTCATCCCTATGTGTTGGTATCTGATAATCTGGACCATACATTCCCTATGTTGATAGACTTCTTGAAGAACTGCCAAATAATATCACAGAATTATTATTTATTTATGCCAACAAACTTACTGTTGGTGTTTTTAAACACACAAGCCGTGTGTGGGCAAAGTTTAAGAGGTAGAACTGGAACTTAAAAATTCAATGCCACAACTGGGATTTGAACCACAGACCTTCCGCTTGCCGGGCGGACGCTCTAACCACTGAGCTATTGTGACAATAAAGGTCTGTGGTTCAAATCCCAGTTGTGGCATTGAATTTTTAAGTTCCAGTTCTACCTCTTAAACTTTGCCCACACACGGCTTGTGTGTTTAAAAACACCAACAGTAAGTTTGTTGGCATAAATAAATAAATAATAATTACCATGTGAAGGTTATTTAATCCTGGGATATAAAGTACTTGCAATAGTAAGTCACCATTGGGGTAATTGTCTCTGATGTGAGACTGCCTTTGTGGTTTACCAGGAGAAATACGAACTGGCTTGAGAATTTAATGCCATTCTGGCAGTTTGTCACAATAGCTCAGTGGTTAGAGCGTCCGCCCGGCAAGCGGAAGGTCTGTGGTTCAAATCCCAGTTGTGGCATTGAATTTTTAAGTTCCAGTTCTACCTCTTAAATATCACAGAAGTTACAATCTGGTCAGATGGTCCTGCTTCCCAGGTATATTGCTGAGGCTCTAAAGAGTCATGGCAAAAGACTTACATGGAAGTTCTTTGCAACTTCTCATGGGAAGGGGCCAGGTTGATGGAATTGGTGGGGCTGTCAAATGCCAAGTATGGTCTCATGTGAAAAGCAGGAAATGTATTGTAAACAATGTAACTGATTTTGCAAATGCATTGTTAAATTCTTCTTCTAAAGTGACATTAATTCTTATGGGTGAAGAAGACTTTAGTCAAAGAAGCAAGAAACTACGCCTCTCTGCTTTAATCAAGAGCTGCAAGCCTTTTGAACATCATGAAAATTCATCACTTGGAACTCTGTAATAGTGAAGTGATAGGACACACAACTTCATCAGTTGCACAGGAAAACAATACCAGAACAGAAACATCAGTAATGTATTTACAAGTAGATGATTGGGTAGTAGTAAATTATGACAATTCTTATTTTCCAGCCAATGTAACTAAAATTCAAAATGGGGAGTTTATGGTTAATGTAATGACAAAAGAAGGGAAGTTTTGGAAGTGACCTAAAATTAGAGATGAGAGACTACACTAAAGACAAAATAATCAGAAAAGCGAGTCCTCCAAGTGTAGTAAATTCCCGTGGTTATTTCAAGTTTGATTGTGATATGTGACAATGTAACGTGAGTTACCATTTGTTGTAACGTGGGTTACCTGTTCATTATTTTTTATATTTGTTTTATTAGAGCCTGAATGTTTTTATTTGTGTTAAAGTGCTTCTAAGACCTTCTGGTGTTATGTGTAGAACTTACAAAAAATGTTCACATAAAACAGAGCAGACTTTGGTGTTTCCTTAATCATATGCAAGACCCGTTTCTTGGAAATGTAACATGAGTTACCAACATTAATTATAAGATTTGGTTTCATAAATAAAATAACTTAACAATTCTTGCACTCCAGGTTTGTAGAGCTTTCTGTATAAAGTATGTTTTGATTTATAAAAAATATTTAATCTGTACATTTCCTTCTCTAAATTGTCCAAGACAATATTATAGAAGACACTTTCTAACGTGAGTTACCATGGAATGACCCCAGAGCTGCAAGTTACCCAATGTTCATCTTCCCAGGATAAGGGAAAACTTCAGAAAAATCTTATCCGGATAACTCCTCCTAAACAAGATTCAAACTCGCGACCTCTTGAACGTGAGGCAGACACGCTACCAACATGATACAGAGGTGGGCTTGAACCTATGGCATTTTAATAAAAAATTCAAAACATTTCTGAAAAAATCAGCTATGTAAAAAATACTGCAGATAAAGGATAGTTGTGGGGGGGGTCGATTATCTTAAAAATCTTTGTATCTTCTAAGATGCTAACCTTAAATCTTAAATGCCAAGTTCGGCATTTAACCAATTTTTGATTTTGAGTTCTGCTTTTCTCCCTCACCCACTCATACATTCACTCAATCGCGCACACGCACACCACCATGCATAAACACATCCCAACAAACATACACACAACTGCTAATGCACAATGATCCTCTCATACACTCACACTGATCCTCTCATGCACACACACCTGCTCACGCACACTGACCCTCTCATGCGCACACACTGATCCTCTCATGCACACACACCTGCTCACGCACACTGATCCTCTCATGCACACACGCCTGCTCACGCACACTGAACCTCTCATGCACACACACCTGCTCACACACACTGATCCTCTCATGCACACACACCTGCTCACACACACTGATCCTCTCATGCACACACACCTGCTCACGCACACTGATCCTCTCATGCGCACACACTGATCCTCTCATGCACACACACTGATCCTCTCATGCACACACACCTGCTCACGCACACTGATCCTCTCATGCGCACACACTGATCCTCTCATGCACACACACCTGCTCACGCACACTGACCCTCTCATGCGCACACACTGATCCTCTCATGCACACACACCTGCTCACGCACACTGAACCTCTCATGCACACACACCTGCTCACACACACTGATCCTCTCATGCACACACGCCTGCTCACGCACACTGATCCTCTCATGCACACACGCCTGCTCACGCACACTGATCCTATCATGCACACACGCCTGCTCACACACACTGATCCTCTCATGCACACACACCTGCTCACGCACACTGATCCTCTCATGCACACACGCCTGCTCATGCACACTGACCCTCTCATGCGCACACACTGATCCTCTCATGCACACACACCTGCTCATGCACACTGATCCTCTCATTCACACATGCCTGCTCACGCACACTGATCCTCTCATGCACACACACCTGCTCACGCACACTGATCCTCTCATGCACACACGCCTGCTCACGCACACTGATCCTCTCATGCACACACACCTGCTCACGCACACTGATCCTCTCATGCACACACGCCTGCTCACGCACACTGATCCTCTCATGCACACACACCTGCTCACGCACACTGATCCTCTCATGCACACACGCCTGCTCACGCACACTGATCCTCTCATGCACACACGCCTGCTCACGCACACTGAACCTCTCATGCACACACACCTGCTCACGCACACTGATCCTCTCATGCACACACGCCTGCTCACGCACACTGATCCTCTCATGCACACACACCTGCTCACGCACACTGATCCTCTCATGCACACACGCCTGCTCACGCACACTGAACCTCTCATGCACAAACACCTGCTCACACACAATGACCCTCTCATTCACACACACCTGCTCACGCACACCGACCCTCTCATGCACGCACGCTTGCTCACGCACAATGACCCTCTCATGCACACTGGCCCTCTCATGCACACACACACCTGCTCACACACAATGACCCTCTCATGCACACACACCTGCTCACGCACACTGGCCCTCTCATGCACACACACACCTGCTCACACACAGTGACCCTCTCATTCACACACGCCTGCTCACGCACACTGGCCCTCTCATGCACGCACGCTTGCTCACGCACAATGACCCTCTCATGCACACACACACCTACTCACACACAATGACCCTCTCATGCACACACACCTGCTCACGCACACTGACCCTCTCATGCACACACACCTGCTCACGCACACTGACCCTCTCATGCACACACCTACTCACGCACACTGACCCGCTCATGTACACACACCTCCTCACACACACTGGTCCTCTCATGCACACACAACTGCTCACAGACAATGACCCTCTCATGCACCCACAAATGCTCACACACTGACCCTCTCCTCCACACACACCTGCTCACACACAATGACCCTCTCATGCACAGACCTGCTCACACACAATGACCCTCATGCACACACACCTGCTCACACACACTGACCCTCTCATGCTCACACACAATGACCCTCTCATGCACACACCTGCTCACGCACACTGACCCTCTCATGCACACACACCTGCTCACACACAGACCTGCTCACACACAATGACCCTCATGCACACACCTGCTCACACACACTGACCCTCTCATGCTCACACACAATGACCCTCTCATGCACACACACCTGCTCACGCACACTGACCCTCTCATGCACACACACCTGCTCAGCGCACAATGACCCTCTCATCCACACACACCTGCTCCCACACACTGACCCTCTCATGTACTCACACCTGCTCACGCACACTGACCCTCTCATGCACACACACTGATCCTCTCATGCACACACACCTGCTCACGCACACTGATCCTCTCATGCACACACACCTGCTCACGCACACTGAACCTCTCATGCACAAACACCTGCTCACACACAATGACCCTCTCATGCACACACACCTGCTCACGCTCACTGACCCTCTCATGCACACACGCCTGCTCACGCATACTGGCCCTCTCATGCGCGCATGCTTGCTCACGCACAATGACCCTCTCATGCACACTGGCCCTCTCATGCACACTGGCCCTCTCATGCACACTGGCCCTCTCATGCACACACACACCTGCTCACACACAATGACCCTCTCATGCACACACACCTGCTCACGCACACTGACCCTCTCATGCACACACCTGCTCACACACAATGACCCTCTCATGCACACACACACTGATCCTCTCATGCACACACGCCTGCTCACGCACACTGATCCTCTCATGTACACACACCTGCTCACGCACACTGATCCTCTCATGCACACACGCCTGCTCACGCACACTGATCCTCTCATGCACACACGCCTGCTCACGCACACTGAACCTCTCATGCACACACACCTGCTCACGCACACTGATCCTCTCATGCACACACGCCTGCTCACGCACACTGATCCTCTCATGCACACACACCTGCTCACGCACACTGATCCTCTCATGCACACACGCCTGCTCACGCACACTGAACCTCTCATGCACAAACACCTGCTCACACACAATGACCCTCTCATTCACACACACCTGCTCACGCACACCGACCCTCTCATGCACGCACGCTTGCTCACGCACAATGACCCTCTCATGCACACTGGCCCTCTCATGCACACACACACCTGCTCACACACAATGACACTCTCATGCACACACACCTGCTCACGCACACTGGCCCTCTCATGCACACACACACCTGCTCACACACAGTGACCCTCTCATTCACACACGCCTGCTCACGCACACTGGCCCTCTCATGCACGCACGCTTGCTCACGCACAATGACCCTCTCATGCACACACACACCTACTCACACACAATGACCCTCTCATGCACACACACCTGCTCACGCACACTGACCCTCTCATGCACACACACCTGCTCACACACACTGACCCTCTCAGGCACACACCTACTCACGCACACTGACCCGCTCATGTACACACACCTCCTCACACACACTGGTCCTCTCATGCACACACAACTGCTCACAGACAATGACCCTCTCATGCACCCACAAATGCTCACACACTGACCCTCTCCTCCACACACACCTGCTCACACACAATGACCCTCTCATGCACAGACCTGCTCACACACAATGACCCTCATGCACACACACCTGCTCACACACACTGACCCTCTCATGCTCACACACAATGACCCTCTCATGCACACACCTGCTCACGCACACTGACCCTCTCATGCACACACACCTGCTCACACACAGACCTGCTCACACACAATGACCCTCATGCACACACCTGCTCACACACACTGACCCTCTCATGCTCACACACAATGACCCTCTCATGCACACACACCTGCTCACGCACACTGACCCTCTCATGCACACACACCTGCTCAGCGCACAATGACCCTCTCATCCACACACACCTGCTCCCACACACTGACCCTCTCATGTACTCACACCTGCTCACGCACACTGACCCTCTCATGCACACACACTGATCCTCTCATGCACACACACCTGCTCACGCACACTGATCCTCTCATGCACACACACCTGCTCACGCACACTGAACCTCTCATGCACAAACACCTGCTCACACACAATGACCCTCTCATGCACACACACCTGCTCACGCTCACTGACCCTCTCATGCACACACGCCTGCTCACGCATACTGGCCCTCTCATGCGCGCACGCTTGCTCACGCACAATGACCCTCTCATGCACACTGGCCCTCTCATGCACACTGGCCCTCTCATGCACACACACACCTGCTCACACACAATGACCCTCTCATGCACACACACCTGCTCACGCACACTGACCCTCTCATGCACACACCTGCTCACACACAATGACCCTCTCATGCACACACACACTGATCCTCTCATGCACACACACCCTCTCACACACACTGACCCTCTCATGCACACACCTGCTCACACACAATGACCCTCTCATGCACACACACCTGCTCACGTACACTGACCCTCTCATGCACACACCTGCTCACACACAATGACCCTCTCATGCACACACACCTGCTCACGCACACTGACCCTCTCATGCACACATACCTGCTCAGACACAATGACCCTCTCATGGACACACACCTGCTCACGCACACTGACCCTCGCATCCACACGCACCTGCTCACACACACTGACCCTCTCATGCACACACCTGCTCACGCACACTGACCCGCTCATGTACACACACCTCCTCACACACACTGGTCCTCTCATGCACACACAACTGCTCACAGACAATGACCCTCTCATGCAGCCACAAATGCTCACACACTGACCCTCTCCTCCACACACACCTGCTCACACACAATGACCCTCTCATACACACACACCTGCTCAGGCACACTGACCCTCTCATGCACACACACCTGCTCACACACACTGACCCTCTCATGCACAGACCTGCTCACACACAATGACCCTCTCATGCACTCACACCTGCTCACACACACAGACCCTCTCATGCTCACACACAATGACCCTCTCATGCACACACACCTGCTCACGCACACTGACCCTCTCATGCACACACACCTGCTCAGCGCACAATGACCCTCTCATCCACACACACCTGCTCCCACACACTGACCCTCTCACGCACACTGACCCTCTCATGTACTCACACCTGCTCACGCACACTGACCCTCTCATGCACACACACTGATCCTCTCATGCACACACACCTGCTCATGCACACTGATCCTCTCATGCACACACGCCTGCTCACGCACACTGAACCTCTCATGCACAAACACCTGCTCACACACAATGACCCTCTCATGCACACACACCTGCTCACGCTCACTGACCCTCTCATGCACACACGCCTGCTCACGCACACTGGCCCTCTCATGCGCGCACGCTTGATCACACACAATGACCCTCTCATGCACACTGGCCCTCTCATGCACACACACACACCTGCTCACACACCTGCTCACGCACACTGACCCTCTCATGCACACACCTGCTCACACACAATGACCCTCTCATGCACACACACCCTCTCACACACACTGACCCTCTCATGCACACACACCCTCTCACACACACTGACCCTCTCATGCACACACACCTGCTCACGTACACTGACCCTCTCATGCACACACCTGCTCACACACAATGACCCTCTCATGCACACACACCTGCTCACGCACACTGACCCTCTCATGCACACATACCTGCTCAGACACTATGACCCTCTCATGGACACACACCTGCTCACGCACACTGACCCTCTCATCCACACGCACCAGCTCGCGCACACTGACCCTCTCATGCACACAGACACTGACCCACTCATGTACACACACACCAGCTCACACACACTGATCCTCTCATGCACACACACACCAGGTCGTGCACACTTACCATCTCATGGACACACACCTGCTCACGCACACTGACCCTCTCATGCACACACACCTGCTCACACACAATGACCCTCTCATGCACACGCACACTGACCCTCTCATGCAAACATGCCTGATCACGCACACTGACCCTCTAATGCACGCACGCTTGCTCACGCACAATGACCCTCTCATGCACACACACCTGCTCACGCAGACTGACCCTCTCATGCACACACACCTGCTCAAGCACACTGATCCTCTCATGCACACATGCCTGCTCACGCACACTGAACCTCTCATGCGCAAACACCTGCTCACACACAATGACCCTCTCATCCACACACACACACCTGCTCATGCACTGACCCTCTCATGCACACACGCCTGCTCACGCACACTGACCCTCACATGCACGCACGCTTGCTCACGCACAATGACCCTCTCATGCACACACACCTGCTCACGCACACTGACCCTCTCATGCACACACCTGCTCACACACACTGACCCTCTCATGCACACACACCTGCTCAGGCACATTGACCCTCTGATGTACACACACCTCCTCACACACACTGGTCCTCTCATGCACACACACCTGCTCACACACAATGACCCTCTCATGCACACACACCTGCTCACACACAATGACCCTCTCATGCACACACACTGACCCTCTCATGCACACACACCTGCTCACACACAATGACCCTCTCATGCACACACCTGCTCATGCACACTGACCCTCTCATGCACACACACCTGCTCACGCACACTGATCCTCTCATGCACACACACCTGCTCACGCACACTGATGCTCTCATGCACACACACCCACGCTGCTCACGCACACTGTCCCTCTCATGCACACACACCTGCTCACGCACACTGACCCTCTCATGCAAAATAAATAAATATTTTGTTATTTAACGACACTGTCAATTGCCAGAATCACATCAGCGGCGCCGGTGTCCCGGAATTTCGTCCTGCAGGAGTTGTTTTACATGCCAGTAAATCTACTGACATGGAGCTGTCATTTTTAAGCACACTTAAAAACCTTCGGCCTGGACAGGGTTTGAACCTACGACCTTGGGATCAGTAGGCCAGCGTCTAACCAACTGAGCCACCCAGACCGACCCCTCCTTATGCACACACACCTGCTCACGCTCACTGACCCTCTCATGCACACACACCTGCTCACACACACTGATCCTCTTACGCACACACACCTGCTCACACACAATGATACTCTCATGCACACTCACCCATTCGTACACAATGACCCGCTCAGGAACAATGACCCTCTCAGGCACTTTCGTTCTCACTCACACAAACTCCTCACGCACTTACAAATACACACTCACCCACTCAAACACACATACAGACATGCATGCACTCACTAACATGCAGACACAAACTTAAGCCATTTTTTAATTTAATTTAAAAGGCGAGTCAATTAATAACACTGAACAACACTTACAACATAATTTTCCAGAACATGTTTCGAAGGTTAACTTTCCTCCATTATCAACCGGACAATAACTGGGTTTCCAGAAAATTATGTTGTAAGTGTTGTTCAGTGTTATTAATTGACTCACCTTTTAAATTAAATTAATTACAACACTGTTTTCAAACTTCTATGAAAGGAAGATAAAAACTTAAGCTATGTTTGCTATGCGAAAATGTTCTTTTTGGGGATATGCTGCTGCCTCTCAGGCATTCATGCATAGTCCTTTTTCTAAACATTTTATTTCTGTTTTATTCAGGGAATCTCAAAACATGTATTTCCAGTGAAGTCTAGTTACCTGTCAAATGTTTGAATGGAATGATATACTTCCTCTATTTACTACATGCAAGTGTTAGAGAAGGTATGGTACTTACCATTGCTGTCTCCAGGAGGTGCTGGCTCATCTCCACTCTCGCTTCCACTCTCATACTCGTATTCTCGTTTCCTCTTCTTTCCCTGAGCTGTAACAGTACCAAAAAAGACTTTTCACTTCATTATGAGTGGAATAAGACAAGTGCTTCTGCTGCTATTAACTCCTACATTGTATCACATGATTCTACAGTCCCTTTACACTGTACTTAAGGGACGCAGCAACTGAACTTTCAAACTTCTGGAACATGTAAGCTACAGACTTAAAATCTTGTATAGAGAATAAGTAGGTCACTAGTATACTGTGTAGTAAGTTTCACATTTATGTGATCGTTACTTGTGAAGTTATTTTTTTATGAATCAATAATATAAAATATTGCTCACTTTCAAAACACAGCTGGTGCTGTTACCTTTTAAGTAAGTTACTAATGTTACATGCTTATTTGTCACAATTATGAATACATAATCAGTTATTACTTTTGTAATCACAGCACTATTTGCTAAGATAAAAATTTCTCTATTTGCACATGTTTTTATATAAAAATTAGCCAAAGGTCTATTTGTCACTAACTGAAAATAATAACTAGGTTTGTTCAAATGTCTTTGCACAGCATGCATGTACACTTTTACAACAATTGGATCAAACCTCATGTGCCAGTCACATTTTGTGTGTTGAAAAATGTTGTTAGCTAATGCTGGATTTCTGACAATGAAGTCATTAATCCTCTTGCTCTCCAATATTTTTCACTGATGGATGCGGTGCTAGAAGTGGTTGGGGATATTTGAAGGTGGTCTCGATCCATTTCCTATTGCAGATCACATAGAGGACAGTGTGGTGAGGAATATATCCCAATTCTGTTCAAATGTTTTGCCAGACAATCATGTCCTGTAATCAACCTGAAGGTTGCAACTGCTGTTTTTCGAGAATACTCAGGAATCACTGTTTGAATGTTTGGTAGTTCCCATCTTTTATTTTTTGATTTTTCATAGTAATATTTTGCAATAACTTTTTTGAATTCAGAGTTGACTAATCTTTTAGTTGCATAAAATGGTAGATTAACTATAGATTTTTGTACACTGCTGGTACCCTTTTTTGCAAGAAAATTAGCTTTCTCATTGCCACTCAGTCCACAGTGAGCTGGTATCCATTGGAAGACTAGGTGTTTTGGAAGTGCTGTTAGATGGGTAAGGATTTTCCAACACTCTATAATTGTTTGGTTTTTTGGTGACAACTTGGAAGTAATTGCTATAATTGCTGCCCTGGAATCCGAGAGAATAACTGCTTGCTGAAAATGTGAAATTCTGTACAAAAGATTTTGTAGGGCCATTCGAATTGCTTCAATTTCTCCATCAAAGTTAGTGGTTCCATAACTTAAAGATTTGTAATAGGAAAAGAGGTGACATGTGACTCCAGCACCTGCTCCATCTCGGTTTGATATCAATGCTCCATCAGTATAAATATGGAGCCATTCATGTTCCGGAAATGTAGTATGGATTGTCTCCAATGCCAACAATTTTAGAACACTAGTTAAGAGTATCAATTTTCTTAACTACTTCTGTCAGGTGTAAATAATATGTGATGTCTGATTGACTTTAGATATGAAGTTTTCCTTTCAATTAAGAAGGTATACATTCTTCTTGATGTCTTGAATTTTGGAAAGAAAGCTCTCCTGAGTCTTTAGTGTATGTGTAAAATTTCTCTTGTTCCATGTATTGAATGGGAGTCTGATCAACTTTTCATGTTGAATAAGAGCTGCTTTTTCTATTTCATATTCAATGGGGTATTGGTTGGTTAGTATTTCCATAGCTGATATTGGTGTGGTTTTGATAGCACCTGTAATTAGTCTCAGACTTTGGTTTTGAAAGATTTGAATTTTTTTTTGTATTTGCTACTACAAGAACTTCGCTGCAGGAAGTAAATAATGGCTTTATGTATACATTGTATGTCATGTTAAGAGTTGCCCTGAAACATCCCTACTTCATTCCTGTTAGACGTTTTAACAGTGAAAGGCACCTTCCTGCTCTTTGTATTACATTTTCTATTTGTTTGGTCCATGTAAGTTTGGTATCAAATATAACTCCCAAATACTTTGCTTCCTTTGTTTCTGGTAATTGTTGACCATCAAAATTTAGTTTTCTTTTTAGTGGCTTTTTTCTTAGTGAAAAGATTTGGTAGTTTGATTTTGTTGTATTAACAGTCATTAAATTTTCTTTGGTACACTTTTGTAGGTTGGTTAAGGATTGTTGCATGGTTTTTTCTAGTTCTGTACTTTTGTTTTTTCGTTTTGAAGTTCACATTACTACGTTATCAGCAAATAGTGCATACTTCACACTTGATTCTTGTATTTGTTGTGGCACTATTTGTTGAAAAATGTAAACTTGAGAAAAATTGAGTTTTGTGAAAACATGTATTTAAAATACTTTTACAGACTACCTGTATTCTCAGAACTGGCTCATAGTGTTACAATACAACATTTTTATGCATTGATTCCTGAAGATCCAGAGTACATTTGTAAGTGAAAATTTGAAATTCGTAAACTTTGTTATTTGTGGTAGAAATTTCAGTCACCACGTCCCTTAACTTACTTCTGTGAAGTAGGACTATAACACAAATATAAAATGGTCGATGTTGCAACATATATGCTGATGGTGATAGCAGAAACAATAAACAATTCCCACCCAAAATGTCTAGTGCAAGGTTGTGGGTTTAAGCACAGCCCCATGTCAGTGAATTCACTGACATGAGAAAGAACTACTGCGGGATGAAATTCTGGCACACCAGTTGTGCTGATATGATCCTGCAATTGATAGGATTGTTAAAGAAAATAATTTAATTTTAGTTGCTAGTACAGCAATATGGAGGCTGTGCCATGGCCGAGAGGTTAGTCCATTTGACCTCTCACCAAAGCAACCCGGCTTCGATTCCAGGCATCCTTGTGTGGTGGACACACCAGCGCATGGGCAGGTTTTCTTCAGGTTCTCCTCAGGTGCTTCATCATTCTACCATTTGCTCCATCATCACCTTTCCTGTCATCTTTTGTCATAATTTCATATCATCCACTTCCTCGCTCTCACACCAGGCTTTGAACTGAACACTCATCCTGGTTCCTCTGTGTGATCAACTCTGGTTACAACGACTGCATATACTGGCCGGAAGGGATCAGAGCGCTGACGACGTCCCACTCTCCACCACTTGACCCCATTCCTGACAGTTGCAGTGAAGGATCTGGTATCTTATGTTTCACACTGGAATAACAGGAACTCAGTCGAAGCAATATGGCAGGTACAAGTGGTTTCAGTATGGAAGAGCATTTGATGGTTTCTGTGCAGGTCCACAGTGAATCACCAGACATGAAGGATGGAAGGATATTTATTAACAAAACTTCGCTTATGTATTTATGAATCCTCCAGGACTAGTTTCACAATTCCATTGATTCCATCTTCAGCTTACTTAATGTTTTTATTACAGTTACTGCTGCTAGGTGACAAATTGTTATGTATTCCCAACTACTGGAAGTAAAACAAATCTGTTGACAGAATCAATTGGCAGTAATATATTTTGTTGTTTAACAATGCTGTCAATTGCCAGGATCACATCAGCATCGCCGGTGTGCCAGAATTTTGCCCTGCAGGAGTTCTTTTACATGCCAGTAAATCTACTGACATGGAGCTGTCGTTTTTAAGCACACTTAAAAACCACTGGTCTGGGACGGATTTGAATCCATGACCTTGGGATCAGTAGGCCAGTGTCTAACCAACTGAGCCACCCAGGCCAGCATCTAATGGCGATATTTCAGAATTCATTACGCAATCTTTATTCTTAAAAATAAATATTTTATCATACATCATTAAATGTATGGGTTCATTTAAATGCTTTAATAATTCAACCTCTGAACTTCTCATAATTAATTCACCAAAAATGATCTGCCACACCTGATTTATCACTCTGTTTATATTTAATATCTAAATGTTCGTTTACTCCGGTTTCCAAATTACATTTGGGGCTTACCAATGTAAACAAACCCTGTCACAATCACAATGGCTAAATTGATAAATACCAGATATTTATTATTTGAAATTGCATATTCTTTTGTAAAAACTTAGAAAATTCATCTATATCTTCCTTTCATAGAAGTTTGAAAACAGTGTTGTTGTAATTAATTTAATATAAAAGGTGAGTCAATAACACTGAACAACACTTACAACATAGTTTTCCGGGACGCATTACCAGAAGAAACATCAGAAGAAGCATCACCATCCGCACCATGGAAACCCAGTTATCCGGTTGATAATGGAGGAAATTAACCTTCGAAACGCATCCCGGAAAACTATGTTGTAAGTGTTGTTCAGTGTTATTAATTGACTCACCTTTTAAATTAAATTCTTTTATATAATAGTTATTTTGAGGAACTCATATTATGGCAAGTTCTTGGGAACTTTTTGTAAATTTATAAATTAAGAAGAATAATAAGCATATTTTTTTTTATAAATGTAGTCTTTATTTTCTTGAGAGCAGTACCATTTTTTGAGTCCTTTAATATTTAAATTATCAATCTTTATCTGTATTAAAAACATTACTTAATTAGTGTTTATAATGTGTTTGTATCCTCTATTAAATTCTTCTTTATTAAAGGATATATTTATCAACTTATAAATTTAACTGCCAAAACCAGGGGCATTTCACAAAGTAGGACTTCGGTCTGAAATGCTGCTCTTCCTTTACAAAATGATCACATAATGATTCAGTTTTAAAATGACGGAACTGTTGAACTGTTTTTGCTTTTTATATAAAACAATGTATTGTACAGCCATGGAAAAAATAACTGAGCGCATTAGGAGAGCAGAATATTTTTAAGTTAAATGACATGTGACAGTATGGTTTATACAAGTCGATATTCCAACATGCAGCTGAGATTTTTATAGTCTCTGATCCATATGTTATCATCTGTAGGACACTCAAATAGGCTGTCTTGAATCACCACCTGTATTTGTATACATACTTGCAAATACAAATGCTATTTTCCATGACTGTACATTCAAGACTAGAAATGCAGTGTTAACACAATTTTAAAAAAATCTAATGTGTTGCACTCACATGACTTTCTCTACTCTTGCACTAAACATTTTTACAAACTCTTATTCCTATATCTTCTTCGTGTTAGTTGAGATAAACATTTATACAAATTATCTTATTGCTTATTTTCTAGAAGGTACAAGGGGAATATTAGAATACAGTAGGCTCTGAGCGGTAGTCAAATCTTTTTAAGCTTTGCGATCCCGTTCTCTTTGCACTCTTAACATATAAAAAAATGAACAACGATGTTCCATTTCACCAAAGTTCGAAGTTTCTTGAAACTGACACAAATAACAAGGAATATCTACAAAATGCTTCACTCTACAAAAAAATTTACTTAGACATAAATTGTGTGGTTTAGCAAGACCTACATTTTTTGTATACTAAGATTTTGTCTATCTCTTACAGTTTATGAGTTATTTAAAAGTCATCCAGAGTAAACAGGACTACATAGGCTATAGCAAGAAAATTCAAAATGTACATTTCATTTGTCATATAAATATCTTAAACATATGACATTTTTAATCAAAATCGTTAAGAGCCATTTTCAAGAAAATCAAAATTTTCGAAAAATTTTCCATGTAAAGGGTAGTTTAGAGTGGGGCTATTTTCTTGAAAATCTTCATGTCACTACCTTGAAAGACATTAAACTTAAATACCAACTTTGGTTTTTAACCCACTTTTCGTTTTTGAGTTATGCTGTCCACAGACTGACAGACACACACATAGACATTTTTCTAAAAGCGCTTTTTTTTTTAATTCAGGGGACCTCAAAACATATTTCTGGTGAAATCTGAACATCAAATTTTTGGGTGGAATACAATACTTCCTCTACTTACCAGTAGAGAGATTAAAAACATAACTGTAGCCCTTTCTATCTAAAGCTACTTCCATTTTGACTGCACCCCACTCATGGTGCCTGTAGTGGGCAGATGTGGGGGAAGCAGCAGCTGGGAGGTGTGCCTCGGCCCTTCATGGCCTGTTGCACTGTATTTTTTTTCAGAGTATGTATCACTGAGCTAAATGCTGATGGCAAAGTTCAAAGCTTAACATTTCATGTATATCTTCAATAAAGTATAAGTGAGGTTGGGGCACCTCTACAAACACAGACCACCAAGTACAAGTGGCTGAGCAGAGTTTGCTTACTTGGTGTCTCCCCCTCCTCTTCTGCAGACTTCTGTTTAAGGAATTCCTTAGCCTTCTTCTGCAGCTCTACCTGTTCAGAAGTAATGGTCATCTTAAGAGGCTGAGATGGATCTTTCTTGGGCTCTGGTGGTTCTGGTGCCTTGTCTCGATCTTTCTTCTTGTCTTCACTACAACATAAGTACAAATATTTCTTTTAAGCTGAAACTACTTTAAATTTCTTTCTAGTCCAACATAATTTCAAAATACGGCTTCATATTCTTTGGTGTAATATGTATTAGGAAGTATTAATTTGGGTGGTTTCTTGCTGGAAAATGTTTTATCAACATAACTTAAGCTTTATAGTTATTCATTTATTTACTTACAGTGCATATAGTGCAGGGCAGTTAAGTTCTCCATCTTGCGTCACTCAAAGCAATGCAGTCACTAAATTATCTGAACTGTACTGTGTTTGTAGCTCGGCCAGACCGCCCTGTGGTGGCAAGGGAACGGGCGAGGATAGGCATGCTCTCCGCCACGTTAAAAGAATTAAAGGAGAAAATCGCCAGAGAAATACAGGCAGTCAGTCAACATGAGCTTTTTTGAGTAAACCAGAATTGATTTCAGAGATATAGAGAATGTGTTTGTGTTGAAGGTCTTCAATTTCAACATCTGTTAAGTAAACCTAAGGTAAATTAGCACTGTAGTTGATGTTCTGTATCTGTTACTCGCTGGTCCTTTAGGCGTAGTTCTAGCTGGTCCCAACCCGGTCTGGTGCAACTGTGGGGCGGTCTGCCCGAGCTACAAATGCACTGTATATAATTATCTACATTGTCACTAAATTACACTGCCATTAACTGACTATACACTCAGAACAAAGCATTTCTGTTCTTAGCGGACTCTCACTGAATAACTGAAGGTAGGATACTTTCAACCCTAAAAAGGTAAACCAATAGTTTCTCTACTATACAGGGTGGAAGGGAAGTCATTATATTCCTTCTAATATGTTTCATAGAAGCATTACGAACAAAAAAGTCTAATGGCATTTTCTTTTATCAGTTGATTTCGAAAAAATAAAGTTTTTTTATCCAAGTTGGATGCGTAATTCCACAGGAAAGTACGCAGATAACAGTTTGTTACTTGTAAGATGTGTAGAGTAACTTATTTCTGACATAGCTTCGGTAGTAATTATGGGACATCACACACGGTTTTGAAATAATTGATCACTTAAAAGATGTGAAGGAATACTCCAAGCAGCTTTTTCACACATGCAGTAAGTTGACAACGTTGCGTTGAGGTTGGTCAGGGAATTGACCTGGTTTGTGGACGTAAACAGCTTTCGCTTTCGGTAATGTTTTGGGAGCTTACGCTTGCGATTGGCCTACACTCGACAGTAAACACGGAAGGACAAGGCAGGGTATGAGTTTGTTTTCAAAATGCACCGTTATACTGTTTATGTACTGAGCTAGGGAAAGTGACACCCACACAATCTGCAGTGTTGCCAGGTTGTTTTCGATAAAACTAAAATATCTCCATATGAAAAAGATACAAAATGTGTTCCAAATATCACGATCTACCACTGGTTTAAATTAATGTAATGAGTTCCATTCCACCTGGTATATTTAGGGGACCTCAAAACACGTATTTCCACTGAAAACTGCATATCAAATTTTTAGGCAGAAAGTAATACTTTCCCTACTTACTAAAAACTGCCATAAGACACTGTGGCCAAGCCTGCATCAGTGTAGGCTTTGAGTGTGCAAGATTCGAGAAAGCAAACCAATAGTGTACAGGTTGACAAAGTTTGCCATCTTCATTATTGTGTTTCCCTAACAACAGGGGACTAAAAAAGACAGCAGAAAATATGTAGTTACAAGATAGTTGCAAGTAACTTAGGTGATTTTTAAGTCAGAGTTGCAAAATAAGGTTTAGATGACATTCTGCGTAATTAGTTTGTCAATACTTAACCACTGTTTTTGTCACAATAATTCAAAAGTGAAATGTAACTACAAATTACTTATCCTTACAGGTGCAATATGCTAACCTCTTTCATTCTTTACTTCTTTACAAAAAAGGTTCTACAAATTTTCATGCAGAAATTGAAGCTGTCCGTTCCTCACTACAACTTTTTCCAATTTCATAGATTCCATTTGGCTGCACAGTGATTTTTCACCATGTGTGTGGATACATGATTCTGCGCTGCTGCCACAGCAATCAAGGTCACATTACTGACACAGCTTTGCTCTGCAATATCCAGCTGACAGTGATATGGTGCAATTCAGTTATTACGAATTATTACTTAGTCACAAACTATATCATGGCTCAGTATATGCTTTCTACTGCACAGCATGTATTTATTTATGACTTGTATGTACTAACTCCGTTCATTGATTGAAAATACAATTTGTAGGAAGATTTGCCAGTGTAAAACTTTCAGGCCATACAACAATCCATACACCATAGGAAATGTTCAATCTAAGAAACCTAAAAGATAGCATAGGCTTCTTCTGAAGGAGCATGCCACAGCATCCGTGTGTTTTGACAGTGCCTGTGGACAGATGGGCTAGTACAGGCCTGAGGAGGGAACGGCTGGCAGACACCCACTTAGTGTCCTTCCTCTTGGGAAGTGGAAGCAGGAATTAGGACATCACATCCAAGAGAAGCAAGTATAAGTCCTACTGGACCCTATGGAACTTGAGGATCAAGGAGCGTGTGTTGTACCGGATCTGGGAGTCACCCGATGAAAAGACCCAGGGAGAGCATCTGGTGCTTCCTTGGAGTAAGATTAGTCCTGGTTCCTTGAGAGGACATCCTGGATCCAACTGTACAATTGACAAGCTGTGACAGAAGTACTACTGGTTGAGGGTACAGGAAGATGCTGAGATGTGGTGCCGCCAGTATCCTATGTGCACGGCTATAGGAGTTTTCACATCATGAAGGCACAATGGTTCTTATGGAGAATCAGCCACGTATGTTGAACCACTGCAATTACTGCACTTTTGCTCACAACCAGCTTTGTTACTAATTATTATTGTGAGTACTAGTATTATCAGTGTTATTAGTATTATTATTGTTGTTAGTATTAGTGTTATTATTAGTTATATTATTATTACTATTATTATTGTTGTTATCAAACACCTAAGAATTGTTTTTCGCTTGCCACTTTTAATAACTTTGCCCTTTTTTCTGTGATCCATTGCGCACTGATCACTTAACTGCAATGCACACCATTACCAAAGAGCTTGTAAAACTCGCTCACACCTCAAATTCCCGAAACCTATTGAAAACCTCCACTGAAGTACAATCCCTTATCGGCCCTTCAACTGTCACACATCTGGTTTCCATTGTCTGCAAGACAGGAGAACCGGGTGTTGTTGGCCGTGTGCTTGGCGCGCTAAAAACATTTGCCTTTAAATGGTGATTTATGGATACCTTGGTATTGGAGATGTTCTATATGCATATAAAAATAATTTCATTATTTCCTTGACAACTTTGTCACTGGAAGTTTTTACGTAGACTTATAGAACAAGAATTAGCCAGCAAAGACATTTTCACTGTAAAAACAAAGAATCCTTAACACTTTGTTTTAAACTTTATTTTTTTAAAAAAATATGTTTAGACATATTGATATAATCTAAATACCAACGTGGCCCATAAAAGCAAGTGAATAATCCAGATTTTTTCATTGCAATTATTTCGGTTTAAAACCATGTTTAAATGTTCGAAACGAGACAGATGTTAAATCTGCTTTCAACAAAATTTTAGATTTTATTACTTTAAAAAACGTACAATTATATAAAAGGTTTATCATGCATACATTTCACACTGAAATGCATGTTCATACTTTGTCTTAGTCACATTTGAAAACATGCACACTTGGCAACGGTGCACTTGATTCTTCCATAAGAGCCCGTTGTGCCTTCATGATGTGAAAATTGCTATAGTTGCGGCCTGTAGACCAGGAGCCAGGGCCACATGTAGCACAGGCACATCACCACTGACTGCTCACAGTCTCTGCTGATGGCTATGGACTACTTCACCAACTGGCTGGAGGTGCATGCAGTCCCTAACCAGGAGGCCAAGACAAACACGGGCTGCCTGGCATCATCAAGTGATACACAAGACCCTTGAAGAACATCTGAGAAAGGTCGCCACCAACCACCAGGATGATACCAGCTAGTTTGGTCTTTGGCAGAGTTGCATCTTTGGTGTGACAGGATAGCCAGAAGTAAACTACTGGAGAACCTCATGGACCATCTTCACGATGCACACAATATGGCCCATCAGCACATCCAAGTAGGGAGTAACCAGCTGAAGACATGGTACAACCGGCAAGCCAACAGCCTAGGGTTCCAGCAGGGTGATTTTGTGTGACTGTACTGCCCTACCTGCAATATTCGTGGTAAGGACTGTAGCACAAGGTGAAGAGGATCAATGACAGTCTGCCACATACAGAGCCTGTCTTGAGAGATTTTGGTGGTGCATTCATGTCGTCTGGCTCACTATGATGGTGCTGGTTGGAGAGACCAACCATGAGGAGGGAGCAATGTTGTGGTGGCTACACCTCAGAGGGATTAAGTGCTAAGTTACCTCATAAACTCTGAAATTTATGCCAGCAACACACAACAATGTGCCGGTTCAAGGATAAATGCTGTTATGTGCATTTCCAGAAGCTTTTAAAGTGCAGGGGCTTTGTTTGGGGTAAGAACTGGGAAACTTCAGATTTCCAGAGAATTCACCGGTAATTTCTGGACTAAATGAGGAGTTAGCATGGACCAACAAGTATCAGTTGTGAGTTGCAAACAGAACAGTTAGTTGTTTGTACAACAGAATTGTTACTATAGCAGTGTCAAGGACAGTCAGAACAGAACAGCTGTGAGTTGCAAGGTCACAAATTACGAGTTGTTTTGTACTAGCATAAATAGTTGTTAAGTGAGAAGAAATAAAGTGACATTAAAATAAACTGGACTTATCAACTTGTCACAATATAATAAACCGCATACTTTATTTCTATGTAGTTTTTATAACTGTAAAACCTTTTAAAGCATATTACATAGCACTTTAAATGTTTAATTGTTAGTCTAGCTTCCTGTAAATTTGTTGTGCAAAATGATAAATTTTGCAAACATTGACACGAACAAACCATTTCAGAAAGACCTTAGGAATCTTTATACACCAAATTAGTTGCAGAAGAGCAGAGAAAGTTGCAGGAGGTTCCGTATATGTACTAAATACTTTTTAAACAATAATAGAAACTGCTATTATAGCATTATCATTTTTAAACCCTCTCTTCCCAGGTTTTCATTTCTCAGCGCATTCTCACTTTCAAATTGCTCCATATGATATACTTTTTTGGCATGAATCAATGAAATTTTGAATAAATCCTAGTTAATAACACACAAAAGAATCATGAGATTGATTTTGTTAACATGCTTAGTTCCTACACTATTAAACAGTAACATTCATATTGTGTAATTTTGCAAGTCAAAAATTTAACTGTGATAGTTATTTTCTCCTAAACTGGTTGGTTAAATAAAAATTTCTTCTCTACAATTTAAGTATACACAGTACTACCATAAGTTCTGTCAGTACTTTCAATGCATATAACTACTAAATAAAACTATGCAAACCCATTGATACACCTATATTTTGAAAGAACACAGAAAATGCTAACAGATTGAATCAACCCTTACTTGAAATGATCACCATGTGTGGCAACATGGCAGCAAAAACATTCAGGCCACTTGTCAATAACTTCACGAATTGCGTCCAGTGGAATTTTCTCGACAGTCATGATTGACTTTAAAATCTCAATATTGTGGTGCTGTTTTTGACATGCTATTGCCTCGAACTTCTGCCACAGAGAATAATCCAATGGATTGAGTTCTGGACCTCCACTAACCTTGGGACATCCATTGCCAACCACTGCTGCGTGGTTTTTCTTTTTTGTGTGCAGGAGCGCTATCCTGCTGAAAAATCCATGATTTCCCTTCAAATTGATGTAGTAGCACCTTTTCCAACATTGCAAAAATGCACCTCTGATCCTCCCCACCAGGAAGCCGCCCACCACACCATCACAGATGCAGGGTGATGTCCTCACTGCACATATGGAACGGGGCTTTCTCCCGTGCTTCCCTACAGCACCATGCATACACATGACCACTTTGCTTGCTAAATGACTCTTCCACAGTGAAAAGGATGCCATGATACTGGCTCTCCCCATATGTTGTTAACAAAGCCTGGTATGGAACCTGGCGTATCTCCTTTAATTTTTCAGTTAGTAAATACCTTGTGTACCTTTTATATGCACTAACATGTAACTGATCCTTTAAAATATGACAAATATTCATATCACGAGACAAAATGGTTTGTTTACACAAAGGATTGTATTGAATCCTTGTATGATTAGCATTCACAATTTCTTTTGTGCATACACACCACACCTAGGACGGCCCGATCTGATGCGATCAACAGTTTCACCCATTTATTCAAATCATGCTATTGTCCGAAACACAAATCGTTCACTGATATTGAGCGGTTTCAGAGTGAATAAACTTCCTTAGCTCGCTTTCCACAACAAAATAATACCAGTACAGCAATATGTTCTCATACACTCCCCAATTCATCTTTCGTGCCTGCTACTGGTGCACCTGTCAGCCAGTTGCTCACACCATAGTGGATAACGACATACAGCGTTGCCACACTTCTTCATTCACAATTACCATTCTAGAGTGAGTTTAGACTTCACTGACAGAACTTATGGCAGTACTGTGTATACTACTACAGAGCTTAACTATAAAATATTAATTTTTAAAAACAGCAAAAAATTCTTTTAAACTAAGAGGTAGAACTGGAACTTAAAAATTCAATGCCACAACTGGGATTTGAACCACAGACCTTCCGCTTGCCGGGCGGATGCTCTAACCACTGAGCTATTGTGACAAACTGCCAGAATGGCATTAAATTCTCAAGCCAGTTCGTATTTCTCCTGGTAAACCACAAAGGCAGTCTCACATCAGAGACAATTATCCCAATGCTGACTTACTATTGCAAGTACTTTATATCCCAGGATTAAATAACCTTCACATGGTAATTATTATTTATTTATGCCAACAAACTTACTGTTGGTGTTTTTAAACACACAAGCCGTGTGTGGGCAAAGTTTAAGAGGTAGAACTGGAACTTAAAAATTCAATGCAAGTGAACGGCAAGCGGAAGGTCTGTGGTTCAAATCCCAGTTATGGCATTGAATTTTTAAGTTCCAGTTCTACCTCTTAAACTTTGCCCACACACGGCTTGTGTGTTTAAAAACACCAACAGTAAGTTTGTTGGCATAAATAAATAATAATTCTTTTAAACTAATTTATAGATATGCACAAAATTTATCTAAAAATTATATACAAAACCCTGATTGTCATATCAATTGAACTGACTTGAAATTGTAGACTTGGGTATCCTTAAGCTTTGATGTACATTAAATTTGAACATACTCTTCACCAAGAATGAACGGTTTGGGTTCAGGTGGCTCTTCTCCTTCCTCTTCCTTCACAGGCTCCGCCTTCGCCTCGGCTTCACCACCTGCCTGCTTTGCATCTGGAGAACTGGCACCCCCTGACTTGACTGCCTGGGCATTACCTGAACCACTGCCACCAGAACTAGAGGCAGTGGAGGACTTTACAGGCTCATCAAGAGCCTGGAGATCATAGTCAGTACCACCCTCCAGACGTATTACTGCAGCATCTAATAGACGAATCAACTGCTCCGACTGATCCGCATCTATTGACACGGTGTCAAACATTTTCTTTTCCAAAAATTCTAAGAAAACATTCACGCGGTTCTGAAAAACAAAAATGCTCATTCAACTACTTTCAGAAGTTAAAACAATTTCTTGACGAGGTGTGCAAATGAGTAAGGTTTGTCTCTCTTACCTTAAGAGCCGACATCTGCTCATCCCTTCGTTTTACAGAATCCTCTGGATGATATTTTATTTTGAACCTGAAGAAACATTCACAAAAACTTTTAGCTTTCAAGTGTAATGACAACATTCCAACACATGAAGTAACAGACATAAACAGTGAGACTGGTAGGAAGGAACTTGCTTTAATCCTGTTTGAATGCGATATGCATGGAGTACCCATTCTATCTTGCCAAATACGCTCTACCTCATAAACACAAAATTTGTGCATGTGCGTATGTAGGGTTTCCTCAAAAACCACTCCAGCAACTTTGACAATTCTTTCACCTTTGTTAAGCTTCCTTCTTTCTAATGGACATGGCCTATAAAACATTACAATTTCAATTCATAAATTACTAAAGAGTCACGAATGCCATGGAGCAGAAAATAATTCCTGTACTTTGCAGAGAATGTATGTATAAATGAAAGCCAGTTACGGTATTCCTGCCATGTACAAAGTAAAGATGGGCGGATGGCAGAGGCACATGATTCCTGCTACCATCACACATAGTGCATAATAATATCCACAACAAAGAAACAATGACACAATGAAGGATTCACCTTTTAAGGATATTACTTTTTATGTGTATTGTTTATTTTTCTTTTCACTATGGCAGAATGGCTGCTGTCTCAAAATTTGGGGTTGTCTCGTAAGTAGCTAGCGTTAATTGTTCATGAAGGCAAGCATCAGTGGGGCATCTTCTTCTTGATCTTGTATTTAGTTTAGAGAAAAACTGTTCACACATGCACAGCAAGTCATCCGACATGTGTCACTACAAGTGAGCACATTTTGTTCCTTTGTTCACAAACGTGGGCTTTTAAGTTATAAGCAAGTTTCCTACAATTATAAGCCAAAATTCTTAGTTTTATCTTATATATTTAAACGAGCAATCCTTGTGTATAAATATATTTCATGCAACTTGGAAACGGCTCTAACGATTTCGATCAAGTTTTGTATTCAGACAGGGTTTTGCTTATTAAGTTTATCTATATACGTGCCATTTCTGAAAAAGTGAGATTTTACGCGTAACATCACAATTACTCTAAACCTTATTTTGGCCATAATTTCTCTGTTAATGAGCCAACTTAAACAAGCCAGGATATTAAAGGTCTCGTCAAGAGCTTTCAGAAAACCTAAAGAAAGTTGACCACAAAGGCAGTCTCACATCAGAGACAAATTACCCCAATGGTGACTTAGTATTGTAAGTACTTTATATCCCAGGATTAAATAACCTTCAGATGGTAATTATTATTTATTTATGCCAACAAACTTACTGTTGGTGTTTTTAAACACACAAGCCGTGTGTGGGCAAAGTTTGAGAAGTAGAACTGGAACTTAAACCTTTGTGGTTTACCAGGAGAAATACGAACTGCTTTGAGAATTTAATGCCATTCTGGCAGTTTGTCACAATAGTTCAGTGGTAGAGCAGCCGCCCGGTAAGCGGAAGGTCTGTGGTTCAAATCCCAGTTGCGGCATTGAATTTTTAAGTTCCAGTTCTACCTCTCAAAATTAGGATGAAAATTTATATTTAACATTTTGCTTTTCAAGATTATCTAAATAAGTATCTTCTCCGCCCCCCCCCCCCCCCCAAAAAAAAGAAAAAAAAGGAAAAGAAAAGCCAAGCCAAGCTCAGTCGCCTAGGTACTAGCATCTATAAATGTCTATCTCATACGTCTGTGTCTATTCTGCTTATTAGTGCCTAAAACTGCCTTTCTAGTCAATTTCTCCTATTTGTAATTTGTGACAACAGCTTTTGCATTTGTTGGTTTTAATGTGAAGTTTTCGGGGAAGAAATATTTCTTACTGCTGCACATAATATATACGACGGTGGTGGAAGCAAACATGTCCTATGGCATAGAGATTTGGGGAAGTGAGGAGGGTTGGGATGAGCTGATAGAGGATAGAGTAAATAGATTATTTTGCAAACAGGTACATACTGGGATTACCTATATCAGCACCAAATGGTGCAGTAATGATGGAAATGGGAAGGTTGGGTAGTAAGGGAATGATTGTGGAAAGGATATCTAAATATTGTTATAGATTAAGATTAATGCTAGATCAAAATATATTGAGGCAATGTTTAATAATGCAGGAAAGAGCCCCTCATGGGATGAATTGGGTTCAGGGACTGAAGAGAACTCTACAGGAAATTGGAATGGGGAATCTATGGGAGGAGAGAGAGCGATTGGCTAGAGGTTTTTGGAAAGAGGTAAGGAAGAGGGTGGAGGATATAGGGAGACAGGAATTATTTCAAAGTCTTCGGAAAAAGAAAACTTTAGCATTATATGGTCAACTAAAGGAGGAGTGGGGTAGAGAAAAGTATGTGGATGTATGTAACAGGTTGGGCATGGACTAGATTATATAGGTATACATAGATTAAGAGGAATGAGAAAGGGCGTAAGCTTGGATATATGCCCTTTGTGTGGGGAGCACAGGATAGTGATTTTCACTATATATTAGAATGTGAAGAAACAAGGTTGTGGAGGGAACAATTTTTGTCAAAGAAATGGGGCAGGAATAATAAAGAAGTAAATAAGATTAAGATAATGAAGCTAAGAAGGGAAGCCAATATAAAGCTATTGGGGGAGTTTATGGCAAGAATAAGGGAAAAATGGTATAGGAAACTGAATAGAAATAATGTGGAACAGGGTGGGTCCAAACATACATAAATAACCAGGGAGTTTAAATGTATGGTGGGCCAAAGAATAAAATTCGCAACTCACAAGGTAGAAAAATTACTACTGCACATTGGATATACAAAAGGGGTTTTAGCAGGTCGTAGGACCATCTCAATGCAATGAGAGAAAAATCATAGAATTTGCTCATGGACAAGTAAGCCAAGACAAGCTATATAATGTTTTAATGGATTGAGAAATAGACCATTCTTTATGTGGGGAATGGAAAGCCCATTCCTGTGACAAAAGAAACTCTTGATCTTGAGCCACAAATTTTCAATTTTGCCCAATTGTATCGTGTGAAGTAGAAAGAAGTTTCTCCCAATATAAGAAAATGTTACAAACCAGACTTAAATTTACTCCTGAAAATTTCAAAAAGTACATAATTATCCGTTGCAACACACCAAAATATATTAAGTACATTAAGAATTTGACTTAGTTTTTGTTTATAATTAACTTTGTCTTACTTCATTCTTCAATTGTTGGGAATATTGTTTGTTTATCAGTGTCATAATTGTTAACAATCATATTTTGATTTAATGTGTAACACTTTAAGGGTTATATTAAATATGATGCCAAAAATGTTAGGAAATTAGATTGAGATCGCTTTCTTAACATTTTCGGGATTAGGGAAAATGACGTCATAAGGGACGCTATAAAATGTGCATATATGT
This sequence comes from Tenodera sinensis, assembly GCA_030765045.1. Classification (NCBI taxonomy): domain Eukaryota; kingdom Metazoa; phylum Arthropoda; class Insecta; order Mantodea; family Mantidae; genus Tenodera; species Tenodera sinensis. The sequence continues at coordinate 386,553,632 of CM060964.1, forward strand.
GGATGGATACATGCGCGTAACTAAAATAATATGGCAAGATCAGTCCTTCTCTTCGTCAGTAGCGTTGGCTGAAGGTAGGCGCATTTTGATATGTGTGAAATACAAGATAGTAAAAGTGAAATGATTAAGTGAAATATTGATTAACCGTAATACTTTAATTGATGGGCAGTGCACGATTAAATAAAAGGATATATCATGGCAAAGCGCAAAATGATGGAAAACACATTTAGTGAAGTATCACTAAATAACTCATACATTATATTATGTTAAGAAAGTCGATCCATGAACAAAAAGGATTTACCAATGTGATACGTATTTAAAATACTGTGAACAAGGTGTGAATAAAATAATTCATGAAGACTTAATCCTGAGTCCATAATTCCCCCCTGTACCATGGCCCGAGATTGGAAAGAATCGAAAGCTCAACAACCCGCAATTACTTAAAACCGCACCATCATGTACTAAAAATACTTGACTATACCACTTGCTTATTTTGAATTGAATTTTCATAAATTTTAAATTAATGCATGCACCACCACCTTCAGTTGATTTTATAGCATTGAATCAGTTACTTTATTGAGGATATTGCACTTTTATACAGGTGCCCTTTAGCTCAAAGGAAGCTTCACGACTGGCTTCAAGATCAACATTGTATTTAACTGTAGCGGCAACTCCATGCATATCCTATTTTAGGTAACAATCAAGATGGTATTTACCAGACTCTCAACACTCCTTCCTACCATCTCGTCCAACATAGTGCCAACTATACAGGATGCAATGTCCTTCTCTTCACAATATAGATCACTATTTATACTTTAAAGTTTTCCTTACAATATACCCCTTTTATTTCCAACCACAACAAAATTTTTTCAGTAACATTTGCAGTCCTGTAGTTAGCTTTTCAAAAGTCAACCAATTCACTGACTGTACTGCTCTCATATTACGCCTAACCGACACCAATTAAAAAAAAAAAAAATTATTTCAGCATTAAAATAAAAAACACAAGGGAATTCTAGACTTGGTATAGTTCACCATAATACATGCACTGCAAATCCACAAAACTGTATGCGTAATCATTTGACGCAAGAACCTGGTTCGTAGTGGGCGAGTGAGTGAGGTTTAAGGGCCTGTCTACCACTAGGTCATTTGGGCCCGAAATTAAAACCTAAAACAGGAAAAGCTCACAAACTTCTAGGGTTAAAATTAAAAGTTAAAAAGTGAAAGTTAAAAACAGTAAATAGTTAAAACAGTAAAACATTAGAATGTTAAAACATCAAAATCACATCCTAAAAGTCTAAATAGCTCTGAAAACTAGTAAGTTTAACTTACTTAGCAAACCAAATTTTGGCAAGGAACTGTAGTGCCTGATCTCTAGCAACTAAGTTGCTGCCTAAAATTGAGCCAAGTGTAAAACCCAGGCCAACGGACTGGAACCGAATGTGGAATGGAGAGTCGTACCACACATGTTGGACAGAGGCAAAAGATGCCCTTGAGCGATGCAGGTGTGAGCTATTCTCCAACAGGTTAGTATAACCTGTAATGCTGGAAGTCCGCACAAAAAGTTATCCAGGGTTGTACAGTGTTGTTAATTGTCTGGAATTGAGTACCAGCTACCTCTTCCCATGACTGTTACCAGGCCGACATACGTACAGCTGAACATGTGTATAAGGCACAGTGTCTGTGGAAAACTCTGACAAACAGCAGGCGGACTTGGCAGCCACATCTGCCTCCTTATTTCCAGTAATATCCACATGTTACATGTTCATGTAAAAACTGGCATTCAGAAGATGGCAGATGAAACCACAACCTGTAGCACTACCCACCAGGGAACCATCAGTAACTACCAGAGTGTAGTTCTGGTAATGGCCCAGATTTCGGTGAAATGTTGGCAAAACATCCTCAGCATTGTCCAAAAGCTCAAGGTTGAACCAGGCACACTGGAGTTGCCATGGTGCATAACAGCCAAGAGAAGACCACTCTACAGCAGGCACTCCAAGGCCACATGCAGTGAGCAGTTCAGGAAACTGAATGCCTCTTGGGCGGTATCTAAATTCTATTCCGCACATGGCTGTGAGCAAGATCCGGATGCAATATAGATTTAAAAGAGGGGTGACTTTGGTGAGCTGCCAATCTTGCACCATAAGAACAGAGTAAAAATGAGCATCGGACAGACAGTGGAGCTTTGCCAGATTCAGTGTTCAGGCCTTTGACACAATTGGTGCAGAAAGTCCCAGTAGCAGTATGATGTATAGCATCTAAAAGGCATAGTTTAGAGGAGGACACTACCATAGTCTAGTTTGCACCGTATCAGTGAGTGGTATAATCTCAACATAGCGGAGTGATCATCTCTCCACATAAAATGCTGTGCACTTGAAGCGAATGATTGCACAAAGGTGCAGAATATGGTGCTGCCATACAAGTTTACTGTCAAGGAAAAAGGCCCAAGAACTTAAGGTGAGGTAAAAAGGGCAGGGGTGTGCCGTGTAAATGAAGATCATAACCACAAAAGCAATGAAGCTGAACACACTATATTTTCACAGAGGAAAACTGAGAGCTCGTGCAAAGTGCCCAGTTGCGATTGATGTTATGTTCAACTGCAGTTTACACTCAATATGCTCAATACTAGAAGAGTACCAGTATATTGCAAAGTTTCCACATACAGTGATATCAGGATTCTGGTATGAATGACACTAGCAATGCTGTTAATGGCTATGGCAAAAAGGTTTTCAGTGAGAACTGACCCCTGGGCACACCATTCTCCTGGATCCTCTTGTGATATTGTGTTTCTAATGCAGACATGAAAGCGGCAAAGTTGTAGAAAGTTACGAAGAAATACAGCTAAATGAGCACATGATATAGCACCATGTACTGCCATAGGCTTTCCCCATATCAAAGACACCCATGACACAATGCTTCCGAAGAAATGCATTTTGGATGTAAGTGTCCTTGTGTGTTCAAGTGTTGATACTGGAGCGATGGCAATGAAAACCACATTGAACATTGCTCAACAGGTTATTCGTCTCTAGCTACCACATTAAACGAGTGTTAAGCATGCATTCAAAGGTCTTACAAACAGCACTCATCAGATAAAGAAGACAGTAGCTAGCGGGAAGTGTCTGGTCTTTTCCAGGTTGAGGAATAGGAGTAACCACACCCTCTTGCCATGAAGACAGGAAAACCTGCTGACACCAGATATGGTTGTAAATACCCAGCAGGAAGGAGAAAGCCACAGGTGGAAGATGAAGCAGCATTTGTCAGTGAACGTCATTGGATCCAGGAGAGGAGTCCTTTGCTAGAGACAAGAGCATGCCAGCTCTGCCGCATTAAAAGGTGTATTGTACGATTCACTATAGTCACTGTTAAAAATCAAGCACTATCTGCTCCACAGATTCCTTAATAGCTAGAAAGGATCTATCATAACTGTCCGTTTGGTTAGTAGCAGCGAAAGATGTGGCAAGGGCATCAGGTATATTCTATTCACTGGTGTAAGTGGAGCCATTTATGGCAAGACAGGGAATTATCGTCTGGCAATATTTGCCATAAAATGCAGCACAGTACCCCACATCTGTTACACAGAATTGCGACAGAAAGGGAAGAGACGTAAGAGTGTGGTTTGCACTGCGAAGTACAAAATATGCCCTCACAAAAGAACATTCAAAGGCAACAAAATTCTCCTCCATAGGATGTAAATGAAAACACACAGCACGTTTGCATCCTGTAATTGACAAATGGCATTTCTTGGTACACCAAGGTACAAGAACATGTCATGGTGTAGATGAATCTCAAGAAATGCTGGAAATGTGAGCAAGGTTGAGCACCATCTCATCCATGGTGGTGATACCATTGTTGGTGAGATGGATGAGGGAATGAATTTTCCCGCAGTAAGCCATGGAATAATAATACAGTGGGGATATTGTGAATAAACAAGATTGTGTCCATAATGATCACTGCCAAAGAAGTCAAAGTACCAGCCAATCAAGGAGTGGAACTAATGCAGGGTTGCAGAAACAAATGTCTAAGCGTGTACCATAGGCAGATAATAAAAAGGTAGGCCCCCGGTATTTAACAAAGGCAAGCCAGACAATGTCATAAACACTTGTGCATCATCAGTGTCAGAGCACCAGAGAGTATGTTTGGCATTCAGATCTCCTAGGGAAAGGAACAATGGTTTAATCTGTGCCAAAAGGGTCTGAATATCGATCTCCTGTACAACACAGTGGTGGCAGATAGACATTGGACACTGAGCAGCTGCACATGTACTACTACAGCTTGCAGTGGTATGTTGGTGTTACAGATGTGCGCCACCACAGTAGCAATGCCACCTCTTGCACGTCAACCTGCAGCAGAGTAATTCCTAAATGCCAAAAACTCAAGAAGAGGTAAAGCATGATTAGGCTGCAAATGGGTTTCTTGTAGACAGACGACTGAAGGCAAATGCTTGGACACTAAATTCTTTATGTCCGGATCATGTGCCTGGAGACCATTAACATTCCACTGGAGTACTTCCAATGTGAGAAAGAAATTAATGGACAGTCTTTATTTTTTCATTCACCTTGGCTTTCGGACCGACAATTGTAAAATCCCCATTCTCCAGTGACTCCTCGGACATTGTGGGAGTCCAGGACTTCTAACAGTGCAGCTGTCGACAGGGAGCACAGTAGGCTGGCACTTGGGAGCTGGTGTCTGCAGTTTGCAGTGCAGGTGTGGCATGATACAATGGGGAAGCACTTGCTGGCAAGTCTGTATTGGGGATGTGTTGTAAGCCAATAGTGCAGCGGACTGTTGACGAAGCAGGTTTCAGTTGCTCAAAGCACTGATGCGCTTCAGTGTACAGCTACTGTATACACTTTGAACGCTGTCGCAAGCTAGATGGATGACTCCCTCCACAGTTCAGGCAGCAAGGGTCCCAAATACATGCCGCATCCTTGTGGGCTGGTAAGCCACAGCACTCACAAATAGCGGGATTGTTGTACGTCCAAATATTTGGCTCTTACAACAGTGCATGGGGCTTGTAGCAGCACGTTTGTAACCACACAAAGTGTATTCTGGTAACACAGTACCCTTAAAGGCCAAAAACGCCATATGTAATGGGTACTCTTTGCTATCCTCCTTCTGAGTTCAGCCAATATGCTTGACACACATGATATGAGAGGCAAGTGACTATTTCCTCATGACGAATTGTCCAAACTGAGGTTGGCGACAACTTCTCTATATGAGTTCAAAGATTTGTGTGGGGCTACCCGGATGGGGTACAATCCCACCAAACTGGCTTTCAACAGTTTCTGAGACTGCTCTACATTGTTCGTCTCTAGCAATAATGTCCATCTCAAAGTCTGGTCGCATTCTTTACCAGGCCACAGATCCTACAGATTTCATATGTAATGTAAACTGGGCTTAATAATTTTCCCTTGGCAAGTCAAAGTCATCACCAATCAACAAAAGGGGATGCATTGTGAATAAAACTCCCTTTCAGAACCATCGGTGTTGGCCTGCTGGGGGTTAAAGATGAAAGACACCATATTTTCATGGCCTGTGCCATTAGGGAAACTCCACCCCCGTGACCAATCTCAAGAGCTGCCCACCAATATCCAATGCTTGTTCGTATGTGTAAGCTGGTCACTTCGGGCCATGCAGTGTGCAATATACAGACTTGTAGTTGATTACACCAGGGTTCAGTCACTGATACTAACACAACAGCACTTGGCCAGGTCCTCAGAGAGCTACAACACATAGGGGCAGTGCAAACGTCGTAAATCACACATGTTGGAAGCTGCACTGAAACCATGGAAAGATCAATGAAGATAGAAAAGCTGCTGGTGAGACAGGAGTTAATAATCTTAAGACCTTACAAACTAGTAATCATAATAAAACGTAGAAGAGGAACAAGGCGATGAGTAGCAACAGAGCTTATGGGAGGCGTGGGGGGCTTGAGACCCTGGGCATGCCAAACCTGTACCTACAGTTGTAGGCCCCCGCTTTGTGTAACATTAATGCCCACATATTTACTCATATTAGCTACAATTGAATTTTCACATGTTTCTGGTGCAGCAAAAGAAGGACAAGAAAGTTACAAGCACTTCATTTCTCCTAAAAACAAACTTGATGTGATAGTTCTCCAACATAGCTCTTCCAAGGCAGTTTTATCATTCATACAAACAGCTCTTTCATCTCTCACTTTTCATAGCCTTATCTTACACTTCTTTCCTCATTTCATTTTAATCTGTATATACAACCTTTATTAACAGTTCATTATTCTTCTCAACATTTTCATATCATCACTTCATGAAATAATTACACATTTCTTCATTTACATTTTCTTCTTTTATCAAAACAATGCTCTCTCAAATATGTACCCACAAATATTCTTTCACAATGTTTATATTTTCCACAATATGTTCAAGTCTTTTAAAATCATTATCTTCTCATGCACTTCCATAATTCTCAGAGACTGCATATTTTCCATAAATATGTATCAATCTTTTAAAACCATTATCTTCCCATGCACTTCCATAATTCTGAGTGTATTTTCCAAAAATATCTTCAAGTATTTTAAAATCGTCTTCCCATGCGTTTCCATAATTCTCAGAGATATATCTTTTCAAAATTAAAATTTATAAAACTCTTTCTCAAATAAACTGTATCATTTTTCAACATACATTATACTCGTTTCATTCAAAGAATTGCCAAACCATATTTCATTGAATAATCATCACATTTTTTACACTTTCTTCATAAAGTAAAAATACACAGTGCAACTATTATGCAAATAATAAATTATTTAAGATTGGCTGTGTTAACTTTCAGCAACTAGTGTACAATAATGGGAGCAAGAGTGAGTCTGAACATACTGAAGCATGGCCGTGTTATGCTGTTTGTAGTTGAAAAGAAAGGAGCGGGGAAACAAAAGTGATGCTGACACCACAATGAAAACACCTTTTAGTGAAATAAAATAAACAAGAAAACATGACTTTGGATTTATTGAATTAAGACTCATCTATTATTTACAAAAGTATTTACGATACTGTTTGAATAGTGTGTACTTAAAAGTTTTTCACTCACTGAAAGCTCCCTTTCCGCAGCTAGATTACTATTCTGTTCTGTGAATGTGATCACTCTTAGTTAAAACCTGTATAATTTCTGTATATTCCAAATTGGTGCTTCACAAAATAAGCACTCTTTAGAATAGCTATAACACCTGTACAAAATTTAAAAATAAGTGCTAATTGACTTGGTGCGTGCTAACCAAATGGTTTACATCCCTTGCTGTTCCCTTTGCTTTTCACGTACACCAGGAACACACGAGTATAATCTTTGCATCTGCTTTTATGCACGTAATAATTGTGTGCGTTTGAGATCTAAACACACACGGCTGAAACACTTACATTCTATTGTCCATTCAGTTCTCCAAGATAGAAGCTGATTAAGTTGCTGCTGTAGTGGGTCTTGCCTATCCGGTATTAAGTAGAAGGAACAAAGGAAGAAGGTGGCGGGTACACCCAATTAACAGTGAGAGACATTTGCACAGAAGTTTTTACACACTATATCCCCCACTCCATGAAGATAGTGACAACAGTTTTAATTATTTTCCAATGTCAGCTTCTTCATTTAATGAACTTCTTTCAAATATAAATGGACACTTGTCCTTGAATACATCTCAAGGGATATCCCGTAACACAGGATGAATTTCAACCTCATTTATTTATCGCTCTGTATTCGTATTTGAAATTTCAGAGGTTCTTGGAGAAGCAGAACGCAAACTAAACATCCTGAATGTGAAGTGTTTCTTTGTTCTCTGGTTATGCTAATGAGTTCAGGGTGCATGCAGCTTGCAGATTATGCACATTCTAGCATTTCAATTCTGCTCCCTGCTAAGATGCACGTTTATGTGTACTTTGATTTCGTGACCTTGATTACGCACAGCATGTGTGATGTTCCATTAGATGCCTAGTGAAGCTAGGCGTGCACACAAAATAAGCAACCCTGTATCCTCAGGACTAGTCATGTCTGCTAATTCTCATGCTTTCGGTACCTGAACCAATAAGATTCATTGATGGACTACCACAAACTAGTGGTATCAACACAGGAATACGCTGCATACCCTGTACAGGTTGCAGTGGCGGCACATTTAATTTTTCAATATTTCTCGATAGTGACCATCTGGGAAGCAACGTGAGATGCATAAGCCCTAATTGCTTGTCTATAAATCCAGGGGTGACCATTATGAGATGGTGGCAATTATATGATGAAATAAAGTAATTTTTGGTTTATGACAATACACATCTAGTAAGAAGTGAAGATGAAGTACTTTTTAGTTTTCTTTCCTTGAATCAATAATTGCTATATGAATAAATAAATATGTGCTTAGGTAATGTTTTAAAATCTCAAATGGCACTTTTCCACTCCCTTATAAACTCCTATTCACATTATGCTACTTGCAAAAGATTTCTGACTACAAATAATGCACTTGGTTGCATGCAAGATACCAAAATTTGCATATCTTCAGTTGGTATTTGTTACTGATGAAACAATCCAGGAAAACAAGAATAATAAGGCACTTTACAGATGCTGCAAGACAGTTCAAACTGAGAAAACTTAAAAATGTAACACCAAATCTTATGGAAAAAACTAATTACACAAAAAGCTTCTTACTTGATCTGAATTGCCACGAAGCAACAATCATGTACAATTCTTTGAATGAAACAAGTGTATAATGTGTGTTGTGCTGTAACTTTCTGCCTCTTCCTTGCCGTCTACCAGCCACACAAAATAATACAACATTATTCACAATGAAAAACACTTCCAAAGCTAGTCACAGTTCACAATGAAAAACACTTCCAAAGCTAGTCACAGGAAGCTCAAAGTAAACATTTTATTCCCCATGTCAATATATCAAACATACATTTTAATCAAAATTGTTTTGAGTCATTTTTCAGAAAATATATAACCAAAAAATGATAGTTTGGAATGAGGGAATTTCAAAATCATTCTGAAGCACAGACGGAAGGATACAACATCAGAGAGACCCCATTTCTAAATTTTTCTTTTCTTTTTTTGGGTTCAGGTGACCACAAAACAAACAGCATTTCTAGTGAAATCTTGACACCAAATTGCATGGAATACAATACTTCTTCTATAGGGAGATGGTAGACAAATAAAAATTACATTTATAGTTTTCTTGATTTCTAATGCTGTCACATCATTCACGCATATCAAGCATCACTAACATTATGTGGGCCCTTCCCATCCACAAACACAGACCTTTAATAGGCACTTGTGTTTGAAGACTTGGCTGAATTATTTTTGTAGCCTGTGTGCACAAAAATGCAATCAAAAGAAGTCAAGCGACTTCAGCACTTAGTTTATGAGTTACTGAAACCAAGTTTGTTATTTTTCTCTCAGCAAAGTTTAGAATTAAACTTAACGTTAAACAAAGTACTTTACCCAGGTACATGTTTCTGAAATTTCTATCAAATTTTCACCTTGAAATAAGTCATGTGCACCCAAAATATTAAATGTCAGTGTTTTCATGTCATACTGTGTTTAAATCTTTCACCAGGGATTTTATTACCCTAACTTTAATTTCTACACCAAAACTTAGTGAAACTCCCCAAAGAAAGATTCAATGTTTCTCTTAATGAAATGTGGGATTCTAGTTCTTCAGAATGCATGACTACCCTACTCAAATGTGGATCAGGAGCAAATCTCAATTGCTGCAATTATTTAAGCCATTGAACAACAGCTATGCCATTACTTTGCCTGCTGCGGAAAGACTGCTGTAAATTAAAATGATTGATTAATCCTACAGCAGTAATTATACATTGGATTGCAGTGCATGCATCAGGATACAAACCCAAGTCTACTGAACTTTCTGTTGCACACAGTTAAAGTTATATTAAGTAGGGGGGAGATATATAAGAGCTGAGTAATGAATTACTCTCACCTTGGTTGGCTGCCATATTTTTCGCTGCCCCCACGTGAACCATTCATGGTTCCGGAAAACGCTAGTTCAAAATGTGGCTAATTTCCCTAATACCGCGCGCAATGAACCCAAAATATCACGTGTTAATATCTGGGTTCGTATTCGGATAAAAGATAGGCGACCACTGCATTGCGCTCAGTGGTATACGAGCTAAATTGTTTCGACACCATTCTTTGTTCTATGTTTACGTATGTATATATGTTTTCTGTTCACAATGCAATTCATTTTCAGATCTTCTTCTTTAGATTCATGTTCGGATTTCCAGTTGTCTGAACTATTCAATATCATTTCATATGTAATTTGCCTTTTGCTTCATAGCATTCTTTCTGTATTAGCTTTTTCCATTTTTATCTTTCCATATATCATGTGCACAGTGCGACAGAAATATTAAATACACAACTGCGATTCTTCGTTTTCATGGAGAAGCTTCCTCTTACGCTAACAAACAAGCTGTAGGAAAGAACTGGTTTTAACATACAAATTTATACAAACAGTTTATAAGCACAACCATTGTTCTGTATTTCTGCGGCACCAGCCAAGGTTTCAAACAAAAAACACTAAAAAAAAGTGTTTTTTGGAACATCTTATATCTGTGTGTGAATACAGCTGCCTCCTATTCCACCACCTATCCTACTATCACAGCAGTGCCATCTGAGAAACCAGTCTACCTTTTCTTTTAGTGCCAAAATGCAGAACTTGAAAGCTGTGCTTTTATAAAGGAACTTATTGTTAACATTAAGCACCTAAGATTTTAATTGCTATAGCAAATTTAGAAAAAACAATATTTCAGTCCCAACTCGGCTAACGTTAACCAGAATTTCCAACTTTGTACATACATACTTCACTAAGTTGCATGATTTACTGAACGTGGAACATACTCACCACTCCTCCTCTTTATGAGTCACAAAGAACTCGTTCAATTGTTGACGCTTGAACTCCAATTTATACTCATTGTATTTCTTGATAGCTTCATCGTCTGTAATGTTGTCATCCTGTGTTTGTAAATACGCTTTGAAAGACATCATTGGGGGCTGAGTCTCCATGGTTTGTATCTCTCTGCAAAACAATACATTTCATGTACTCAATGCTCTCTCACATCATCCTGCACAAATTCTATGTGAATATAGAGCCACCCAGTACAAAAACTCACTGCTAAATTAATTTCTGTTTCACAACTATCAATAAAGCACTGAGTTTTAATGAGGCACCTGTATTTTATTTATTTTAATAGTTTAATAAGATATGGAATAAATATTCCATAAATAAATATGGAATTAATAACCTGAAGGGAGTCAGCTGCAAGTAAGGCATGCTTTATAATGGAAAAGAAAACCGTTCAAGCAATGGTAGGGGTATGTCCATGAAGATATTTAAAAAACTAGGCATCCTCGCCCTTCATTGCATCTATACCTATATAATTGAAACATTTATATTTATCCATAAAACAAACAAAAATACAGGTTTGCCCTTTACAAAGAACAACTCAGTGCATCAATATAAAGCACGGAAACATTCAAATTTACATGTTCATCCACATAACACTTGTATCAGAAAAGCACATTAGACTCCGATATAAAGGTCCTGCATTCCAAAAAAACATAAAGAAAAAGGTTTAAAAGGCACACCTACTGTCTGTTCACCACCTCATGGTCTAAGGGGAATGAGGGGCAGGGGAGAGACATTCCACATAGTGTAACCTTAGTTTTGTAAACATCTGTGTAGTCGTTCTGCTGGTCACGTTGCCAACTTAACTCCAATATTTGCACTATGTTTACTCACTGCTAATTTCTCTTATTTTCAATTGTAAAACTGAACTTGTTACTAGTTTTGTGGGAAGTAATGGTAAAAGTAATGTAGAAGCAGATAATCCTCCACCTAGGAGTGTTGTGAAATCTGCTATGATATTGTGTTGTATTCAGAGTGACAGTTGTGTGTGTGTGGGAAGTAATGGTAAAAGTAATGTAGACGCAGATAATCCTCCACCTAGGAGTGTTGTGAAATCTGCTATGATATTGTGTTGTATTCAGAGTGACAGTTGTGTATGTGTGGGAAGTAGTGGTAAAAGTAATGTAGACGCAGATAATCCTCCACCTAGGAGTGTTGTGAAATCTGCTATGATATTGTGTTGTATTCAGAGTGACAGTTGTGTATGTGTGGGAAGTAATGGTAAAAGTAATGTAGACGCAGATAATCTTCCACCTAGGAGTGTTGTGAAATCTGCTATGATATTGTGTTGTATTCAGAGTGACAGTTGTGTATGTGTGGGAAGTAATGGTAAAAGTAATGTAGACGCAGATAATCCTCCACCTAGGAGTGTTGTGAAATCTGCTATGATATTGTGTTGTATTCAGAGTGACAGTTGTGTGTGTGGGAAGTAATGGTAAAAGTAATGTAGACGCAGATAATCCTCCACCTAGGAGTGTTGTGAAATCTGCTATGATATTGTGTTGTATTCAGAGTGACAGTTCTGTGTGTAAAACAGATCTTTATAGCATAAGTGAAACAAACAAACCTAAAGAGGTTCTTAAAGACATTACTGCCCTTCCTCTATTGCTTTCATTACCTGTACTTGCAGGAGCAATTACTATACTGTTACCTGACCGAAATTTTAACACTTCATTCTTTGATCCTGCAGGAAGAATTGAGAAGTTGTTAGACTGAATTCTTCCTGAACTGTTATAATATTAGTTATTGTTTTTATTGGGCCACACTGTTGTTTACTTGCCCCATACATGTGTGATCTCAATCCCATAGAACTAGCTAGGACCAAGGTAAAATGAATATTTAAAGAAATGCAACAGCTGACTTATCCTTACAGGAATTGCACGATATAACGCTCGAGGATACATCACTTAAGAACAAAACAGACTGGTAGTGTTTTTGAAAAATGTAGAGAAGGAAGAAAATGATCAGTGGCAAAAGGCGGAGTGCTTGAAAACATTGTTTACGCTTTATAAACTGAATATACTGCATGAACTGAAAATAGCATTTAAATTGTGCTATTTTGAACAGTTTCTTTGCTTTAATCTAGCGTGAATACACATTCCAAGGTTGGAAACATTATTGTAAACACGATTAGAAGCAGAACTGCTGCTCCCGATAATCTGGAATTGTTTACTGATGTGGCTGGCTGCATTCCTGCCAGGGACCACAAGCTGGCCAACAAACTGTAATTAATCACTGCTTTAATTCAAGACAATTAGCAAGTGACTACAAATAACCATCTTTCATCTATGTACACTTCTTATCAGAAATAATGAGAAGCTGCAACCTTCCAAGTTCCTGATACAGAGCTTTCAGCATATTCGTCATTACAGACTTGGTTCATAAGATAACAGTAACGAAAGTAAACTTTAGATATGAAAGAATGTATGCTGTCATGGGCTGTTGTGCTGTGGACTCCTGGAGATAAGATATTCTAGACATTCCATCCACAACTGTGGTGGACAACTTCAGTGGTGCATCCCCTATAGTCATCAATTTAAACGTGAACTTTACTTCAGTTTAATGTATGTGTGACTGTCTATAGGAGTTTTCATATTATGAAGGCACAATGGCTCTTATCAGCGCGGTGTTGCCATGTATGTTGCGCCACTGTGATTACCACGTTTTTGCTCACAACCAAGTTTATTATTATTGTTATTATTATTATTATTATTATTATTATTATTATTATTATTATTATTATTATTATTATTATCATCATCATCATCATCATCATCATCAAACACCTAAGAATGAGGACCGTTTTTTCAAAAACTCGATAGATGCAAAATTTTGTGAAATTGAGTTATATATAGTAATGGCATAATTTTTACCTTCTGCATCGTTCTGTGAAATCAGATTTTGCAAAATTCGATTCGTGTCCTGTGTGGAAGGTAGGGAATATTAGCAGTTTTTTTCAAAACTCGATAGATGCACTTGCTCAGTTAAAGCAAAGGTCAATAGATGCAATTTTATGAATTTATTGTCCAGAGTGTAGCAACCTGAATTCTATGAAACGCATGTTGACATTGACTGCCATCTCAGTGTTGCGATTCTTGGAATTCTCAGTCATTTCTGCAAGCTTTGTACACTGTTGCTTCATTGGAAATAACTGCGAACTCAGGTTGTGCACTTGGATTTCACATTCATTTCTGCAAGCTGTTTGTTCCCGTCTTTAACTGCAGAGGTCATATCGGCGGCCTTGCCTATTGACAATGGTATTACTCGTTTAACAGTGGGTTTTTCGGTCTTTGGGGGTTTTTATACGTTGAATTCACACACACATTCACACTTTCATTCATACTTCCAGACTCAGGAAAGATGAGGAATAATCTTGGCTGGAGAAAAATTCCTAGCCCCCTGCCGGGAATTGAACCCGGGACCCGTTGCACAGCAGGCAGGTGCTTCTACAAGCTTTGTTATACTTACATGGCATTTTTATTCTTAGCTGAGACACTGCACTGTACTATGCACAATGGACAGGAGCTCAGATTGTGAAACTGTACCAGTCGTAGAATGCATGGGAGGTAGGAATTGCAAAAATAAGGAAAGGAAATCAAAATGCAAGTCAAGGAAAGCTCATACTCCAGCAATCAAATGTTCACGTGGTCTTGAGTGCACTCCACGAAAACCTAAAACTAAAGCTTCCAAGGAATCACAGGGGTGTCAAAAGTTAGAATCTCTCCTGGCTAGAAAATTTCACTTATGTGGGAATGCACCAGAAGAGGTGACAGAACAGGAATATTACAGAAGGGCATTACTGCTGCTATAAAGCAAGACATTAAGAAGTACAGATGTAGAGATAGCCACTATGGAAGAGCAAAATCAAGGAGAAGAACCTCCAGAGCTTAATATCAGAAAAATGTGGACCAACTTCTGCAAAGAAAGAAGATTAAGAAATCTACCAGTCTGCTCATTGTCAAAATATAAAAACATATTTTACAACTTCTTCAATCTTTCATTCCGTACACCACACACTGACACATGCTCAATGGGAATGATGAAGATTAAGACAGAGGAAGATGTGGAACAGAGAAACGAACTAAGAACCATGTACAGGCTGCGCAAGCACTAATAAAGGTGAAAGCTTACTTATTCATATTGTTTGAAATTTCTCTGTGTGTATTCAATGTTTGTTATATAAATAAAACAAAATATATTGTTGTTGTGAATGTAGCAGTACTTAGCTTCCAAGTTTATACCTAATAAAATAATCCCTATAAACATCAATATATTGGTTGTTTAGTACATTATGTACTATAAAGAGGTGAAAATAAATGAAAAAATAATAAATGCATAAATAAAAAGCAACAAAAACAATAATGAAATGTTGTGTCTTAATTTCTCGCTCACACAGAAAAGTTAATCAGCATCTATTGGCTTTTGAAAAAACTCCGCATTTTCAAACCCCAAATTTGCACCTGTTGAACTATGCTATTTTTTTCTTTTCACATTCTATGAGACAGTATCAGTAAGGAGAATTGAATGATTAACACAGTTGCTGTGCTAACCAATTAGTATTGCCAATAAATAGAAAAAACCGGTTTTCTCAGAAACGCATTTTCTGCATCTATCGAGTTTTTGAAAAAAATGCTCAATTGTTTTTTGCTCGCCACTTTTAATAATTTCGGCAGATTTTCCCGCACATCTGGGAACAACCCTTACCTATATGTCATTAACCCCCCAGGCCGGAAGGAAATACTGTTAGGTTGTGTCTTTGTTTCCCCGTATGCCTTCCCGTCTCTGGCAAAACTCCTGTTATGAGCGGTTGCAAAGATGCATGTACCTATACTCTGTTCATCAAGAGATTAGAGGAGACGTAAACAAAGCCACGTGCGTTTTGACCACAGCGCGCCCTCTTGACGCTTTCGCTGTGTAAATAGTCCCTTGAAGAAATACTGTTACTAAGGTCTGAAATGTTACTTAATGTTTGCTAAAGCATGAACTAAGTGTACTCAGCATAGTTAAAGTGTAAGAATACGCAGTTAAGTGAATCTGTAACCAGTCTAACTCATTCTGCGCGCGCATCAGTATGAATGTAACATGGCGGAACAAGTGAGATCTGAAACATAAGTGCGGCAAACCGTTGCGAAGTGGTGAAAAAACAATATCGAACGTATTATCAAGTTCTGCGAGAAATATCCCGAACTTGCTATCGAAGACGTGAAGAAACTAACATCCGAGTTTACCGGTGTGTCAGTTGCAAGTATTTACAACACACGCAAAGAAAAATCTTCAGTTGGGAAGATCCTGACTAAAAGCGATCACGTGCCAGATAAATGGTGGATGTAGTTTGCGACGAATTTGTGAGATCTGCAATCCGTCGAAAAGTTCACCAGCTCTTTGTTAACAATGAACTTCCACCTTAAACGAAGTGCTGTTGGCAGTTAACTCTGATCACGATCTTCCAGATTTAAAACGAACTTCCCTCCACAAGCTGCTTCTGGAGATTGGTTTCGAGATTGTGAGCAGGAAATGAAAAAGTGTTATTGTGGACAGAGATGACGTAAGTAGCAGTTAATTTCCATGTGCTACATGTTATTTGGATCAAGTAAATATATCCTTTTAGTAGTGTAAAATGCATATTATACCTACGCGTAGCGGTAGGTAACTGTGTTGTGTCATTGTGAAAGCACGTGGTCGCGGAGTGATACAAACCGGTGCTTTGTTTATATCTCCTCTAATCTCTTGATGAACAGAGTATACATGGTTTATAGAACTTCCATGCTGTATATATTTAGTTTATAATTGCACAAATGCCATTTATTGCAAGGACAGTTTCAAATTATTACATATTTTTCAGTTAATTTCTAGTAATATGTCTCAATTTATTGCACTCTCTCAATAACTGTCAGCACTTTACATTTGACCTAAATATAATACATACGATGTTACCTTAATCGGACATGGGTTCAACGCCCAAAGAGGAGTCCTGGTTGGCCTGTTCACTGTCCTCACAAGAACTGGAGTCACTGCTGGTTAACCTAATGATTAGAGGTAGCTGATCTGCTTTCCACATATCGTCTTCTATCTTTTCAACGCGTTTGCAGTAATTTAACCGCTCATCTTGGGTGACTGATTCAAAACCATTGTCTATCAAACGTCCCATCTCCTTCTGCTTAAATGTAATGTTATGTCGCCCAACATGTCCCTTTACCTGACTCCATACCATTTCTATAGGATTTAATTCACAATGATACGGAGGCAACCTACAAACAATGGATATTCTTTAGAAAGGGTGACGCAAGCACTTGGTCAGAATTTCGGCTAAGTCCAACTCGGCAGTGTGCACGAATTCTGACGAAAGTTGCCGAAGTTGCTGTGTTATTGCAGTGTTAATTCAGCGCTGCCAACAGCACTATTTCCCAATGAATTTGTTGCCAATTGTAAGCCTGAATGTTTTAGCGGGACCTGGCAGTATGCTAGTGACCTTGTTCGAAGCAAGTTGTGAGAGTGCCATGACTCGGTTTATAAGCATATTAGATTTAGCGCCTCTGTGCTACAATGAGGAGGAATGTATACAATTTCTTTACGATGAGGGCCTGCTGAGAACTCGAATGCTATGCAGGGAATGTGATGCCCCTCTTTCACCTTTTCCTTTCTACCTTATCCTATGCTTCCGGTGGAGTTTTTTTAGTGGGTAGTGCCCTAGGGCGAAGCCTACAACCCCCCCCCCCCCCCCCCTTTGTGCCATCCCAGCGCATGGGGCTCCGTAAATCAATTTTTTCTCC
This sequence comes from Tenodera sinensis, assembly GCA_030765045.1. Taxonomy (NCBI): domain Eukaryota; kingdom Metazoa; phylum Arthropoda; class Insecta; order Mantodea; family Mantidae; genus Tenodera; species Tenodera sinensis. The sequence goes on from CM060964.1 coordinate 386,571,326, forward strand.
ACTCAAAAAAAAAAAAAAAAAAAAAAAAAATAAATAAATAAATAAATAAATAAATAAATAAATAAAAAACGAGCTAGCGCTTCGTGGACCCAGTAACAAGGCAATAACGGTAATGTACAGAATCATTTCCACAACAATAGAATGGAGTCGCGCTGGCGGTAAGTCTGTGGCGGCAACGACGCGCGAGTGCATTTGTGTTTAATGGGTTGGCAACCAAAAGTAGTGTAGTTGAAAAAGCAATGTTGGCAGATGTGAAAATCGTCTGCTTGTGACAGCTAGCACATGCAGCGAAACCTAGTGGCGATTCTAATAACCACTGTCGGCGCATGGGCAGCAACTTCGGACTTAGAATCTGGCCGGCAAGTGCTAAGTCACCTTTTCTAAAGAAGAACCCAAACTATTACTCCATGTTCTTCTGCAATCGAGTCTATAACAGTGGCACTATAATTATGTCGCACAGAATTCACAATGGTCAGCAATTCTCTTTTAAGGAAATCATCTGAGTAGGGGATATGTTTTGATATCCGCCAATGTTTTATGTCTTCCTTACGGGATTTTGTAGTTGGGAGAGTCTCTACTTTTCTACCATGGTAGGAGGCATTAGTCCATAACAATGACTGTTCCTGGTTCTATATTGGGCAATAGTTGGTTCCTGAACCACTGTTCACATCTATCGCTATCCATTTCATCATGATAATCAGCAGAACCTTTTTTCGCCAAGAAGACAAGTTTTGCACCCTGTACAAATCCCATAGTACCACCGGCATGCAACATTACAAATCGTGGTCCGCGAGCAGTAGGTGCTTTAAGACCAATGGATAACCCAGCCAAAAGAGCTTCATTAGTTTTTATTGTCCTATCCTTCCAAACTTTTGATGCAGTGTGCCCTACATTTAGCCAACTTTCATCAAGGTATACAATTTTCCTTCTCTCTTTCCTGAATTGTTTTATTTTCCGTAAATAGGAATGCCGCCACACTATAATACTTCTCTCTTATTTCCTCTCTTTTCAAAATCAAATCCCATTTCCTTCACTAAGTGATAAAAGGTTGAATATTTAAAATTTGGCAAGTCCTCATCCTCATTGACCTTTTTCAACACGGACAGAATTGTAGGGGGAATATTTTGAAACAGAAATTCATGAAATTTGCGTCGTATAGCACTGCGTACAAAATCATTATATTTCACCTCCCTGCTGGTTTTGTATGTATGTAATGTTTGTCTTCTTTTCCGCGTGTAGTGATGGGACCCTTTTTACATTCTTTTCTTAATCTAAAAAATGTACACCTACTCACACCAGTCGCCTTATAAAGTTCGCTAACAATAAACGAGTCACTATGTCCGAGGTTCTTTTCCTTTAAATAATCATACACGCTAAGAATTGTTTTTCGCTCGCCACTTTTAATAATTTCGCCCTTTCTTCTGCGATCCATTGTGCATTGATCACTTAACTGCAATGCACACCATTACCAGAGAACTTATAAAACTAGCTCACACCTCAAATTCCCGAAACCTATTGAAAACCTCCACTGAAGTACAATCCCTTATCGGCCCTTCAACTGCCACACATCTGGTTTCCATCATCTGCAAGACATCTCACGGGTGTCGTTAGCCGTGCGCTTTGCGCGCTAAAAACATTTGCCTTTAAATGGTGATTTATGGATGGCTTGTTACTGGAGATGTTCTATATTTATATAAAAAATAATTTTGTTATTTCCTTGATAACTTTGTCGCTGGAAGTTTTTACGTGGACTTACAGAACGAGAATTAGCCAGTGACGACATTTTCCACTGTATAAACAAAGAATCCTAACACTTTGTTTTAAACTTTATTTATTATAAAAAATATATTTACATATATTGATATAATCTAAATATTAACATGGCCTATAAAAGCAAGCGAATAATCCAGATTTTTTTTCATTGCAATTATTTCGGTTTAAAACCATGTTTAAACGTGCAGAGACAGAAAGATGCTAAAAACTCTGCTTTCAACAAAATTTTACATTTTATTATTTTAAAAAATGTACAATAGCATGAAAGGTTTATTGTGCATACCATAGTATTCTTCGACACATTTTACACCGAAATGCATGTTCATACTTTATCTTAGTCACATTTGAAAACACGCAAATTTGGCAATGGCGCACGTGATTCTTCCATAAGAATAACATGGTCCATAAGAGCCTCTTGTGCCTTCATGACGTGAAAATAGCTATAGATCACTCTTTTATCACCAAGAAGATTGTCAATTAGTGATCATAATTGTTGTAAGAAGTATATTTTAATTGTATTTATGTAACTGAGAGTTGTGTTATATACGTATTTGGTCAAAAATGTTAAAAGAGAAATTATAATGGTTTTCTTAGTGAGTTTGAGACTGTGATAATTCTTAAAATATGACACGGAATGACATAAGTAAATGCAACAAAGCGTAATATTATACGAACGCAGTACCCTAGCAATACAAGGATATTGAACTCTTTTGGTCTGATCATTTCAGCGAATGTAGACGTGTAAATTATGTGCCACTATACTAAATGGATTATTAAGTGTTTTAACCTCTTGAGCGATGGCCACTTAAAACGTCCGCGAGCAGAGAACTGCTAGCATTTAAATTGTTAAATGCGCTAAAAGTGCTTCGTATATACACAGCTCTATTTTGTGTAAATATTAAGTTATTTTAATGAAACAAAAACTGGTATAAAACTCGTTATATGCAGTATAAATGTACGTCATCAGCAAAGTTGAGTTGTATTTACAAAATGTTGAAATGGCACAATTTTGTTTCACTGTGGTGAAAAGTCAACTTTGCTCTGTCGAACGCATCTAATATAAGTTCTCGGAAAGATACAGTAAAGAAACACCCATTGCATGTGTGGCTTATGCGTCAGCATACTGTGTAATAAAGCGCTACTGTATGCGTGGTCTCTTGAGTCATCAGAATAGATCAACATTGCAACTTTTGCTTACGCGAGTTTCGTAACTTAGTAGAGTCCGTGTCTTTCTTTGTTGAAATACATACGTATTCTTTCCTGCTTGTAGCTGAAGGGAGAAGTGGTATAAAAAGATATTTTTGCACCAACTGGATATAACCATATACAATTGTTTGGTAATTTGGAGAGCTCTAAACCCACACAGGACAATGACCGACCTTGACTTCCGACTATAAATAGCTCGCAGCCTAATTGAACAATACCACGTTGGGGGTTGAAAATCCAAAACCCCTGCACCCCTCAGACTTCAAGGAAAACATTATCCTAAAAGGATACCACCAACAGCAAAGAAGTCCCGCCCATTTCCAAAGTGTTTCGTGTGCCGCAAGAAGGGAATTCGCGAATGTGGAGATGTACGTACTCTTGTGTGTTTATCCCTGTTTTGAGGTAAATCACTGCAGAACGAACATATTAAGGTAAGCCAATAAAGTATATAGACCTTACTAAAATGTTTCATAAAGGGAAAATTATAATAAATTGAGTTGGATAAGGGATAAATAAGGGTTAAATGCTTAAACGCACAGGACGTGTATACACGCCCATATCGCTCATCCGTCATTTTAAATGGACGTGATTTCACGTCGATATCCCTCAAGAGGTTAAATACTCCCGGATCAAGGTTTTATTGCAAAGAAGTAATTCTTTTAGCGATTCTTCAAAAAGCTCAATATATCACCTAAACTAAGGTAACACTATTGAAAAAAGCGAGAAAAAGAAGATAGTTTGTGTATTGTGTGAAAACTTACTAAAACTTATGATGCACAATCTTGAACTCACTAAAAAGTTTAAGTACCTCGCTAAAAATCAGCAATTGTGACTTTCCAAATGTATAAAGTATAAGGACTGAATTAAAGTATCAGATTCAGAGCTGAATTTGCCTTATTTCTGTACCACACCCGAGATAAGAAAAGAGCACTCATCGCTCCTGCTGACTGACGCGAACTCGTCCTATTGATGCAAAAAAATCATCTCTACCAAAAACCAAGTGCTGTCAAAGTATCCCACTTGTGGTTTACCGGGAATAATATGAGTTGGAGAATTTAATGTCATATCGCCACGTTGGCCATGATAGCTTCGTTGCACAGCAGCCAGATGGTAAACTGCTGGATCTGTGATTCAAATCCCGGTCATGGCATTCAATTTTTCAGTCTCACTCTACCCTTTCCAATCATGTCCTACATACGGCTCTTGTGTGAAAAAACATTAATTACATTAATTGACCTCATAGTTGGTTGAACTAGAAGCCCAAAGTACTTACATGTTTTAAGTTGCCATTAAAGTATGTTATCTCAGAGTAAATTGAGATCTCCTTGTGTGGTTTACCGGGAATAATGCAAGTTGGAGAATTTAATGTCATATTGGCATGATGGTCATGATAGCTTAGTGGTAGAGCAGCCGAACAGTAACCAGTAGATCTGTGGTTCAAATCCCGGTCATGGCGTTCAAGTTTTCAGTCCCATTCTACCCTTTCCAATTGAAAGGGACAGAATTATTAGCAGAGATTTGTGGCCCCCTTGGTACACCGATCTAACCCCCTGTGATTTCTATCTCTGGGGTAACTTGAAACAAAGTGTACAAGACACACACACCTTGGAAGAATTCACAGAAAATATCCACCAGGAAATTGCCAGCATTTCTCAACTGAACTACTGTGAGGGATGGTACTTTTCTAAAGAAGTGCTAAAAATGTATGTATGGACAATGACGATGGCCAGTTTCAACTCTCGTTTCATAAAGTTGCTAAGTAAAGCCCTTAAAAGTAGTTTTAAAAATGTTGCATGGTTTCATCTGCGTGTTTTTATGGCAGTGGCAGACAGCAACGAGTGCTGAGAAGGCAGACATACAAAATACCCTTTAGCCCGTTAGGAACTACTTGCTCTCCTGGTATTTGCTTTTCCAAGTTACAGTATTAGTTTGCTTAGTCTATCTCATTTTTAAACATTGATTTTAGTTGTAAAATAGTTTCCGTTTGAAAATTTGTTCTTACTTAAGCTCAACAATTTTGCTGTGCAACTCAGCTGCTAACTGACTCTGCTCACTTTTTAGCTCAGTAGCAAGCTGCTGCGTCTTCTTACTTTATAATCTCCTCATTCATCTCGTCTGCTTTTCTGTCCTGTTTTTCAAGCAATTCTTTGTTCTTTCTTATCTTTACTTATTTTGCCTACGTCTTCTATTTTCTTATCTTGTTTTTCATTTTGTTATGTTATTTAACTATTTCTACTATTTTCCTACTTTACTTTCTAAATAATTATTTTTGTTCTTATTTTAACTATCATTTCTTTTTATCGTTATCTATCTTTTCCATAAATTTCCAGTTTCATCTGTCTCAGTAAATGATTTAGATTCAGATGTTCCTGGTTCGCATTTATTGGTTCTCAACTGGCCTGACTTTAGTATACACAACTGCAGCTATAATAGCAAAGCAAATATAATCCACCAGTATCACAAATAACATAGACCACAGGCTTCATGTACCTTAAAGGTGTGGTGTAAAGTTATACAAATACTGACTATAGTTTCGTCAGGTCTTACTGACATCCTCAAGGTCACTGACCTTGGTACGAGCGTTACATTTGATGACATCACTACCAACCTCTGAATGCAAAACAAACTCACTAACAGAATTAATTGGCAGTATTTTGAAATTCATAACGCTATCCCTATTTTTCGAAATGAATATTTTTTTCCCAAATCATTAAATCTATGAGTCCTTATAACTATTTTAAAAATTTAACCTCCGGATTCATTTCATGATTAAATGACCAAAAATGAACTGTCACAGCTGATTTATCCATCTGTTTACACTTAATTTTATAAAATGTTCCATTATTCTGGTTTCTAAATGGCATTTTGTTTTACCAATATAAATCAGCTAACTTGATAAGTGCCAGACTTTTTATAATTTGGAACTTTGTCGTTCTTAGAAAAATTAAGCACATTTTTGATATTATATTTATTTCGAGGAGCCAAGTTTTTCCATTTTCTTCACCAATTTTTGTAAATTTTTTAATTAGCCCAAGGGTAGTAAGTACACCTAAAATTACAGTCAACTTTTATTTTTTTTAGGAGCTTCATTTACAGCCTTTTGATATTTACATCAATGGGTCAAAGAGCACCAGTAGTGCTGGATGTGCTGATGTTTATGGAACCGAGCCACATTCATTCGGTTTCCATAATAGCACTACCGTTTATGTTGCAGAGCTGTATGCAATACACCAAGCTGTTTTATATGTGTGCCATCATAAATTAAATGACTGACTGATTTTGAGTGATTCCCTTACTGCACTTCAGAGTCTTCTTGAGCTGTACAACCCCCATGCTATTGTACAACCTATCCAGATGCCCTTCATGTTTTACACACTTCTGGCATTAACATGGTGTGCATGGATCCCTGGTCACGTATGATGATCAATTACCATTTTTAGATCTAAAATTCATAAAAAAACAAGGATAGAATAAACTTTGGTACTCACAGAAAGCCAACGCAGACGGACAACTACATAAAAGCTAATAGTTACAATCCAAGAAGCCACAAACAAGCATAATCTTCAATAGTTTAACACATAGATTGGTGAACATCCCTCTTCCAGCAGAAGAATACAAAACAGAATATTACAGAATATTTGAAATAGCACAAAAAAAAAGGCTTCCCCAAAGAATTAGTAGATAAAAAAATAAAATGAGCAGAAAAGAAAAAATTACTAACAGAAACTACAACCCTCACAGCAGCAGAAACAAAAATGACATTCAAAAAATTCACATATCATCCATGGGCCTTTGATAAATTCAAAAAAGTGTTCAAGAAATACAACATTCAACTAGCACCAGTATACTCCATAAGAAACCTCCTGCTTTCTAACATCAAAGATGCTATTCCACCTAACAAAAAATTCGGCGTATACCAAATTGAATGCAGTGATTGTAATGAAGTATACATAGGGAAAACCAAAAGAAATTTAGAAATTAGATCCAAGGAACACGTTAGGAACATCAAGAGCAAACAATTGGAAAAATCAACAGTTGCCTTTCACTTTTGGACAAAAAATCACAACATAAAGCCAGAACCAAAACTCCTCAAACACATAACCAGAAAACAAGAGCTGTCCACATGGAAACAAATCTTCATTTTAAAAAATAGAAACCGAGTATTTAATTTCGACATTCCCCAGAAAGATATTTTCAGCAAGTTCCTTGAACCGTTACCAGAAGAAACATCAGAAGAAGGATCGCCATCCGCACAATGGAAACCCAGTCATTGTCCGGTTGATAATGGAGGAAAGTTAACCCCCGAAACGCATTCCAGAAAATTATAAATGTAAGTGTTGTTTAGTGTTATTAATTCACTCACCTTTTAAATTAAATTGATTATAACAACACTGTTTTCAAACTTCTAAGAAAGGAAGATAACCCTGTATATGTTGAAATAGTAGATACATGGAGCATTTCTTCACTACACCCAATTTCTTTAGACCTTTATGAACTTCTTTTAAGATTTTTAACTTTTACTTTACAGAAAACTGCTTTCTTTTACTTTTGCTATACCTTTGGTTGATAACCAGGCTTGTTCTGAGAACTCATCTTACAAAGGTTAAACCATATGCAACAACAATATGCAGGCAAGATAATGGATTATCATTTAATGGCACCTTTTAAACAGACTGCCACACAATGGAATTCAATAAGACAAAAGAGATCTTGTGACAAAAGTTGAGACAAATCATTGTATGGTCAGGGATAAACAAAGCACTCTATGAATCAGGAAACGACACTGAAATTATTCAGTAAGTCAAGGAAACATTTTAAAAATGCAATTGGTCACATATTCATTAACCTCTCGAGCGATGGCCATTTAAAACGTCCGCGAGCTGAGAACTGCTACCCAATATCCAGCGCAGGGCATTTAAAGTGCATCGTATATACACAGCTGTATTTTGTGTAAATATTAAGTTATTTTAATGAAACAAAAACTGATATAAAACTCGTTATTTGCAGTATAAATGTACGTCATCAGCAAAGTTGAGTTGTATTTACAAAACGTTGAAATGGCACAATTTTGTTTCACTGTGGTGAAAAGTCAACTTTGCTCTGTCGAACGCATCTAATATAAGTTCTCGGAAAGAAACAGTAAAGAAACACCCATTGTATGTGTGGCTTATGTGTCAGCATACTGTGTAATAACGCACTACTGTATGTGTGGTCTCTTGAGTCATCAGAATAGAGCAACATTGCAACTTTTGCTTACGCGAGTTTCGTAACTTAGTGTCTTTCTTTGTTGAAATACATACATATTCTTTCCTGCTTGTAGCTGAAGGGAGAAGTGGTATAAAAAGATATTTTTGCACCAACTGGATATAACCATATACAATTGTTTGGTGATTTGGACAGCTCTCTAAACCCACACAGGACAATGACCGACCTTGACTTCCGATTATAAATAGCTCGCAGCCTAATTGAACAATACCACGTTGGGGGTTGAAAATCCAAAACCCCTGCACCCCTCAGACTTCAAGGAAAACATTATCCTAAAAGGATACCACCAACAGCAAAGAAGTCCCGCCCATCTCGAAAGTGTTTCGTGTGCCGCAAGAAGGGAATTCGCGAATGTGGAAATGTACCTACCCTTATGTGTTTATCCCTGTTTTGAGGTAAATCACTGCAGAAAGAACATATTAAGGTAAGCCAATAAAGTATAAAGACTTTACTAAAATATTTCATAAAGGGAAAATTAAAATAAGTTGAGTTGGATAAGGGATAAATAAGGGTTAAATGCTTAAACGCACAGGACATGTATACACGCCCATATCGCTCATCCGTCATTTTAAATGGACGTGATTTCACGTCCATATCCCTCAAGAGGTTAAGGGGACTTTCTTATTTTAGTTATATTGAGATTTTGTTGTTGTTGTTGACATTTGTACTATGGAAATAATTTAACCCATTCACATCATTTGGCGACCAGGGCTCACATGCATCTTTTTGGCATATGAATCATATGATGAGCTCAGCTCGCTAAGCTGCATCCCTACATATAATTCAACACAGTTTAGGTTCCTTCTCATAGATGTCATTTGTATACATCTGGAATGAAATGCTAACATGTAGTGTTTTTAATTTTGATCAGTATGACGTAATCACCTGTGTTTCAATCAAGGAAAAATAATTTAATCTTAGCATTATTTCACTCGTCTCAGTAGCCATCATGGCAGTGAAAAAAATTTGTGCCAATGATGAGAAGGGTTTGAGAAAACTAATAAAAAGTGTATTAGAGACTGAAAATGGTGATTTTTCTGAATATGAAACAGAGTCTGAAGAAGATTCTGGTAACAGTGCAGGAAGCAACAAAGAATATGATTATGAAGCCAATGATGACGCGCCAGGCCCTTCGAAATGCATTTGCGTTACGATGCAGAAAAACCAGTGTAACTGACACTGGACTAAAACTGACAGTCTCATTCTCTACCCTTTTACTGCAAATAGTGCTATTTGTAAATACTTACTGAATAAGCATGCGTCAGAGATCCCATCTGCACTTTTAATTTTTTCAGAATACATGGAACCTTTGTTTGACAAAATATGTAATGAAATGAACACTTACGCAATGAGGTAATTGAACAATCCCAACAGAAAATGTTGAAAGACGAAAAATGAAATCAGGGTCTATATTGCTTTAGTTATTTTGATTTCTCAAGTGCGAAAATCAATATTCAATTGAACTGGAGCAAAACCTGATGCTTTGACAACCCAATTTTTCGTGAAATAATGAGTAGGGAGAGATTCAAAGTGATTTGCCATTTCTTTTGCACACAACAGCAGTATTAGGACAACAGTACTGGTGAGTTTATGCTTTTAATACTGTGCACCCAAATTTTCAACAAAAAATACTTAATGACTGATTTTAAATGATCTTTTAAGCATTATGGGACCCTGGGACCGAATAATGCCCGAAAAACGGTCAAATTGACAATTTTTAGGCTTATGCATACAAATGTTCCCCAAATCTTGAGTCATCGGTTGCCAGTGAAATTTTTTAGATTCTGCCACTTTTAAAGTTCTAGCGCAGGCTTTAAATGCCATGTGCGCTACCATTAAATGCCCCTTTTTCTGCTTAACCACCCCTTTCCGCTGAATTTGGTTGTTTTTGTGCATCTTTGGCCCATATTTTATTCAAATATTGCTGAAAATTTATGTAGCTGTATCTTGTGCTGCTATCTGGCAAAGTGCAAATCCATAATGAGTTTTAGGTCAAACAGGTAATCTGACTCATTATCATGATGTATGTCTGTAGAAAAATTGGTTTTTCTCGACATTACATTTTTAATACACTATGTGCTCCAGCCGCATTAAATAATGTGCTATGCTCCTAGAATTTTCCAGCATGTACTATATTTATGAGGCTTCAATCTCAGTCTCTTGCTTTCAACACCTAAAAATTTGTTGAGTGTTAAAAAAATTAAATGCACAAAGGTTTAAAAAATATTTTTAAGTGTCTATCAAAGCAAAGAAATTAATTACTTTAAAAGTAACTATTTTTTCTTCCTGCCAGAGACTGATGGTGTTTGTTAGGGCAATTAGAGTTTATAAAATAATAAAACTGTTGTGATATTTTAGTTTTTGAAATGGCTGGAGTATTTTGAATACTAAGGTATTTTCGCACTGTGAATAAATTGAATAATTAATTAATTAATGACTTGAAGCTTTCCCGGCGTTGATTATTGATGATAGTTTCTCGGGCTAACAGCCAGGTCAAATTAGGGTAACTACCCAAGCTTTCAGCGACTAACTCTGCCGCCATCCTCAGGGGAACTGAATCTAGGCTACTGATGTTGCGATATTTATACCAAGAGCGCGGCCGATAAGAACCGCCCACTTTCTTACCATTGGCCGAGCTCCGGCCGATGGAGGCACGTGCGGAACCAATCAGGTGATTGCCGATGTTTCTCTGCACTGTGGAGGAGAGATATGCTGAATGACTGGTGTCCATGCTTTGCTGATTTGAAGGCCTTCATCCCTGTTGAAGTTGTTTTTATTCGCTTTAATGTATAGAGCTTCTTTAATCACCCTATCGTAGTACCTAGAGGACTTTTCAAGAATTTTTGTAGAGGCGAATTTGATTTTATGATCTGTATTATATGTGTGCTCAGCCACTGCGGATTTTTCTGGGTATCCTAGTCTAATACAACGTTGATGTTCTTTGATGCGATCTTCTACAGTTCTACCTGTTTGTCCTATGTCCAAGAAATATAACACCTGCGTACAGTTTTCAGACAGAATCAATACACTAACCAGGAAATAAACAGTACTTTTAAGAAAATGCACTCCAAACGAAACCGTGAACCTAATACAAAGAAAGAACATGCAGGCTTAGCAGTCATCCCTTTTTGTGGCGCCCTGTCGGGGAAAATTGGAAGATTGCTCATGAAATATCAAATAAAAACCGTATTCAAACCCCCAACCAAAATAAAACAGTTTTTAGGTTCTGCTAAAGATAATTTAGGTCTTCGTGCACCAGACATTTATGAAATCCCATGCAGTTGCGGCAAAGTTTACATAGGACAAACAGGTAGAACTGTAGAAGATCGCATCAAAGAACATCAACGTTGTATTAGACTAGGATACCCAGAAAAATCCGCAGTGGCTGAGCACACATATAATACAGATCATAAAATCAAATTCGCCTCTACAAAAATTCTTGAAAAGTCCTCTAGGTACTACGATAGGGTGATTAAAGAAGCTCTATACATTAAAGCGAATAAAAACAACTTCAACAGGGATGAAGGCCTTCAAATCAGCAAAGCATGGACACCAGTCATTCAGCATATCTCTCCTTCACAGTGCAGAGAAGCATCGGCAATCACCTGATTGGTTCCGCACGTGCCTCCATCGGCCGGAGCTCGGCCAATGGTAAGAAAGTGGGCGGTTCTTATCGGCCGCGCTCTTGGTATAAATATCGCAACATCAGTAGCCTAGATTCAGTTCCCCTTAGGATGGCGGCAGAGTTAGTCGCTGAAAGCTTGGGTAGTTACCCTAATCTGACCTGGCTGTTAGCCCGAGAAACTATCATCAATGAATAATTAATTCTCTCAAAACTATAAATCAAATTGAGCTGAAACTTTGTGTGATAGTTCATAACATAAACACCCTTTAGTGCGCAAATTATTGATTTCATACCTATAAATATATAGAAAATTCAGTCCCAGGGTTCCTTAAGGCATTACTGCCCCCACAGCTAGGGGATTTAAATCTGATTTCTTGGTTAGTTGCCAATGCATTTAAATATGATGCGATTGGGTTAAGACACTTATGGAGATTGAACTGAAATATTCATTATAGTGGTGTATCTGAGCGTACCTACCTCTGCCCGCTACCATGGTTGCCGTATGAGTGCTGAGAACTGTAGCTGTCTGCTACCCAAGAGCTGGCGTAGCCGCCACCATAAGCTCCTCCAGCACCGTCATGCACGTAGCCTGAGCCACGTCTGTCATCCCTGTACAAAACAACCTTCAGTTACCAATCCATCAACATGTAACAGTCACAACGGATGCTAGTAAACAAACATTGCTCAGAAAGACTAATCAAATAATCACCAGTATCAAGGTCCTTGTCTTTTCATCACTGCAGTTTCTACAACAATGTGTGCAGGGCAATCTTGGAACAACTAATGTATTACAAATGAAAAAGTACAACTTTTTAACAAAATTGAGAGTGAATCTTTTTTTTAAATATCTAACCTTATATTCTACTCTTAGCGTATCATTTTCCACACTTCCCCGAGTTGCTGTATTTCCAAAAACATTGTTTTGTTTAACGATACTGTTAATTGCCAGAATCACATCAGCATCACCGGTGTGCTGGAATTTTGTCCTGCACAAATTCTTTTGCATGCCAGTAAATCTACTGACATGGTGCTGTCATTTTTAAGCACAGTTAAAAACCACCAGTCTGGGCTGGGTTTGAACCCCCGACCTTAGGATCAGTAGACCAGTGCCTACCCAACTGAGCCACCCAGACCAACATATTTCCATGGACCCATAGCATCTAACACTGTGGTTACCGAGCTATGACGCCCTACTTACTACTTTTCTTTCAAGTATTTACATTTTCTTCTTTCTAATTTTCAACCATCTATTTCTGACTAAACCTAGATATTTTTATATTTCTATTAAACTTTCCTTAAATTTAACACTCAACATCTTTTTACCGACAATTTCATTTGGTTAAACTGAACCATTTCTTCTTTCACAATTTTCCTCTCATATTACATAATGGGCACTTTCCTTGATTTTCTCTTTTCCTTTTAGCATCAGCATGCAAATCCCTCCCTTGCTGTTTTGTCACAAATATCAACATATTTTTCTCTTTCCCACGTTATTTTTAGCTCTCTATATTTATGCAATGAAGTTTTGGAATTAAAACTGCCAAACATTTCCTATCTTCAATTCTCAATTTAACTCTTTTCCAAAACCCTTTCTCCAATACTTGGCTATCACTCCAGATATTCTCACACCTTATTTCATTTAGAGTTCTATATTTAGCTCTTGCTGTATAGGTCGTGCATCAGTTCTTGGTGAATGGCCTTCAGCGAAAATCCAGTGAGCTTGCCTTCTCTGAATAAACAGGTCAGCAAATAGTTTCCATTGCGATAACAAACAGCTCTGCTTCCCTGTGTTATGTTTGGAAGAAAATGCATGGTACAGCTCACTGCAAAGTTTGTGTAGTATGGGTTCATGTCTTTGCCAGTGTTTTAATGAGAGATAATAAAAATGACTGATTCAGATGAATTGCATTTGTAATTCAGACGAAGGAGAAAAGACTGGTATAAAAGAAATACAAGCAAATTAAGTGTAAATAGTTACAGATATTGTATTACATGTGGCTGACATCACTAGAAGTGTTATAATTTGCTTTGTAGTTACTGTACGTCTGCAGCACAGAAATCTGAAAGCAATGTCATTTCTGCTTCTCTGTGCCAGTGTCCCCGTAACCTCTCATTTAAACATTTCGTTCATCAAGCACTAATGCGTGACCTGTGCCTCCAGAAACTGCTTTAACCCTCTTGCTGCCAAGCCTCTCTAAACAATTCCCGCTGAAAATGTTGCCTGTCGATCTAGTCGACTGTATTATAGGGCATGAAGTCTACCAGCGTCAACCTTGTCAACGCAATGTTTGCGAGGCTGTACACCTATTTCTGAAACATCCTATAGGGATGCGCTTTATGCCATTGAAAAGGGAAAACTTTCTTCTTTCTAATGGTACGTTGCAAGGTCATTAAGAGGGATCTTTTGTTATTTGAAGGACAGTTTTCTAACCCTCACCAATAGTTTGGCCGCATCCAGTTGTGTTTGGTTTTTACTGCGTAAAAGTAAACATGCCTTGTTGCTCTCGTGATGTTTTTGTGGCAGGAAGAGATGATAAAATTGTGGAGTATTATGATGAGTGTGATGTGGATGTAAGTGCGCTAAGTGACAGTGACGATTGTGTACCTGAGATAACAAAAAGAAGGCATGTAGATTTAAATGCCGATTTCAATTTTATTCTTCTATAATTGAAACTATAAGCTCTCAGTGGTTTCTAAAGAGGTGAAATAGTCAAAGATACAGTTAAAAGTTCTCTTTCTGCTCCATATGGTGTGAAATTATTGCCAAAAAAGCAGGAACGTCAATGTACTGTGTGTTGTGCACCGGTGCAGCAAAAAAGATCGCGTACAGTGTGCATAAAATGTGAAAAAGGAGTACTGTATGCCCACGACAAGAAGGCTAGAGGGGAATGAAGGGCAGAGGGGGCTTCAATTGTTTATCAGCTCCGGTAGCAGATCTGTTTACTAGGAAATGAGTGCATGAGAATGCATATGAGCCACCCACGTTGCCAGATCTAATGCGCTTTGCAGTATTACAGGTGCAGAGATTTTTTAGTATTATGCATTATTTGGCTCTCGCTGCTAAAACGCGCTACGGCACTACAGTTATATACTCGTATTTTGTTAGTTAGTTTTATTCTTGGCTTAATATTTACACATGGCTGCAGTTCGAAAGAAGGGACGAAGTATTCACAGTGAAGCAACGGAGGTAATTAGAAAAGTGATAGAAGTATGTGACGAAGAAGCGAAATCAGGACAATTGAAATGTTTATTATCACAAAGAAATTTACGTGTGGCAAATTATTGTGGGATATCGGAACATAGTGTAACAAGAATAAGAAGAGAAGGTGTTAAAGCTGGTGAAAAATCACTTCATACTCCGGGGAAAGAGACCAAAGGCCGAGGAATGCAAATTTCATTTTGATTACTTTGATAGAACAGTAATTAAAAACGTAATTCGAGACCTTTATTTGGTTAAAAAACAAGTGCCCACTGTACCGAAGCTACTTGCAGCAATTAGGGAAAAAATAAATTTTCCTTGGGGAAGAGAAACTCTGCGGAAGCTATTGCACGATATGGGTTTCAAATGGAAGCGATGTGGAAGTAAGAGAAAATTACTTATTGAACGTCCAGATATAGTTAACTGGAGAGCTAAATACCTAAGAGCTATAAATGGATACAGAAATGCTGGGAGAAATATCATTTACATTGATGAGTCCTGGGTGGACAATAATTTGACATTTGGGAAGTGCTGGCAGAGTGATGATATCTACGGGATTACGACAAACACTAGCTCTTCGAACCGCCAGATTCTTGTAAATGCAGGCAGCAACGAAGGTTTCATACCCGGAGCTTCTTTGATATTCAAAGCTGGACTTGCTAGCTGCGATTATCATGGCCAAATGAATGGAGAAAATTTCCAGAAATGGTTGGAGGAAAAACTGTTACCTAATATACGCTGCAATAGTGTCATCGTGCTTGATAATGCTCCATACCACAGTGTACAAGAAAATAAGCCTCCGTCGAAATATGCTGTAAAGCAAGAAATGGTACAATGGTTGGAGAACAATATTTCATATTCTGCTGCAATGCGAAAGACCGACTTGTTTGATTTAATTCAAATACATAAACCAAAGGAAAAAAATATACCATATTGACAGAATAATAGAAATACATGGGCATACGGTTCTTAGATTACCTCTTTATATGTGCGAGTTGAACGCTATAGAATTGGCATGGACAGCAATAAAACGACATGTAAGAGAGCATAATGTAACCGGCGATCTACATTTAAGAAATCTACAGTAGGTGTGTGAAAGTGCAGTGAACTCCGTTACAGCAGCTGATTGGGAGGACTATGTTAGGCACGTTAAGAAACTTGAGGATGAGTTCAGGCAAAAGGATGGGCTAGTGGAAGATGCAATAGACAATTTTATTATATCACTAGGAGGTCTGACGAAGATCCAGAGAGCGGTAGTGACAGCAGCGAAGGTGACGACTTCTCCGACTCGGATCTTGCACGACAACTGGACTTCTAGGTGAGTTATGTGACAACACTGTGTATTTTAAACGAACCTAGCATCCTTATCATACTCGGAAACCAGACATAAACACCGCGCGGGAAGCAAAACATGATTACGTTACACATTCCTAAGCCTCGCCTTCTTGTGCTGGGCATACAGTATATCCTAAGTGCATTAATTTACAAAAGTGTTCAAAATAAATACCCAATTAATGATTTTCGGCTGCATGGGACCATTATAATAAATTTAATTTGTGTATAAAATGTACTGTAGTGCTTTTTTGCGGCTAGAAGTACAAAGTGAAATTAATTTTTTTAACTAGTGTGTTATTTTTTATCTTGTGGTATGAGAAACTATTATTATAATTATTTTATGCACACATATGTAAACTAAGAATTATTAGGAACCTGAAATAGTGTTAAAACTAGAGCTGGAAAACTAGGACTATATAATTATTGTTCATATTCATGATGCAAACCACACTGAAGATACTGGTGAGTTATATTTTGCATTTTTTATGTAACAGCATAGTTTTCAAGGTATATTTATTATTATTTCACTTGTAATTGAATACATACTTAACGGTGCTGAATGTCATTCACGTTATTTTAGTAGAAATTTATGATATTTCATCTCAAATTACAACAACAAAACTATTATTCCTCGTTGTTGTAGTAAAATATGCGCTAGATATTTATTTACTGTCTGATAAATGTTCAAATTAATATAATATTGAACAGAAATCAATTTGATAAAGTTTGTTTTTTAGATTATTCTATCTTTGAAGTTAAAATTATTGTGAATTTTTTTCTGAAAGCCAACATTTCAAGCCATAGTAGTCCGGCATTTTTCACCCCAGTAGCCATACTTGGACTTGGCATTTAAACGTCGGGCAGACACTGTCGACCTGAGGGTTAAGATATTCTTTTCCAATTCCTTAATTCTGAACCAGTACTTCAATACTCTTCATACAATTTTAGCTTTTTTACCAATTCTCCCCAGGTCCACTTGTGCAACACCATTGTGAGTGGATCAGTGACACTTCAGTGTCAACAATCCATTCATAAAATATTTATACTAAGCTTGTATACTATCAAAGAACTATCAACTAATATTTGTTTTTCCTTAGGTTCCCCAGCACGTCAACAATAGCACATGCTTCTAGTCCTCTCTTATTAACTGCTGGACTAATAACCATGTACTGCAGTAATCAGTTCCTTGGTTAAAATAATAATTCTGTGCATTCAGTGTTTCACACAAATTACTTTTCTTTCAAGCACCAAGCATGGAATGTGAGTACAGAAGGAATGACACATCTTTAGATTATTATTATTCTAAGATCTTGTGTATATTGTACGTGCAAATTCATTATCTTGTCTTCACTGACCAAGCTGAGTTGAAGCTTCAGTTTATTAACTGGTTATTCACAGGCAGTAATAAGTGTATGAGTGCCCACCTTGGTAGCGCGATGGTTAGCGTGTCTGCCTCATGTTCAAGAGGTCGCGAGTTCGAATCTCGCTTAGGTTAAGTTATCCGGGTAAGGTTTTTTCCTGAGGTTTTCCCTTATCCTGAGAAGACGAATGTCACGTAACTTAAAGCTCCATGGACCTCGAGCTCATGTGAGTATCATTTCACCCATTTCATTACTTCACCATCCAATATGACATTAGGTTGAAGGACGTTAATAAAAAAAGTGCATGAGTGTTTATTGCGTAAGCATAAGCAACCATGCAGAATGGTAGAATCCACGAGTTCTTCTAACCTCGGAAACCCTTGCAGTGACAAGAAACAAATAATACTGCATGTTGTTATTTTAGATGGTAATTGTTATCGGTTGGAGAATTTAATGTCCATGGTAGCTCAGTGGTTAGAGTAGCCACACGTGAAGCAGAAGATCTGTGGTTAAAATCGCAGCTATGGTACTGAATTTTTCAGTCCTGATTCTACCTCTGCATGTTTTCAACGTACTTGCAAAAATTGTTTTCTACCAGTAAGGCAAATTGAGAAACTCACAGGTGTTGGTATAAATAGTTTAGGGAAATCACAAAGAGAAACAAAAACAACGTGTTTGTTAACAACTCCAGACAAGAAGAGAAATAGAGAAAAACCTATACAAAGTTTGGCGTCACACAACAGTAAGCAGTCAAAGACAAGCATTTGTACACAGTTAAATACTGTTTATACATTTGTTGCATGTTTCCAACACTTAAACTTCAAGAGTCATGCACGAGTTCTTTAGGTTATGACGTCTCTGTACTATATAAACCACATTTACGGTGGGAACGTCAGCCAAACAACAAGAAGGAAATGTGGATGAGTGTGTTGGGGTGTGCTTACATCCCATGTAAGCTTATAAAAAACAAATATTAGTTTTAAGTTTTACATCATGTTATTTATAGATTTATTGTACTTTCCTTTTCATATAAATGCTCACATCTTTTACATATTAATTTTCTGCTTTTATCTAGGTACAAACGAGAGCCTTTTCCATTTCCTTCTTTAACCTCCCTGTACCTCGCACTCTGGCCTTCTGGGTTCCAGAGAGCATTATCTCGTAATTTCCTAACTTCCCTCCACACCTTTTCCTTCACCCTTCTTTAACTTTTCTACCCCACTTTTCTTCTGCTTTTCTTAGAAAATCTCCCACATTTTTACTGTTCTTTTCCTTATTTCCTGTCAGAATTTCTTTTTGCTACTACTATTTTGCTGGTGTTACCCATATTTCTTTCCTCCATGTATCTAAATCAGATGTATGCTTTCTTCTTTCCCACATAATTCACATGTCCCTTTTTCTGCTCCTCTTTGACCCATAATGTATATTGCACCGGTTCTGCTCCATGCCATTCCCTCCTTTTCTCCTTTATTGCACTGGTCTACATATTTCTCTCCACCTCACTGCCTTTTAATTTATCTATAAAATGTAACTGACTTTGTTTTCTAAACTACCCCATACCTCTTATTTAGCTGTATCCTCCACTTTAGTTCTCACCTTCTTTCAAAAACCTTTGTTTCCTTCCCCTTTTCTCCATATATCTCCTATCCCTATTTTTTATACTTTTGCTTTTATCCTTGTTCACCATTTGTTTTTATTTTTCATATCCCTTTATTGCACCATTCATCTCTTTGGTATCTACTCAGCCTCCATTTTATGCACTTGTACCAGAATGTTAGTAATCTTTCCACTATTACCCAGTTTCTCCTTGTTGTTCCCAATAGCTTTATTTATTGATCCTGTAAATCATCTATTACACTAGCAGTGCCAATGATATAGGACACGTCAAAACATTGAGTATATATACAGTTCTCTTACAATTAAAGTTACAAAATATAACTAATAAAACTAGTAAGAGGTACAGAATTAACTTATAAATCAGTAACATTACAATAAATACAGAAATACATATATAGTTCTAAGTAACCAAAATATAGTATGTATCATTTTTCAATAACTGCTTTAACATCCATGTATTTTCCTAATGTACCTGGTTATAAAATTCCTCCACTGAATTAAAACAGTGGTCAAGCAAATATGCCAGCAAAGCTGATTTAAAATTAGAGGAATTATTTAGTAACTTTATGCTGCTAGGAAGAGTGTTCCGCCATTGCCACCTCTCTAGGTGCTGACTGGGGTAGTCCGTGCACTTCCTTACAAAATGGCCTAAATCTTTGCTCATTTTCTCTTCCCCATACTTCAATTGCATGCATCATTTTTGCTTCTACCACTGCCTCATATATCTGTTCTAGCCATTTTGTTGACATTTCTAAGTTATATTTACATAACTTAGTTGCATTTATTTATGCCAACAAACTTACTGTTGGTGTTTTTAAACACACAAGCCGTGTGTGGGCAATGTTTCAGAGGTAGAACTGGAACTTAAAAATTCAATGGCTTTGTGGTTTACTAGGAGAAATACGAACTGGTTTGAGAATTCAATGCCATTCTGGCAGATTGTCACAGTAGCTCAATGGTTAGAGCAGTCACCTGGTAAGTGGAAGGTCTGTGGTTCAAATCCCAGCAGTGGCATTGAATTTTTAAGTTCCAGTTCTACCTCTCATATATTTACATATTCTTAACCCTGCCATTGCCATTAGCTTCCTACTATGAGGGCCCCCATGCTCAACCTTACACCCAGGTAATCAAATTCTTTTACCACATCGGGTTCCTCCCACCCAAATACCATTTTTCTTCTCTTTTTACGAGGGTGGTCTGAAAAGTTTCTGATCTCAACATGAAGATGGCAGCACTCGTAAATAGAAGCTAGTGAATTTCGCTGCTTATCTGTTGACAGTTACTCACCAAAGTTTCAGCCATTTTGGATGCTCAGTTGTTATGTAACAGTTATTTGAGTGAGTTGATGCGAGTGTTTTTATGAAAATAGGCAAAATTGAGTATCGCACTGTCTTAAATATTTGCTTTTGAAAGACAATATGCATACACAAATCAAAGATGAGTTGAATTCTGTGTATGGAGACTCTGCACCATCATTTACCACAGTGAAGTTTTGGGCAGCTGAATTTAAACATGGCCGTAAGAGCTTGGGAGATGAACATTCGGGACGTCCAAAAACTGCAACTACCGACAAAAACATTGCCAAAGTTTACCAAATGGTGCTAGACGACCGCCGAATGAGAGGGATAGCAGAGGCTATGAACATCTCAAAAGAACGTGTTTGTCACATATTAAATCACCATTTAGACATGAGAAAGCTGTCTGCACGTTGGGTGCTGCGTTTGCTCACGTTAGACCAAAAACATGTTCGAATGAACATTTCCAACACTGTTGGCACAGTTTAGGCGCAATAAATCCCAGTTTTGGTGCCGATTAATTACTGTAGATGAAACTTGGGATACACCATTATATGCCCGAAACAAAAATACAGTCCAAAAAGTGGACTGCAAAGGGGGAACCGGCTCCAAAAAAAGCAAAAACTGTTTTTTTCAGCTGGAAAAGTGATGGCAACTGTTTTCTGGGATAGTCATGGAGTTATTTCAATTGATTATCTTTAAAAAGGAAAAACCATTACAGGAGCATACTATGCATTATTACTTGACAAGCTGAAGGCAGAACTTGCAGAAAAACGGCCACATATGCAGAAAAAGAAAATCCTGTTTCACCAAGACAATGCACTGTCTCGAACCACAGCGGTTGCAATGGCGAAAATCCACGAATCATGGTTTGAACTGCTTGACAATCCACCTTACTCACCAGATCTAACTCCAAGAGACTTCTTTTTGTTCCCTCATCTGAAAATTGCGCTCAGAGGACAGAGATTTTCGTCAAATGAAGAGGCAATCACCTTCGTGAACAATTATTTGCAGAGAAAAATGCTGAGTACTATTTGGACGGGTTACAGAGATGGAAGCATCGCTGGGAGAAGTGTGTAGAGTTACAAGGAGAGTATGTTGAAAAATTAAAAAAAAAAATTTCTGAAAAAATGTCTTGTATCATTATTAGGTAGGAAACTTTTCAGACCACCCTCGTAGGTTTGTTCCTGCTTTAAAAAGTTATGTTTTTAATTTTTTCTTTCCAAATTATGCAACTCATCGCTAAGGAAACTAATACGTATAATTTTCTTTGCGAGAAGCTACCACCCTCCCCCCATTCTCGTTTGCAGTCCTGAAACCACACACAAAGAACTTTACATTTTCTTGGGACTGCTGATAGCCAGGATAAAGAAACTGACAGCCACGCAGAATACTGGTCAACAGAACCTCTAATTGCAGAGTACACATAAATTTGGCCACTCGGACTACTTCATTTCAATGACAATGACACACAGACTCAAGAAGACAGGCTACACAAACTGAAACCTATTGTTCACCATTTGGGACTCAGTTTTAGTGCTTGTTTCGCTCCTTTTCAAAAAAATAATGGGATGGGGTAGCTCAGAGTCTTTCTACTATTTTTTTTTCTTCAATTTCTTCTTATTGTATAGATGTAAGACAAATATTCACATTCAGAACAAATTTATACTGTGAACTTCCAACAACCCTGATTATAAATGCTCTAATTTTTACTATGATATTTCTATTTTTAGTAGTATCAGTGCATAGTTATTAGTGACTGGCAAATATTCCGGTTCAAAATAAATTTAGTAAAATGAACTTTGGATAATCCTATTACAATTACTTTCATTTTCACTGTGACACTTCTATGTGGTAGTGTTTTAAATTATGGTGCTGAGTTTTTAATAATTATACTTTGAGTTGAGCTATGAGATTCTTTTTTCTATCCCAGGGCGTGGTACAGGGTGAAATGAACGAACACAGGATATAACTTCACTATATCACTTTGATTTACACTTTTTTCGTCGAATATTACACTCGTTACAATTAGATTAACTTTCGTTGCACCTGTATATACTTTCTTGATAGTCTTTTCACTTTATTAGGTATTTTAGATCCACATCTACGCACGTTACAAAAACATGTCTTCACTTTCCGAGCTCGGAGACGCTAATAATGAAAAAGTTGGCACTTCTTTACATAATGCTTTTGTATTCATACACGTATATGCTCATTTTGCTGCGAAGTACACTTTGAAACCCTCCTACGCTAAATAGTTCCTGTAATGTCAGGGAAGCGATCTTTATCTATCCTCCCTACACTTTTGACATTAAATATATATGGTTCTTATATTTATACATATTAAATTTGAACATGCAAATTAACATTTATGACATTTTTGAACTCTTATTTGTAACAATTGAGAAAATAGCAATACGTTTTCATTACTCAACTAATCCTTACCAACATGAAAAATAAACTTAATTTGTAACAAATATTTACATAAATGCTTTCCTTTCAGGGTCTAACCATATATTCTGTCTCACTTATTAGTAGGGCTCGGAAGTTGATGAAACATCATTTTTCTGAGGTATCACAGAGAATGCAGGATGAGATATAAACTAGTTTTCCTTAACCTCTCAAGGGATATGGACGTGAAATCACGTCCATTTAAAATGACGGATAAGCGATATGGGCGTGTATACACGTCCTGTGCATTTGTGCATTTAACCCCTATTTATCCCTTATCCAACTCAACTTATATTAATTTTCCCTTTATGAAACATTTTAGTAAAGTCTATATACTTTATTGGCTTACCTTAATATGTTCTTTCTGCAGTGATTTACCTCAAAACAGGGATAAACACATAAGGGTAGGTACATTTCCACATTCGCAAATTCCCTTCTTGCGGCACACGAAACACTTTCGAGATGGGCGGGACTTGTTTGCTGTTGGTGGTATCCTTTTAGGATAATGTTTTCCTTGAAGTCTGAGGGGTGCAGGGGTTTTGGATTTTCAACCCCCAACGTGGTATTGTTCAATTAGGCTGCGAGCTATTTATAGTCGGAAGTCAAGGTCGGTCATTGTCCTGTGTGGGTTTAGAGAGCTGTCCAAATCACCAAACAATTGTATATGGTTATATCCAGTTGGTGCAAAAACACCTTTTTATGCCACTTCTCCCTTCAGCTACAAGCAGGAAAGTATACGTATGTATTTCAACAAAGAAAGGCACGGACTCCACTAAGTTACAAAACTCGCGTAAGCGAAAGTACAATGTTGCTCTATTCTGATGATTCAAGAGACCACGCATACAGTAGGGCTTTATTACACAGTATGCTGACACATAAGCCACACATACAATGGGTGTTTCTTTACTGTTTCTTTCCGAGAACTTATATTAGATGCGTTCGACAGAGCAAAGTTGACTTTTCACCACAGTGAAACAAAATTGTGCCATTTCAACGTTTTGTAAATGCAACTCAACTTTGCTGATGACGTACATTTATACTGCAAATAACGAGTTTTATACCAGTTTTTGTTTCATTAAAATAACTTAATATTTACACAAAATACAGCTGTGTATATCCGATGCACTTTAAATGCCCTGCGCTGGATATTGGGTAGTCTCGGCTCGCGGACGTTTTAAATGGCCATCGCTCAAGAGGTTAAACACGAACCAATATAGCCTAATTTTATTTTCCATATTTTTGCATTTTTAATGTATAGTGATCATTTTTAAGGAAATCTTCCAGTTTTTGCTGCATTTTTCCCCCCTTTGTTACTTTTAAACAAAATTTTTTACTATACAATGAAGATGTGGTTAGTTTATTGAATTCTACTGTGTTTTCTTACGATAGCATTTATATGTCTATAAATATTATTTTATCATGATAGTTAAATGTGCATGGGCTGGATAAATTTGGTTTTGTTATCAAAACATTGGCCATTTTTAAGTACTTTAATGAGAAAATATCAAAAATGCAAGGTGATTTTTTAGAAAAAATAACGTCATTCTTTTCTCCATTTTAAGGACATTTTATAGGTCATTTTTCATAGATTTTTAGGTCATCAACTTCCGAGCCCTAGTTATTAGTGATTGATAATAATGAAGGAATGAATTATTTATTTATGCTCAAAACAATACAATTAAACCAACTTATAACAAAATAAATACATCGAAAACATATCTACAATACCCTTACTTTCAATTTTACAATATTTTTCCTACCTTGTGAGTTGCGAATTTTATTCTTTGGCCCACCATACATTTAAACTCCCTGGTTATTTATGTATGGTTGGGCCCTTCCTGGTCCACATTATTTCTATTCAGTTTCCTATACCATATTCCCTTATTCTTGCCATAAATTCCCCCAATAGCTTCATATTGGCTTCCCTTCTTAGCTTCATTATCTTAATCTTATTTACTTCTTTATTATTCCTGCCCCATTTCTTTGGCAAAAATCGTTCCCTCCACAACCTTGTTTCTTCACATTCTAATATGTAGTGAAAATCACTATCCTGTGCTCCCCACACAAAGGGCATATATCCAAGCTTACGCCCTTTCTCATCCCTCTTAATCTATGTATACCTATATAATCTAGTCCATGCCCAACCTGTTACATACATCCACATACTTTTCTCTACCCCACTCCTCCTTTAGTTGACCATATAATGCTAAAGTTTTCTTTTTCCGAAGACTTTGAAATAATTCCTGTCTCCCTATAGCCTCCACCCTCTTCCTTACCTCTTTCCAAAAACCTCTAGCCAATCGCTCTCTCTCCTCCCATAGATTCCCCATTCCAATTTCCTGTAGAGTTCTCTTCAATCCCTGAACCCAATTCATCCCATTAGGGGCTCTTTCCTGCATTATTAAACATTGCATCAATATATTTTGATCTAGCATTAATCTTAATCTATAACAATATTTAGATATCCTTTCCACAATCATTCCCTTACTACCCAACCTTCCCATTTCCATCATTACTGCACCATTTGGTGCTGATATAGGTAATTCCAGTATGTACCTGTTTGCAAAATAATCTATTTACTCTATCCAGCTCATCCCAACCCTCCTCACTTCCCCAAATCTCTATGCCATAGGACATGTTTGCTTCCACCACCATTGTATATATTCTCTCCAGTCACTTGGCTTGTATTCCTGGTATCTTTTGTAAACATAGTCTTATAGCATTCATTGCCATTTTTCCCTTAGCTAAAGCATTAACCTTTTGATCATTCCATCTCCCATTACTACTCAATCTCACTCCTAAATAGTCGAATTTCCTCACCACTTGCAGCTCCTCCCCTCCCACATTCCACTTTTCCTACCTCTTCAATTTACTTCCTCTTTTGAAAACCATTACCTTTGACTTTTAGTGATTGATGTTACCCATTACAATAATTACCTATGTCTAAATTAATGGCCCCTGTGGACAACCCTAACTTCTGAAATTAAAGTTTTCTTAAAAAGTGGATTATCTACATCAGTCTACAGTCTCCTAGGTCAATGTCTCATTACATTTATATTCTTTTTGCATGTTACTGTGTGACTAGAAAGCATTTTAAATTTCAAAAATGTGTCAGCAAGGAGGGGCCATCAAGTGGAAAATATCTCAGCAGTGAAAGGGTTAATAGATGAGTCCAGTCACTGATAGTTGAAAGTTGCTATTTCGGCCACCACTCCTTCCCAACTATAAAAGGTGGAAAGAATTAGCAGATAGGAACTAAGTCTGATGAAGAACCCAACTAAACAGAAACTGCTGTCTCCAAATGGTGAATGACCTGATCTCTGTAACATGTGTGAAAGCATACAGAGACTGACATAAGTATTCAAACATAAACATGTAAATGTAAACACAAGCTGTCAATAACTAACTCGCGGTACACCAAAATAACCCTGGTAAAGACTACTTGAAAGTAACGCAATAGCAGCACTATTCCTGAAACTCTGAGTAAACATGCTTCTGTTGCAACATGGCATTTGTTTGTATTAGTCGCAGGAGATATGAACATCAGGTTATCACGGAAGGATACAAAGTGCAGATCTAAGACCGGAGGGAGTATAGTTGGTGATTAAATTTTCCAAACTTACACCCTATATAAAGATAAGTGGAGCCTACTGTCTCTATATTATTTGCTAGATTAGTAGATATAAACATAATTGTTAGTTCTGTAATTTTATAGGTGTGCAAAGAAAGTATACATAAATGACTGTTACAAAATAAACTTGGGTTCTCAATTTAATATACTCGTATATTTAAACCAAAACAGTGAGTCAATAACACTAAACAACATTTACTTATATTTTGCTAAAACATGTTTCGAAGTCTTTCCTTCATTATCAACCGGACATCGACTGGTTCTCCCTGGTATGGATGGCACATATACTCATGTATACTCATGAAAAGCAACTGAAAATTATTTCCACTACGAGAAAGAAAGAAAATAGCTATCATCTGGACAATAAGTATTTGAAAAGATAACAGCTAGTGTCTAGTTATCCTGTCTCTTTGAATTACTGCTGATAAGTCATTTGGGCATTGTTCTGTACACAAGGTCTGCGAAACCCTGATGGATTTAAGCCAAGCACGGTTGCATGAGCCGACCTTGAACCCTGGCGCACATAAGTGAATTTTTTCCCACCCGTTGACAGCATCAGTTACTGACAAGCAGTAGTGTGTAGTGCTCATGCTGGTTTTTCATTGCCAGAAACTGGGCAACAGACAGGTGGTTCATTCAGAAGATCCAGGTGCCTTTCGCTGTTGATGTTATGGGCATCCACACAACCAGTTTAAAGACAAAGTTGCTTTTGCTTTGCTGCCAGCAGTTTCAGCACACATTTTGCAGCCACTCTCTTCATGGCCAAATCTTCGGTCACAATGGAATGTACCAAAAAAGTGCTGATGGCCACCTCTTCCACAATTTCTTGGATAGTCCAACAACGATGGTCCCACATCACCACAGTGTTCACTTTGGCAATGTCCTGATCATTTCTGCACATTGGTGGTCAACTGAAGCCTGGCTTACTCTCCATCCATGTTGTTGTTAGCTAATGCCGGATTTCTGACAATGAAGTCATTAAACTTCTTGCTCTCCAATATTTTTCACTGCTGGATGGGGCACTAGAAGTGGCTGGGCATATTTGAAGGTGGTTTTGATCCATTTCCTCTTGCAGATCACATAGAGGACAGTGTGATGAAGAATATATCCCAATTCTGTTCAAATGCTTTGCCAGATAATCATGTCCTGTAATCAACCTGAAGGTTGCAACTGCCGTTTTTCGAGGATACTCAGGAATTACTGTATGAATGCTTGGTAGTTCCCATCTTTTATTTTTTAATTTTTCATAGTAATATTTTGCAACAATTTTTTTGAATTCACAGTTGACTAATCCTTTAGCTGCATAAAATGGTAGATTAACTGTAGATTTCTGTACACTGCCAAAACATAAAAATATGGTGCTCTCTAAAAAGGGGTTACTATTATTGCTAATTTCTCTTCAATATCAAATTACGAAATATGACTCAAGGGGTAAAATATTCCAGAGTTAAAATAGTCCCCCATTCAGATCTCTGGGCGAGGACTACTACTCGAGAACCAAAACATTATATTAATAGACCTCCATCCATGTGCGGCCATCCTAAACCAATTGTACACCTCCTTAATCTGTGTGATGCCTACAGCATTGTCACCAAAAGTCATGAGTCTTCAGAATGGTTTCACCTCGCTGTCGCCCAGTTTCTGGCAAAATTTGATGCATTAGCCCTACTCCAGTCATTCTGTCATTTCCCTTGCAATGAAAAACGGACGCTCTAACCACTGAGCTATTGTGACAAACTGCCAGAATGGCATCAAATTCTCAAGTTAGTTCGTATTTCTCCTGGTAAACCACAAAGGCAGTCTCACATCAGCGTCCGCCCGGCAAGCGGAAGGTCTGTGGTTCAAATCCCAGTTGTGGCATTGAATTTTTAAGTTCCAGTTCTACCTCTTAAACTTTGCCCACACACGGCTTGTGTGTTTAAAAACACCAACAGTAAGTTTGTTGGCATAAATAAATAAATAATAATTACCATGTGAAGGTTATTTAATCCTGGGATATAAAGTACTTGCAATAGTAAGTCACCATTGGGGTAATTGTCTCTGATGTGAGACTGCCTTTGTGGTTTACCAGGAGAAATACGAACTAACTTGAGAATTTGATGCCATTCTGGCAGTTTGTCACAATAGCTCAGTGGTTAGAGCGTCCGCCCGGCAAGCGGAAGGTCTGTGGTTCAAATCCCAGTTGTGGCATTGAATTTTTAAGTTCCAGTTCTACCTCTTAGTATACTAAAGGTTTATTATGCATTTGTACATTCACACCTAAATTATGGGATTATTTTACGGGGAGCAGCGGGTAAGAAAAATATACTGAGAATATGTAGGCTACAGAAAAAAGCAATTCAAATAATGGAAAAACTGCATAGGGAACAATCGTGTAAAAGCAGCTTTAAAAAACTAAAAATCCTCACAGTACCATGCTTATATATATTTGAATGTCTTAAGCACGCAATAAGATATCACACTGAAGAAAAAAATAGGAATATGCATGGGCATAACACGAGAACAAAACAGAACTACTTTAGAAATAGGCTAAGGGGATCACTAACTTCCGAAAGTATTGAAAGTGTTGCAAAAGACCACCCAATCAAAGAAGTACATGAAGAAGTGAAGAAAATTAATACAATAAAGACTTACCTGATTAAAAATGCTTTCTACTCAATCGAAGAATACAAAATGAAACAAAATCTTGAGCCGTAACCTGGTTATAAAACATTAATCTTCTGAAATTTGTGTTAAATTAATTTTAGGTATTTAGTAAATTCTAGGTATCTATATCTGCTCAGCTTTGTACTTAAAATTACTTACCTAATCAATAATGTGCATATATGTTCCTAACTTGTGTAAAATTACATGATTAATAGATAATGTAAATATGTTTTCTATTTTATATAAACTTGACGATGCTTTGTAAAAATGTTGCAAATGGCAGAATAAAACTGAAAACTGATTAATTAATTAATCAATCAATCTGTGGACGTACTGCTCATGTTTGCGTGATTTTGTCTTGAATTCTTTTAGAGCAGTTATAGTTACTGTTGTTAATTTTGTGTTCACTACAAAGTAGTGCATCTTGTGTATATTACGATATTTTGCGCTTGGAAGTGATTTTATCTAAAAGTGTTATTGCAGAACAAGATTTGTCGAAGGTGAGTAGGTTTATCATATGTTATGTGGTAATGATGTTCAAGCATTATTACCGTTTGAAAGCAAGTTACTTTAACCCTGTGATATGTACGTTGGCAGGACTGCTTTCTGGGATACTTCTATCAGCTGTTTAGTCGAATGTCGGCTATGTTGAACACTTGGGAACAGCCGGCAAACTGTGTCCACTATACATATAGCACCACAGGCGGTGACACTGATGATACATTACTTCCACTTACTAGTGTTTTGCTCCTCACTGTAGCTTTTCTATCTGACCTTATGTCCTTACCTTGGTCATCTCTTGTTCTCTTCCAACCCCGATGCTATTAGGGTTCCCGAGGGCTAGGGAGTCTTCATTTTTCCAACCTTTCCATTTCTCTATAACCTCTTAACCCCTAACATTCTGACCTGTCATGGCATGTAATGCGTCCTCTGATTGGTAATCAAGAGGATATGGTGGGTGAATTTATTTTGATAATTCAGGTCGGTGAGATCCATAAACCAATGACAGCTGTGCTCCTCCAGGCATTCTGGGGGTTGTGAGAGAGTGATGTTACCGCCAAAACGTATTCATTTGTCATAAAAATATCTCAAACATATGGCATTTTAATCAAAATTGTTAGCCATTTTCAAGAACATCAAAATTTCTGAAAAATGTTCCATGTAAAGGGTAGCTTAGAGTGGAGGAATTTTCTTCAAAATCTTTGTGTCACATCCTTGAAGGATATTAAACTTAAATACCAACTTTGGTTTTTGAGTTATGCTGCCCACAGACTGACACAGACACATGGACCCTTTTCTAAAAATGCTTTACTTTTTTTGGATTCAGGGGACCTCAAAACATATATTTCTAGTGAAATCTCAACATCAAATCTTTGGGTGGAGTACAATACTTCCTCAGCTTTAATATATGTAGTAGAGAAAGTAAAATGGGACATGTTACAATAGTTCACTTGCTCTCATTCTCAACCTGATGCTAACCTAAGGAACGTGTGTTGTGTTGGAGATTGCAATGTGGTCATACTCTGGTGTCTTATCCAGGAATTGCTTTCTGAGGCTGTCAATTTTGTCTATATTGGAAAAACAAAATTGGAAACATCTAAAGAACAGCTTAGGAATCTAAAGTAGTGGAAAAATCGCCAGTAGGGGCACATTTTTGGCTAGAAAACCAAAAATTGATCCGGAACCGACATTCTTAAAAAGCTTCTCTAATGCAAGACAACTAACAACCTGGGAGAATATATTCATTCTCAAAAATGATGACCGAGTCTTCAACTTTGAGTTGCCTCAAAGTGACCTCAGCAAGAAATTGCTGGGAAAGACACCAAAAGATGACAGCATGACATCATGTTGCAACAGTCAACATCAGGATGAGAATGGGAGTAAGTGAGCTCTCAAAACATGCCCCATTTTTAATAAGTCATGTAGTTAGACAAATCAGCAGTTGCCACCCACTTTTGGACAAAAAAATCACGACATAAATGCAGAATTGAAACTTCTCAAACACACAAAGGGAAAACAAGAGCTGCCCACATAGGAACAAATCATTTTGAAATATAGTGTTCCATTTCGACACCCCCAATAAAGATATGTTCAGTAAGTTCCTTGAACCACCATCAGAGAAGAAACATCACCAGGGACACAACAGAGAACCAGTTGATGTCTGCTGGATACTGGAGGAAAATAAGCCTCTGGGACATTCTAAAGTATTATCTATTTATGCCAACAAACTTACTGCTGGTGTTTTTAAACACAAGCCATGTGTGGGCAATGTTTGAGAGGTAGAATCAGAACTGAAAAATTCAATGCCACAGCTGGGATTTGAACCACAGACCTTCCACTTGCCATGCAGTTGCTTTAGCCACTAAGCTACTGTGACAACCTGCCAGAATGACATTGAATTCTCCAACCAATTCATATTTCTCCTGGTAGATAAAAAGACAGTCTCACATCAGAGACAAATACTCCAAGGGTGACTTACTATCGTAAGTACTTTATGTCCCAGGATTAAATGACCTACAGATGGTAAATATTTATTTATGCCGACAAACTTACTGCTGGTGCTTTTAAACACACAAGATGGTAATAATCTCAAGGTATTTTATCCCAGAACAAAGTATTTTTGATGGTAAGTCGCCCTTGGGATATTTGTCTCTGATGTGGGACTCTCTTTGCAGTCTACCAGGGAGAAATATGAATTGGTTGGAGAATTCAATTTCATACTGGCAAGTTGTCACAGTAACTCAGTGGTTAGAGCAACTGCATGGCAAGCGGAAGGTCTGTGGTTCAAAGCCGAACTGTGGCACTGAATTTTTCAGTTCCAATTTCTACTGCTCTAAAGTAAGTGTTGTTTAGTGTCACTAATCAACTTACCTTAATTTAATTGATTACAACACTTCCAAGAAAGAAGAAAGTGATGTAGTGTCAGTAAATCCATTACTATCTAGATATTATTACATATTACTGTAAGTAGAATCTTCCGACTAAGTAGTTTAAAATATTATGTTGTTTATAATACACAGAGTTATGTATTATAATATTTGAATACTTCTGTCAGCCTATGTACACATCAGTTCATCTGTAATTATCACTTCAAAGGTTAGGATGGGATTTTAAGGAACAAAAACTGTTGTAATCCTCTTTCACCAGGAGAACTTCCAGACATGCGATAATTTAACTAATTTCCTTTACTTTCCCTGACATTTCTGCAACTCCCTGACTTTCCAGGTCATAGGGGAAAGAATAGTTTGGGGTGGAGAGGTTTATTTCCTTAAAAATCTTTCCCCCCAACAACTGGACCTTTTTCTAAAATTTCTCTTCCAAGATTTAGGAGATGTGAATGTGAAATCATTAATCAAATTCTACCTAACGTACCACTCAGTTCGAACCCTCTTCATTGGTGGAGATATGTCATGGGTTCTAGCTGGACTATAACGTTCCCTGCCACCACCTCCTCTGTACTCGCGGTAGTCTGTTCGTGCTCGGTTGCGGCTGCCCCATGATTCCCTAAAACACCAAATACAATTTAGTATTATCCCACACAACCAGTTTCATTCCTTTTCATCAGCAGCCATACAACACAAACAAGATTTATTCTTAAAAATATACTCAATGCATGTACATATGTGCTTGTGTTATAGAACTTATTGCCTGTTATTAACAGGACAATGTATGATACAAGTCCACATCAACTTCAAGCATAAGAACTTAATATTGTACACACCACACAATTAACATATGAGCATATTGGATACATTTAATGGTATTGTTTTTATTTGGCATATATAGGCAATGTACCACTGTCCCTAAGGCTTGGAATGGGTCCTCACGTAAACATGTGATGCTGTTCACTGCTCTCAACTGTTTACTTCTCATGATATAGAATTTTCTAAGTAAAAACTTACATGAATCTGAATTGTCAGATAGAGGTGCGACACCAGCTCAGGTTCAGAGGTAGTTGTACAAGGTGTGATCAGAAAGTAACGGGCATTTTTATGTTCCTTAAACAATCTTTATTTATTCATCAACATCAACGATCCCCCTCGGATATAATACACTTGTGCCAGCGCTTTTTCCAATCTTGGAAGCATTTGTGGAACTCGCTTTTTGTTATGGTGTTCAGCTCCTTCAGTGATTCTGTTTTTGTCTCCTCAATGGTCGCAAAATGATGTCCGTTTATGGTTCTCTTCAGCCTCGGTAACAGCAGTTGCAGAGGGCCATGTTCGGCGAATACAGTGGCTGAGGCAACATAACTGTCTTGTCTTCTTGTCAGAAAATCATAAACAAGCATTGAGGTGTGAGTGGGAGAATTATCGTGATGCAATTTCCACAAGTGGTTTTACCACAAATCTGGTCTTTTTTTTTTATTGCTTCATGCAAACGCCGCATAACTTCCAGGTAGTATTGACCGTACAACCATATGCCAGGAACTAACAATGTACTATCCCATTGTAATCTAAGAAAACAGACCTTCACATGTGATCAAACTTTTTTCAGTCAGTTTACATTGGGATGATTGGGCCTTGGTTTCGACATCATACACATATACCCATTTTTTGTCACCTGTTATAACTTTCTTTAGAAGTTCTGATTCGTTGTCGACATCATTAATTAATTCCTGAGCAGTGACCTTGTGACATCGCTCTTGGTTGAAATTCAACAATTTCTGAACAAACTTTGCTCCCCCATGTTTCATGCCCAGGCTGCGGTAAGGCCTTTGATAATAACAACCCTTCAATTTCTTTCATAAAGACTTGAAGGAACCAACTTGATCAATGGCCTACAGTCCAATCCCAAACCTTCTCATGGTGCAGCTGTTGGTAATCAAACATACGTTTGATGAACGAAAGGGAAGGGCTACTCAACAAAAGCGCTGGTCAGCATGGTGAGATAATGACCAAATTGGTATTACTTCCTTTACATTAAACCAACTCCCTCTCTAAACTTTTCTAGCCTCCCTTGGCTAAACTCTTGATCCATTTTCAGACCCCGAGGTATTTGAGGCCAAAAGGATCTATTCATTACCTATCTTCTCTACCTGTTCACACTCTTCAAATATAATGCTGGCCTGTTACAACATTCGAAAACATTCCCAAGTGTCCTAGAAGGGAAAGTTGATGACTCTGATACCTCAGCAAGGTTCAACAAACCCATAGATCAACAGATCTCCAAGTACACTAAGGGTTGTGAATGAATGAGTGAGTGAGTGAGTGAGTTGGGTTTAAGGGCCTGTCGACAACTAGGTCATCAGGGCCCGTGAATGGATGAAATAGCCACCAAAACATTACAAAATTATGCCCATATAAATTAGCTATTGATTACCCACAATGAAGAAATGGGCTACAATCATCTTCAAAAATGTCCATCAGTTCTCAATATACAAAATGACTGAAAAATATTGGAGTGGCCTCATTGTCAACTGTTGGATATTAGAGAACAACAGCATTTCATGCCCAAAACATCCAAAAAAATTGTTTGGCATGAGCCAAAGGATAAGCCAACATTATCTGCAGCCTCTCTGATAGTGATTTGCTGATTTTCCAGAACCATTCTCTTTACTTCTTCCACATTCTCGTCAGTCATTGATGTGCTAGGGCATCCAGGGCAGTCGTCAACATCCTCTCAACCCTATACCACTCATAAACTCTTGTCTTACTCATAGCAGATTCACCAAAAGACACAGTCAACATTTCGAATGCGGTGCTGCATTTTATTCCATTTTTAAGGCAAAATTTAATGCAAATTCTTTGATCCATATTTTTCAAAAGCAAAAATTAGCAGAACACTCGCAAATACATATAGCCTTTTCAACTGTCAACAATAAACTAAATATTTAAAAACAGCTGAAAATGCAAACATATATCAGGAACATATGTACCATCAAAATAAAAAGAAGTTTTGAAAATCTGACGTATAAAGCCTGCAAAATTTGAAAGTTCCTCTCCAGGCACGATATTAAAACATTCTTTACAGCCCCCAAGAAAATTTGGACAATATTTAAGACCAGTTAAGGACCCTGCAGGACTCAAGGTTCCGGGAGTCTACAGTATACCATGTGAATGCGGAAAGGTATATGTCGGCTAAACCGGACAGACCACTGAGAGATGCAAGGAGCATAAACAAAACATCAGACTCCTACAACCTGAAAAATCAGCTCTGGCACAACACAGTATTGATAATGTACACAGAATAAAGTTTGATGACCGCTCCGACAAATACTCTGATCGACTTATCAAGGAGTCCATAGAAATCAAATTACATCCATCGAATTTTAACAGAGACTCCGGACGCAAACTAAGCATGACTTGAGCACCAGCCATCAAACATACCATCATAGACAATTCAAGCAGATCAGAACGGCTGACTGGCATTACAAAAAAACCAAGGAGGCCCACCCCACCTTAAGCAAGCAGCCAACCACTGGTCTCTACTCTCATTGCCCAAGACCTACCTGGCTCCGCCAGGTATATATATATATATTTGTATATATACCAGCATGATTTTTACCCTGGCATTTGTTCCTGATGAAGGCCATGGAGAATCAAACGGTTGAAAGCTTGAGTTTTATAAATTTGACGCGGCTTATCGCCCGAGAATCAATTATTAGTAACATTCACTGCGAAATTTTTAAATCTTATATAAAAAATTCCTGTTACTTTTTGATCACGCCTTGTATTACTTGAAGAGTCATCCAGGTCTATAGTTGAACCACTTGCCTTTTGGCTTTTCCATTTCAGAGTTTTTGAGTTTCTATCTGTTTAATTTCCATTCTCACATTATGAACGCTTCACAGATAGCTACTCCTGGCGTCAACTCAGTTACCTCTAACAGTCAGGGTGTCATAATGTTGAAACAAAAAGTTGAACACATTTAATAAAACTGTCTTTTAGAGCCTTGCCAATTTTCTCTCTCTCTACACTACTCTGAACATTACTGAGACAATGGGTGCCACAACATTGGCTTGCTGCAATACAAAACAAATTTAGTCAACTACCAAAAACCATGTGACAATAAATAGAAGTAAAACACTCAAGCTCATATTTAAATACTTTGAAAGTTGAATTAATGCGCTTATTAACAGTTATGTATAAAATAAGCAATAACATATGCAATGTAGTGACAAGCTATTTTCACTTTTACAAAGAATTGTGCTGCTGTTTAATGTTGACATCTGGACCCATTCTAAGGATATATGCAGAACTTCTGTGGAGGTTGAGTCAGTTCCCACTTGTGAACAAAAGGATCATTCTCATCTGGGATAAGAGCACAGCATTGCAACATTACTGACCCATTTTCACCGGTAAACAACAAAGCATTCTAAATTCATTTTGATGACATATCCCACAGACAACCTACAATCTTGTAGGCAGTTTGAGTAAATAGCTTCAGTTTCTCACTGAATACCGTAATTAGTTTGAAGCATTGGTTCCTTAGTTGTGATGCAATTACATAATAACCTTCATACAGGAAACAAAAGGTTGCAGGGTTTGGACTATAGGAAGTGGGAGGGGGTAAGTCTGTCACCTGATCACAACACAGAGAAGGCCAGGTACAGTCGATATACAAACATTGTAGATAACATTGTTGCATAACTTACATTCAAATTTGTCACCATTTGCAGTAAAATATTCACTCCCAAATTCGTGTGAAGTTCAGCAATATGTGAATACTTTGATTTTTGTGCTGCAAGCATTTTACTGTGTGGAACCAGTGAACACATGAGAGAGACTATGCACTGTAGGCAGTATGATTTGTGCTGTCACTGTACTTGTGCAATGATGTCACACTCTGCCCTTGTAAGCTAGCTTGTGACCGCTTCATTTTGCGATAGCTGTATAAAGCTTCTGGCCCTAATAACTATTCGTTTATCTAAATTTTAATGGAGCTAAGCATGAACTTAAATTATACTCGCATTTAATTTCAAGAATTTGCAGCAAACCTAAGATAAGTGAAGCTTAT
Organism: Tenodera sinensis; assembly: GCA_030765045.1. Taxonomy (NCBI): domain Eukaryota; kingdom Metazoa; phylum Arthropoda; class Insecta; order Mantodea; family Mantidae; genus Tenodera; species Tenodera sinensis. Next base: position 386,608,686 of record CM060964.1, read on the forward strand.
AGTCTCTAAATGTTTCTTATATTTGTATTACTTCACTGTTAATAGCCTCAGTTTTTCATTGGCTATGTAGAGAAAATGTTGTCAAGATCCTAGATGCAGCCGGTAGTCCAGACCAGTCGCACCTATAGCTTCTCTGCATATTAATATATCATAAAAAGCTTCCAGATATAGTAAATTATTTAAAACACTGCTGTTGAACATGTGTTCTTATGTACTTCATAAATAATTTGGAATAAAATTATACATGATATTGAAATTTGAATTACCGATTTAAAAATCTTGCCTTTGAAATCCACACAACTCTGCATATGCAAGAGCTCATTATAATTTCTGCTAAAAGAATCGCCACAAGGTGTTTTTCAGAAAATCAACAGTTTCGAAAATTTTGAAAATGTTCTGTGTCAAGGTTAAATTCGGCTGGGGGGATTTTCTTGAGTCTTTTTGTGACAATTTGGAATATGCTGAACTTAAATACAGAGTTTGGTATTCAATGTTTTTGAGTTATGCTGTTCACAGATGATGCACACAGGCTTGCTTGCTTGCACACACACATACAGACCATTTTCTAAAATGTTTTTTCTGGATTCCCGGTCTCAAAAAACATGCATTTCTGGTGAAATCTCCATTGAACTTTTGGGTGTGATACAACACTTTCTCTATTTATGGTAAATACATAGTACAGAAACTTACTGAAAGAACACATTTTGTCCTTCTGTAACATGGAGAAGTTAAGTGTGGCTCTAGGATCAATGAAGCTAAACCCCAATTTGGGGGAAAAGCATTCATTGTGAATAAATTCACAATTAGGGCTGCTTTTGGTATTTTTAAAAATACTTTTTGCAGTGAAATGTGAATATCAAATCACTGGGTGGAATCAAAACAATTCTTCTATAAGTAAGAGGTGCAGGTGATATCTATACACAGTATATAGAAGTGTCAATTGCACATAAAATGTACAGACAATATATGTATTAAAGTATTTGCAACATATCCAACAAAATTACTAAATTACATAGTGGAAAACGTGTTGTCAGCTAATACTTGGATACACTACGAAGATAGATATCCAACGAAGCAATCTAGCGATCTACAAGCATTAACAATAATGGCTTGGAGTAAACAAAAAACAGGCAAGGTTACTTGCATTCAGTAGTGCGGTTTGCAGGAACCATCCCAACAAGGGATGTCTGGAGTAAACTAAACTTATACGCATTTCTACACAATCTTTATTACCAGACCAATAATCAAGGGGCAAACTTCTTTCTGCACAGTTTACAGTCACTGATAGAAGAAGTCCCTTCCCAGTTCTAAAAATGCACGAAGAGACAACAGATTGGAACAAAGTCTTACGAAAGACTGGTCACAGAAAGATGGACAACCTTGTCTCTATAGTATGTGTTAAAGTAATTATTCATCAGTTCAACTTCCCTGACTTAAGCCGATGTTCCACGGTCCAACCTTTTGGTCCAAAGCATTGTGTATAACAAAAGTGCATTGTCAGACATCAAGAGTTGAATACAATTTTGTTGTATACATTTTCTATCCTATTTTTTGTATCCAGTCTGTTTGTACCCAATGCAATTGAGTTGCATCTAATTTTTTCATCCAACAACATGAAAATAGTCAATCAGCATCAGTAATGTAACAACATGGTAGACTGTGCATGCAACTGTTCTGTATGTATGGCTTTTTGTTTGTGTATTGCATTTATGGTTTTTACAGAACTTGTAGCATTCTAGATATTAAAAACTGAACTCTGAAGGCCACTGTATCCCTCATCTAAGCATCTGAATGCTTAGCCTTTGTTTTTATGAAATGAGCTGAAATCTCCTGTCCATCCATACTAAGATTAAAACTATTACAATTCTTCCTTAGCTCTGTCATGCTTATCTCATATTTGTGTCCTGGTGTGTAATTTTGTCTTTGACATGATGTAAAACATTAAGGAATAAATCTTTTAACTAAGGCTTCACAGGTGATTAGCCGTATCAAGTTTATGAATGTCGAGCTTTCGGCCACTGTAAACTCCATGGCCATCTTCAGGATAAAAAGACTATACTAGTTCTCTGTATATACTAAGGCTTAGTGGTTGTGGTTGTGGCTTGTGTTGCCCTAGTCAATGGGTGATAGGGCCGGCTGTCGTGTGGTATGTTTGCAGTCGGCTGCAGTGTTTTCCTGCGAGTTCGAATTTTGTCCGGGGTCGTTGGTTGCCGTATTTTCCTGGGGAGCCGTACTTTGTCCAGGGTCACTGGAATTGCTGTTATAGGTGTTTTTTATGGCTGTTGTCCATGCAGAGCTTAGTTGAAGTCTGCCGCCTCTATTGTAGTTTGATCTGAATGGCTTCCTTAATGACTCTGTAAAAGCACTTCGAAGTTTATTTTATAGACTTGTTATATACAGTGTTTGGCTACTACTGATTTTTATGGTTGTAGGAGTCTGATACTGCGTTGGTGTTCTTTACACCTTTCTTCTATTGTGCATCCTGTTTGGCCTACATATATCTTTCCACATTCACAAGGAACCCTGTATACTCCTGGGACCTTGAGACTAAGTGGTTCTTTCACCAGCCTAAGATATTCTTGTATATTTTTTGGGGCCGTGAAGGTCTTGATGTTGTACCTCGCGAGTATGCGGGAAACCTTGTTCGAGACAGACCCATAGAAGGGTATATAAGCCTTGTTCTGCCAGCAGGCCATCCCTTGTGCGGGGTGAGATGGGTTCCTCCTATTGTGCTCTATTTTCTTTCTCGCCTCCTTAATGTCGTGATCACTGTATCCATTCTTAAGTAAAGTGTCCTGTAGGTATTGAAGTTCTTGTTGAATCAAGTCCTCGTCTGCAATGTCAAATGCCCGGTGAAACAGAGTGGAAATGACTGTCTTCTTTTGAGAGGAATGGTGGTAGCTAGAGGCGTCCAGATAACGGTTGGTATGTGTGGGCTTCCTATATACTGTGTCCTAAGCTGCTGTCCAGTTTCTTGTGGATAAGAGCATCCAGGAAGGGAAGGGAACTATCGCTTCATCAAAAAAGTTGGACCGTGGGACATCAGCTTTATGCTAATTTTTCAAACACTCCCCTAACTTTCCAGGTCATTGGGAACCGTGGATATATATGTTTACAAAGAAATGACCTGTTGTGTTGAGGTGGTTTCTGGACACACTATCTTGATCCATATAGGATCAATTCACATCAGCACTGATACAAAATGTACAAGAGAAAACACTATTTTGAATGTCATGGAGAGAAGGCTGAAGTGGTCCTCGGTTTCTTCGGAAAGTACAATATGTCCCAAAATAAAGTATATAAAACATTTGCAGTTTCTTTGGAAGCACAGCATATTCCAAATGAAATGCATGTTAATAAAGCCCATTTCCATTTTAAGCAGTTGCAGAAGATTTGCCATTTTCATGTCGAGCAATTTAATTTTTATTCAAGGAAAACTACACTAAGTATGATTATCACAGGGACCAAAATTTTTTTGCAGAAAAGATAGAATTCTGGCTTATTAAGTATACCATTTGGACAGATTTCCAATATTACTTTAACGTGTTTTGAAAGTCACCTGCTCCTATTATCAGAATTAGTCACATAGTAGTACAGTAAAACTTCTTTTATATGTTTCACACTTAGTTTTTTCCCAGCAGTTCCGGCAAAATCCAACAGCATATTGAAGCAAATTATTTTGTTTATACAACTTTCATTAATACAATTTTTATGCTTTTATGTTCATAGCTTACATCCCCCAAGAGCAAAATGCACCATTTACACATTTACGATGGTTTTGTACTTTAAAATCAATATTTGAAGCCGAAACCTTTGACTCACACTGTACATTTCTTGGAAAACATGGCTCAGCATGAAAGTGAGAGAGACCTTGAAGCTATTTGAGCAAAGTTGTGAAATACCAAACTGTACTTGCTTCAGTCATTTGTGCTCTGTGCTTAAGTTGTGATTAACCTCATTAGTGAACGTGGCTGAAAGGAAAACAAAGTGCATTACGATTATTGAAAAATTATTAATTTTGAAGGTAGTGAAAGAAAGTGGCAACATGAAACGCACAGAAATTGCTAAGAAATTAGGATTGCTCCGTCTACTAAAGAGCCGTACCGTAAACCTGTGGATTTGAATGATGCTGTTAGTGCTTTATGGACTATAAAACGTTTTGCGACGTGCCATAACGTTTCTGGGGAAATAATGGCCGAATTGTACCGGTTTGAAAACACTGTTCACGCCGTGGCTGCAGCCTACAAAAACAAGTCAAGATAACGGACTACTTTGTAAGTGACTCAACTTTCTTCATACATATTTATATTTGGGTGCATTTCTCGTTTGTATTGTTTCACATTGCCAATTATAGTTAAACAATCCTATTACGATTTCTTGTGGTTCACTTGTTAATTATAACCCATGTGCTGTATAAATTTTCCTATTTTTATTTATGGACTTTCATTTATTAGTTTTTCACACGTATACGGTTTTTTCCTTTAGTCTCCTGGAGAACATATAAACAAAGTTTTACCGTACACATTTCTTGCTTCAAACTATTTAAATTGGGTTATGTGTTAAGTACATATTTGTTGTAAATATATTACATAAGTGAATCTTTGTGAAAAGAGTTAAATGTGATAGTCAATGTATTTTTGTTTTGAAAAACATTTTACTTTTGTGTAAAATATATGTAGCTCTACAGATTTTTTACTTATTCTGCATTATCTTAAAGAAATCATGTTTCATCTCCTAAACTTATAATTCTTAATCACCTGTGCACCACTGAAGCATCACACAGAAACTCCATCCACCTGTTTAGTCTATGAGATGGATAAATCAACCTTATTGTTTTGTTTACACCAAGCCACCATTAGTTTTCCACAAATGTACAGACATGGCAAAAAGGATTGAGTGCATTAGGAGAGCAGAATATTTTTAAGTTCCATGTCGTGTTGCAGTGTGACTTGCACAAGTCGATATTTCAACATGCAGCTGAGTTTATTGATAGTGTCTGTTCCATAAGTTATCGTCGGACACAAATAAGCTGTGTCTGACAGACAATAACATACAGATCAGAGACTACAAATGAACCCAGCTGTATGTTGGAAATAAAGGCCGGAGGTGTGTGCATTTTTCCACGGGTATACTGCACATGGACTTTACTGTTATTGCTCGTGCATGTAAACAACTGCAGGTAGGTACAGCCTGACCATGAAAACCACCTCACTGCAGCACAACCTACAACCATCATATGAACACTATCACTCCACGTCTGCAGCTCACTGCGAGAAGAAACAAAACAGTCGCATTATACCACACCTTGACCTTGCGTCTGCATACACTTGCAAGGCAATGCTTCACTAGTTCGCACAGTACTACGTTACATTGTTTTCGACTCTTGTTTCTAGTGGCAGTTGTTTGCACATTTGATGGCCATGCTGTACTTATGACGTCATTCATACTCTGAGTCCAGCTAACCTGTATTGCATGCGAGCGCACATCCCTTCGGCCTTTAGCTGAAGCAGTATTTCTACATAAGCCTTCTAAAATGCTTTAATACGAAATTATAGAGGCAGCAGAAAAGCCTACTGATTCCATAAATTGTAAATATAGTTAGTAAAGACTGAGCTCAATTCTTTTTTAAATGGCTTGATTCGGCATTGCAACGGAAATCATGTCTGCAATAATTTGAGTGATTTCTGAGTTTAAAGTGAACTTCAAATGGATATTTATAGTGGTGGAGAAAGATAGAGTGACAGTGCATCAAATAAGTATAAATTCCGCAATGCGGCACTAATAACAGCAAAGATATTGAATTATATAAAAATCTGTAATCCATGTATGCCAACCCATAGCAAGATTTGAAAAGACACCAAGCCATATGACTGCATAATTTGTGCTAATACACTGAATCTGTTCATTTAAAAGTTTAAATAAATTCAATACTTTAAAGTTAATTTTGTTTAGTGATTGACTGATATACTCATTGACCCATACTGCACCTGAGATATATAAAAATTAGACTAAAAGAGTCGTTCATGCTCACCGCTGATATATCGGAGGACAAACTATGCCATTCCTTGCTGCATTGGTGGGAGCGACAAAGTGAGTGGCACGCTGAGCCCCTTTAATAAATACATCATAAAAGCTAGTGGGTAAAACAATTAATAAATACATCGCAGCTGGAAATATTGACTGTGTAAACAGCACTGCCGCACGATGTGGAACTAATGCACTCAACTCATCATCTCCATGGCTGTACCACTACAATTAAATGCAGTATTGTTATAAATGTAAACCGTACCTCATCATTTCTAACTTACCATTGCGTGTGCTAATTATCACAGGTATTTTATATATGATGGGGTATAGTCCCGCTTGTGGCTCGGCCTGTGGTTGGTCATGAGGAACTTGGTGACTTGTGAGTCGGTCACTAGGAAGTCTAAGGTTGTACCCAGGAAGGAACATAGGAACACAATAAAGTTCAAATTAACATGTTACAATAGGTAAGGATCATGTAGGATATTGGCATTACAACTTCAATACGGACAGAAACCAATGTTGTTTTATACTAACTAGTTACCAAATATGTAAAGTAAAACACAGGCAAGTACAGTAGAATCCCGATAGCTCGACCTACAGGCTGATTTTTAAAAGAAGATACACAACATGTCAGCTTCTCCACGTGGAGAGCTGCAGTGTTGTGAATAAGCAGAAAGAAAGTTTACATATGCCCCTCTCTTTAACCCTCAAGACCTGAAACATATAAACAAGCATTCAGGTTTATCTCATGGCAGCAAAAAAATGTAGATATAATCTAGAGTATCTGGGTGACTGAGCTTCGTTCGGCTTTTCTTTTCCTTTTTTTAAGTGTTTTTTTTTTTTCTTGGGGGGGGGGGGGGGGAGGAAGATACTTTAGATAAATTTGAAAAGCAAAATGTTAACTAAATATACATTTTCATTCAGAATTGCTGGAGCCGTTTCCGTGAAAGCTGAAAGCTCTTGACGAGACCTTTAATATCCTGCTTTTTTGTTGAAATTGGCCCATTAACAGAGAAATTATGGCCCAAATAAGGTTTCACATAAAATCACATTTTTTCAGGAATTACACCTATACAGATAAACTTAATAAGCAAAACCCTGTCTGAATACAAAATTTGATCGAAATTGTTAGAGCCGTTCCAAGTTGTGTGGAATATATATACACCCACACACACACACACACACTCTCGCACACACACAAGAATTGCTTGCTTAAATATGTAAGGTTTTAACATGAAATTAAACAAAGTAGGCTAGCAACATGCAACACAACTGGTCAGTTTCTCACAAACAATTAGCATTAACTGACCTGAGCAGTACATGATTTACGAGTCTAACCAATGTGGCAACCTTTGTTTACGTTTCCATAGCAACACCCTTCGCCTCTTACCCTTTACCACCCTGGCTTGGCATCTGTCATGTACCTTCTTTTAAGAATCAAACTGTAACGTGGACTGAGTGTCTGGTTATCAAAATGTCCAGTTTCATGGAATAATGGTTATGTTATTCATAACCTAATACCCAAATTACATAAATGCATGTTCTAGCACAATATAGGAAACAGGAAGGTACAACATATCCTAAAAATTATTACTTATTAGTATGTTCCACTTTGTCTGTTCTTTTTAAGGCATCCAATTTGATTTCCATTGTCATGATAATTTGTCTTTTCTTCTTGTTCAACATTTTCACCAGCACAAACAAACACAACTCTAACAGTAAACCTGAAATCTAAGAAACTATACTGTAACTACAAATATGTAACTTAAAGTTTAGCTTATCATGTACGCACTGGGTAAAGCAATAAGCCTTCAAACCTTCCTAACAAGTGTTTGTGCTGTGTATCCACATTATTAGCAGCAACCTTTCCATTTCGTGACAATGGTCTGCCAGGTTGCTTATCCTCCGGAGTCCTGAGATCACAATATTATACTTAAAATTATTACTTTCTGCTTAATGAGTTTCTATGGGCCAAAATTAAATAAAATTGCAATAAAACATTTTTATGGTGGTAACATTTTAGGGGGGCCTTAAATGACATTTAGACAGCTACTAATTTTCTTATGTGGATCAATGTGTGTTATTAAGTATCACAAGAACAAGAATATCCAAAATGTTAAATGCTTTTTGGGGGGTTGCATTTCAGAGGGGCTTTAGGAGTAGTATAGTATATGATACCTCAAGAATATATTATATTTTTATGGATTTTTTAATCCTATCAATATAAAGTAGATAAGAGAGAAAACAATGAGCGTACAGTGCAGAAGGTATCAAACATGATACCACCAGCCGTCATTAGTTTAACACATTCACAGAGCACGAAAAAATTCTGAAACCTGAGATGTCATTATGATACCATTTTTTTCTTAGCTAGAGTAAACTATGGTACTGCTACCTGCCTACTTTAAATTCTTTATGCTTACTCAGTCCAGTGTTGCAAATTTTTAAATTAAATGTTTTCGGAACATTTCATATCTGTGCACTACAAAAGTTACGCAGTGGGAAACTTTTTTACTATTGAATTTACATCGGGGACGAAGCGAGAGCAAATGTTGAGGAGGGTTAGAGACAGTTTTGAAAATAAACCAAAAGCTTGTAGCCTCATTCTTTTATCCTGTAAAGGCAAACAAAATGTATGCACCTATTCAGCTTAACGGCATCAACAGAAGGCAGCAGTAAAAGTTAACATCAGTTCGTGAAGAAGCATATGTGCTTATACTGTGTGAAACTTGTGAAGTGTTATTACATTATTTAACATTTTCCGTAAATATTTATAGTTATGGAGGGGGAAGCTAGGAACAGACAATATACTGGTAAATTAAGAAGGAACGCCAAATAATTATGAATCTGTTATATTATTTTTCAAGTCAAATGAGTATTAATATGGCAGTAAAAGAAACAGCAAAAGTTATTACTACTTGAAGCAGTAGTGTATAGGATTAAAAAAAAAACCTAATGGAAGGACCTCTAAGAACGCCATGAAAAAGAAAGCAAAAAGGGCAGGACAACATAAAATGCTAGTTAACGCAATAAGATGAAATAGTACAAAGCAGAGTGCGGCCAATTGTTCATTCTTCAGTGTTTGAAAATATTTCACCCTCGTTGAATATAATTTTGTCATAGTATCATCACAGTGATGAGACCCTACGAAATTTCTCAAGGGCCACTCTGAGTCGGTTCTTACATGATTTGCGGTTCAAAGATGAAAGAAGGCATACATATAGTACATGTTGCAATGTTACGTCCCATTTAACGTGCACTGTCTTCTAAGGTTGAGACGAGCTTTAGTAATTATTGCAATCGAGTTTAACATTGAAAAATAAGCAAATTAAAATAAAAAAGGTCGTCGAGTTATCAGGATCCTACTGTACTTGAAATTCTTGTGGATTGCAAAGATAGGTACTTTGTTATATAAGAGCTTTGGCCATCTTCATCACACTATATCTCCAGTTTCTATAGACCACCTGCAACATGTCATTTATTTCAGAAAATAAGGCAAATTTAGGAGACCAAAGTATTTGTAACTTGAAGCCAAATTCATAATGCTAGATTCACTGACTAAAAAATCTGATGTGTTGCACTCACATGACTTTCTCTACTCTTGTACTAACCATTATTACAAACACCTACTCCCTTATCTTCTACGTGTTAGACCAGATAAACATTTTCAGAAATTATCTTATTTCCTTGTAGGTACAAGGGGAATATGGGAATACAGTAGGCTTTGAGCGATAGTCAAATCTTTTAAAGCTTTGAGATTCTGTTCTCTTTGCACAGTTAAGATATAAAAAAAATGAATCACTATCATCCACTTGGCGAAAGTTTTAAGTTTTGAAGAACTCACACAAATAACAAGGAATATCTCAGATATGCTTCACTCTATAAAACATTTTCTTTGGACATAAACTGTGTGTTTTAGCAAGATCTACATTTTTTGTATAGTAAGATTTGGTCTATCTCTTACGGTTTACCAGTTATGCAAAGTCGTCCAGAGTAAATACGACTACAGGGGCTATAGGCAGAAAATTCAAGATATACATTTCATTTGTCATAAAAATATCTGAAACATATGGCATTTTAATCAAAATCGTTATGAGCCATTTTTAAGAAAACAAAAATGTTCAAATAATTTCCCATGTAAAGGGCAGTTTAGGGCGGGGGAATTTTCTTCAAAATCTGTGTGTTGCGTCCTTAAAAGATGTTAAACTTATATACCAACCTTGGTTTTTAACCAACTTCTCGTTTTTGAGTTATGCTGCCCACAGAGCGACAAGACACACTGACACACACAGACCTTTCTCTGAAAACATTTTTTGTTTGTTTCAGGGGGCCTCAAAAGGTATATTCCTGGTGAAATCCTAACATTGAACTTTTGGGTAGAATACAATACTTCCTCTACTTGCTATACGTAGTAGAGAAAGTAAAAAAATGGAAGAGACAGACACCACATTTCCTCTTAGTCTGACACATTTCTTGAATTGTTAACTTCAAATTAATCTATGTACTGAGGATAATGTTTTCAAAGATTATTTACACGTCACATTTGTTATTCATATGGCTGTTTTACAATATATATTTATATAACCAAACTTGACCACAGACAGTAAATGAAGCAAGCTTCCTGATTGGTCACAGATTACAACAAATAGACAATTTTATTAGAACCTAGAGGACCAACAACCAATCAGAGGCTAGCTTACAAAGAGAATAAAAGTGAATCCAAGATATCTCAACTCTGATAACATAACATTGATTTCGATATGAGTACACAGTTATTATTATTTATGCCAACAAACTTACTGCTGGTGTTTTTAAACACACAAGCTGTGTGTGTGTAGGGCAATGTTTGAGAGGTAGAATTGGAACTGAAAAATTTAATGCCACAGCTACGATTTAAATTTTTCAGCTCCGATTCTACCTCACGAACAGATGCATTTGTAAGTTATTCTGGAGAAAATTGATTTTTGTGCCATTGTGATGAAAGTGATATAAAGTGAGTTTAATATTGTGCAAAATTATTTTGTGGGAAGTTTTATTTTAAATTTGTGCAAATATGTCTTGAAACTTAGCACGAGAAGTACCGTGTTTCTCCATACCCTTGTGAATCTTTGCATGTTCCCTATCCTACAGAGGAAACAGCTAATTGAAATACCCCCAAAACCAACTGTGACATTTCCCCCCCATTAAGGTGGTCTGGTTATATTTGGTGATATTCCATCTGTTAGGTTGCATTAGTACTGCCAGCTGTTTGTAAAATATAGCCATGGTAAAGTTACAGCCATAGTTGGTGTTATTGCATCTGTTATGTTGCCACAGAAGCCCTTGAAGAGGTTGCAGAGAAGTCAACCGATACATTTTAAAACAAGATTCTCTTTAGACACCGTATTAACCTTTTACCGCTGTGCGTGTTCGTATGATCACTGTTTACTGCTTTCCATTTAACAACGTTCCAATGCGTCGTCTGCTTCTGTAGAGTATCGCTGGTGGTTTATATCAGCTACAGAATGGTGTGGTATCCCTGTCCACTCATATTGTTGGCTTCTGTAAACAAACATTGTCGTTGTTGCACAACTTTTAGTTATCGCTAGTGTTGTCACAGCTGCAAGATGTCGGTGCGCTTCAAGTAAGTTTCCTATTTCATTTACAATTAGACTTTGATTATGTGATAAACACTTCTAAAGGTCTTTGGCATGATTAGTGCACCTGTTATTCTGAAACACAACAATAGGTTACTGCATATATTTGGCCTAGACCCTTCTAAAGTAAAGCGTGATCATATGAACACGCTAGGCACATGTATATACAGTATATGACTTAGTCCATTTTCACGTTTGTGTTACCTTACACGGCTTAGGCATTGTGCTGCCATAAGAAAACTTATTATTTAGGAAACTATAAACTTGGTATACAGAATATAACTTTCCATGTGTTTTGAACAGAGATATAACTCTCTGGGTAGCCTTAGATATTTTAGACTCAGGTGAACCAATAGGAGACGTTGACAGCATTTTTATAGAGCCTCCAGATACTAACGTCTACCCCAACGAAGATTCTGGAGAAGAGGATGGTGGTGGTGAGATTGATAATCTTACAAGGTGCCAGCTTTCTAGCCAAGCAGAAATTGTCCTCACCAACAATGAGCGTGTAGGTGGTGCAGTTGATGATGTCACTTCAGAAAACACAGTTGCTCCACCACAGAAGAGCTAACATATGAAGAAAAGCTTTGTGTGGACTAAGGATGATAATAGAGGTTTGGTTGGTATATTCCCAGGAGCTGATTATTCATCGTTATCGAACAAAACACCCATGGAATGTTTCGAACTTATGCTTGACGATGAAATAATGAAATTTATGATAGAAGAATCCAGGAAATATGCAATATTCAACAATTATGATGATCTTAAAATAACAGCAGTGGAATTTAAAATGTTCTTCGCTATACTTATTTTATCTGGCTACAATAATGTCCCTAGTAAAAGGTCAAATTGGGAAGTATCAGAAGATCTGCGGAATATGCTTGTTGCAAATGCCATTAGAAGAGATCACTTTCTAAAAATTTGTCAGTCTATTCACTGTGCAGACAATACTCAACCTAATATGAATGACAAGATGTGGAAACTGCGACCACTTTTGAATATGCTGAAGAAAAGATTCATCTCCACTTCAGACCAGAGCAGAATATGGATTTTGATGAGTGTATGGTGGAGTATTTTGAAAGACATAGCTGCAAACAGTTTATTTGTGGAAAACCTATTCGTTTCGGCTATAAGGTTTGGTGTCTAAACACCCCCTCCGGTTATTTGATAAATTTTGATACAAATCAAGGAAAAAATCCTAATGGCAATGCAGAATATGAGGAACGCTTCAGAAAGTGTGCTGCACCAATGGTTGAGATGCTCAATGAACTACCAAATAATATGGTTCACTTGCCATTCTGTTTGTATTTTGACAACCCTTTTACTGGGATGGCACTACTGGCTCATTTGAAAGCGTGTGGATATGGAGCTACAGGGACAATTAGGGAAAATAGAATCCCGAAAAACTGTCCTATCGTCCCTTCAAAAGAAATTAAGAATCAGGCACGAGGTACACACAACATGGCAAAAAGCTCTGACGGTTTAGGTATCGTACGTTGGAGAGACAATGTTGTAGTTACTATAGCTTCCAAATGTCACGGAGTAGAGCCAACTGCTTCAGTGTCCAGATATTCTCAGGCAGAAAAGTGGAAAGTACACGTCAGTCAACCTGCTGTATTTCAGGCTTACAATGCAGGAATGGGCGGAACTGATAGAATGGACCAAAATGCCTCATACTACAGAATTGGGATCCAGGGAAAGAAGTGGTGGTGGTCTCTGTTTACATGGTTGGTAGATGCAGTGGTTCACAATTCCTGGTTACTTCTAAGAAAATCTGGAAATAACATATCTCATCTCAACTTTGGCCGGTACATTGTGCAGACATTCCTGGAAAAGTACAAAACTGTACCATCAGGAAGAGGCCGACCCGCTACATCTAGATACAGTATTCAACATTGCAGTGTTAGTGATGATATTCGCCTTGATGGGAAGAACCACCTTGTAGCCCCCTGCAATTGACGACGCTGCACTGGCAAAGAATGCACCAACACTGTTCGCACAGTGTATAAAATGCAACGTTGGAGTCTGTATCCCGTGTTTTGTCAAGTTTCACACCCCATAAAAGACTTGACTCTTGGACTTGACATAATTTTGTGCTCATGTGATCATATATTATATGTCTGCATGCATTTAATATTTGTAATTCACTTTTAAAGTGCACATCATTGTAATATATAATTGGCACTGTAACTTTGGCGGTTGTTGTGAAGTATGGCCACCTAGGCGTAAAATGCTTACACATGCACCTAGCGTGCTTATATGGACACGGCCCATTGTGACAAAATGGTTCGCTGTAATGACTCATTATTTTGTATTAGAGTTCCACAAAACTATATGAGCTGCTGATAAAAAAAATGAAAGTGAATAAAAAAATTAATATTATTTCGGCGTTAAAGGGTTAATCTGTCAATACCATCATATTGCTCATGTGTGTGTGTGGTTTTGTCTCGAATTGTTCTACAGCATTATGTAGTTATACTTACTGTGTTATTTTTGTCTTCGCAGCACAGTAGTGCATTAAATATATTACAATATTTAGCATTCGGAAGTGATTTTATGCAAAAGTGTTATTGCAGATTAAGATTTGCTGAAGGTGAATAGGCTCATCAGGTGTTGTATGATACCAATGTTCAAGCACTATTATCCTTTGAAAGCGCGTTACTTTAACCCTGTGATATTCGAGGTTACAAATAATGCTTTTATTATGTATGTTGGCAGTACTGCTTTTTGTAGTAATGTCCACTTTAGTGTACAGTTTGTCCAGATTGTCGTGACGCTCCCCAACTCCTGAAGTGTAGATGTGCAATAGAAGAGGTGGGGATCAGTGTATCGCTCGCTCTCACTGAGATAACTACACAATAATTGTTTATAATACGTAAACATACACCGCTTGTGCATGTGACTGCCTGAGTTCTGACATCATTCATTTGTTCCCCAAGACTCCAGTCACTTCTCCTTAATTTCTCCTTTCTCATGCATGTCGACTGTCAGGATATTCTGGACAAACTGTAATGTCTGCCATATTGAATTCTCAGGAATGGCCGATAAGCTGTTTCCTCTACATAAGAAGCTCACATTTTTTTGAGATGTGTTTCATACATGCTAGCCCAAAAATGTATAGGAAGTGGCAAATTTTATGTAAAACAAGAGGGGTACTACAAACTGCACCTCATTGGTGGGCTTTACACAGTGGAGTTCTTTTATTTTGGGGGGGGGGGGGTAGGGGAGGGGTTTTACCATCAATTGGTCATCACCAGGGGCTTAGCCCCTCACCATTTGGCCATAGTCTGATTTTTAAAAGAAGATACATCACAGATGTCAGTTTCTCCATGGGGAGAGCTGCAGTGTTGTCACCCTAAATACTTGAGACATAAACATTTGTATTTACCTCATGGCAGCGAAAACATGCACATGTAATCTGTATTAGCCTATTATCAAAACAAAGGTAGTTTGTTTTCAATAAGAGAACAGACAAATTCTCTAACCTGGCTGTGCAATGTAACACCACGACTGGAAGCTGATGTTCCTAGAATCCTCGGTCTAACTCTACGTTCACCTCCATGTGCATCAACTCTTAGTTCCATAACCAGGTATTTTAATATAAAAGTTTTAACAAGGTAGGCTAACAACACACTATGGAACTGAATGTCCAAACAATCTCGGTTCCCCGCACAACTAGCGATAAATGTTAATCAGTGTAACCAATGTGGCAACCTTTGTTTACATTTCCATAGCAATGGCCTTCCCCTCTTACCCTTTAACCCTATTGCTTGACATGTCATGTATGTTCTTTTAAAAATCTAACTGTAAAAGCTAGGTACCAACTTTGCGGACACTTGCATGGGGCATTGCACATCAGCTACGAGGTATCACAGTTCAACTTCAATACAGCAATGAAAAGCTCCACACAATGACCTAGACTCAAAATAAGGCACATGTTTCTTTCTCTGAAGCTACATTTCAACAATCAGTCATAACCGAAACATACCTCTTCAAAATACCCAAATGGAATTGGTAAAATAGGCTATCATGAGACAGAGCTCTTCAAAAACAATTTCACAGCACATGTTTTTAATAATTCTTACGCTTTCGTGGAGAAAGGTATAAAGGAAAGAGCACAGTCAAACCCCAGATAACAATTATAATGAAGGGGCTGGCACTGACCAGTACCTGGAAACAATGGATAATCCATCTTAATACTGTGACACAGCAGCTGTGAAAGCACCCACCAGTCACACCTGTAAACAGATAAGCTGTGCATTCACCCTGCATAAACATAAGGGCTATTGCCAGAGAACTAGAGGCCTCCAAAAGTTTCACCTTCATCATTCCAGGACGACTATGTAAGTGAGAAGTCTGGCAAAGCATGTACATTTGCAGTGCAATGTTCTCCGAGCGAGTTCATTATAACTATGGTGACATGCAATGAGTACATTACAGCATTGAACTGGAGACGTCTTGTGTTTGAGTGCCCAGTGTGTGAAGTGTCAAGAAACGGAGACTACCTTGGGCATATTTTGTTACACTGCTGCGTCAACGCAAAGGAAGCAAAGTGACAGAGTGAGCTAAACAAAGTCCCATGGAAAATGAACTATGTTACTAAATGAAGTGAAAACTGAGCAAAAAGACAGTTCAAAGCCTAGACAAAGTCACAATATGTAGGGACACAATTTTATGGTGAATAGAAATTGTGAATGTCAGTATAAAAAGAAGGCTCAAAGCAGGATAAAAGTTGTGAAATAAAATATCAAATATTACTGGCCCGGTAGCGCAGTTGGTAGAGCATCTGCCTGCTGTGCAAGGGGTCCCGGGTTCGATTCCCGGCAGGGGGTCCTTCCCTGAGTCTAGTAGTAGTGTGGTTTTAGAGCGCTCAACTGCTAAGGTTATTAGCGCCCATTCCCTGAGTCTGCAAGTATAATGGCGACGCCATGGCTGAGTGGTTAGACCGTTCGCCTACCACCTAGGCAATCCCAGGAACTTGCATATGGCATTCGTGGTGGACGAAGTGGCATGTGGGCGGGTTTTCTTTAGGTTCTCCGGTTCCCCCCCCCCACCATTCATTCTACCAATTGTTCCATTACCATCTTTCCAATCATCCATTTTGCCTGCATTACATATCATCCTCTTCCTCACTATCATACCTGGTGCTTGGCTAACACCTGCTTCCAGGTCTTCACTCTGTCTGGTCCAGAGGTCCCTCTGCTCCCCGGCAGGCGTCTGACCCTAGGCACTGGATTGTAAGTCCTAGGGGTGTAAGTCTTACATAAGGGGAGGGTAATCAGAGATAAAAGAAGATATTACTGTTATAATTTACACTTCAAATGTTATATGTAGTATGTTCATTGAAATAACAAGCAAGCATTGTTTCTAAGTTCTCTGATGTAGTATTGGTTCTTTTATCTGACAAAATATTGCACACTGAAAAAGCTTCACAATCTCCATTAGAAATTGAAATATAGGTACATGGACTCTGGTTCTCAGTGTCCCATTCTACATTGGCGATGAAAAACTGCTGCTCATCGGTCTCTCTATCAAGCTTGAGCTTCTTTACATGCTGTAAATCTGACACTGGACCACCAGCTTTACTTCCGTTCCGAAGGAAGTCATGCTAAGGATTTTTACGCCTGTAAAAATTCATCGCCCTCCACCAGGTTTGAATCTGCGACCTAGGGAACCAGAGACAAGCATGTTACCCCTAGACCATAGAGGATAATGTTTGGTGCTAAGGAAACTCTTTCAAGTGCACATGAGCGCCTAGCTGTCAGAATGAGCTTGTTTTAATGTAACTGTACAATCACGCGCCTTGGCTCTACAGTGCATCAATACACAAAACAAACTCAGCATTAAACTCCTGCCATTTTTTGCATTAAACTCGTGCTCCCTGCTGTCTATCGCAGCCTTCTGTAAATAATGGGCTAACTTATCATTTAAGTCTAAGCTATGGGTGTTTACGGACAGCAGGAAAACCAGGAGAGGGGATAGGGGTGTTGTCATTGGCACTTTGCTCCAGTGGTGGTGCTGTAACATGCGTAGATGGAACGCTCACGTACGTCACAGGTTATCTTCTACCCACTTTCCCTGCCACTCTCATATACCTTTCCCACTTATTGTAAACATAGTTGCATTTCTTCCAGCCACATGGAGCTTGAACTATTGACCTTGACCTCAAATCTGGCTTTCTATGTTGCAAAAAGTAAAACAGATCTTGTTTTATTCCTGAAATAAATCTTTCAATGTCAGTTTCCCACAAACATTACAATGAAATATTAATTTCATGTTAAATCATAAACATTTATTTAGTGAGTAAATATCTCAATAAATTATTCATTACATGGTAAATCATAAATAAACACTAGTTTATGAGCTGCATTATAACTTGTGTTTAATTGCGAGAGTAAACATTGGTAATCATGCAGACAATCACAATAGAATTCATTCTGAAACTTTTTTATGACTTATTAACATACTTTGTGTCATTGCGATCCACCAAAAAATTGTGTCCCTAGCAATATGAATACTAGCTTTAATAAGAAATTACACAAAAAAACTCACTAAACACGCGACTTCTATCTTACATTTCCTCTACACATACAAAAATGGCAATAAAGGTGATTGGTGGCTGCAGGGCAAGAGAGACTTCCTTTCCACAAAACCAATACAAATATGCACACTTAGTCACTCGCCACCTCTGCAGGTACATCACTAGAGTATGATCACTATGATTTGAAACAAGTTCATACTGTATTCATTTATAACACTCTTGCAAGTGTGCTCAATGTAACAGATTTATGTTCCATATTTTAAAAATGCATTATGCTTTGGAATTTCCAGGATGAGCCAAATGCTTAGCAAGTGACAGATAATTAATCAAGATTTTACTACAGATTTTACAGCATGTCATTTGTATTTAGAAATGTTGCAAATGCAAATTAATGATGCCAAAGGAAGGTCAGACAGCCTTGTAGGCCTGGTTAGCTCAGCGCTGGCTTTCTAATCTCAAGGTTGTGGGCTCAAACCCTGCCCAGACCAATGGTTTTTAATTGTGCATCAGCCCCATGTAAAAGAACTGTTGGACAAAATCCAGCACACAGACAGCACTGATATGATTCTGGTAACTGACAGAATCACTTATTGGAGCTCTGAGAAACCTTTCCCTGCTAATGGCACACCATACACTAAACTTTTCATCATGGAGGGTTACTTCATGAACAATATCAGGTTCTGAGTTATAGGGGCAATTTTTTTTGAGTCAGTTGACGCCCGTGCATACAAGAATACAATTTTGCCTCCCCCTTTTTTAGAAGAACTAAAACAAAATATATGCATGGATGACGGTGACCAGTTTCAGCATCTTTCATAAAGCTGGTAAGTAGAGTCTTTAAAAGTAGTTCTAAACATGTTGTATGGTTAAGTCTGCTCCTTTCTATAATAGACAGATGGCAACGAGCAGACAGGCAAAACACACTGCAGTTGTTTGAGAGTTTTGGCTCTCCCGGTATATTAGGATACATTTACGTATAACGTTCCTTTTACAGCATGGCAAACACCTGCCTGAAAGACAGTGGCATATCTTCACAGTATGATGCCACAACATTTGCCTACTGACTTGCTATAGATACGTGATCCAGTTTTTCGATTAATACATGAACCACTAGTGTAAATCATAAGTGGATTTTTTTTGTTTTATTTTGGATTTCTCTTTATAGTCACTCCAACACCGATACCTTACTGCTGCTACAAATAATAATGGTTTTGATATGTTGATCTTGAGCATATGTACATCCGTGGACAAAAAAATGAGTCATGTCTGAAACGCATACATATATACATAAATACGTGCTTACATACATACATACACACATACATAACAGATAGACAGTCAGACATACCTACTTGTTGAAAATTGCAAATTATTTGGTACTCCTGGAGTAGTTCTCTGCCATTAAGGTAGTCTGGCGTTCCATACATGACTCATGTTTTTCATCCATGGGGGTACATGTTTGTCAACTGCAGTACAGCCACAACAAAATACACTTATCTTTCCTCCTTAGATCAATATGAATTAATAAAAATATTTTGTATGTTTGTAACAAAATGGTACCCTATTTCAACCATTCAGAATTTTTGAAGTGTACGGTTATAGCTGATTGATAAATGCAGCTCATGTCAAAGTTAACATGTGCTTTAATTATAATTTTTTAAATTTTAATACCAGGTTCTCCCAAATTAATTACATTACATGTGCTCTGCTTCATCCTATATATTACTGATAAACTATCTTTTTAAATTAAATTTCAATGCGAACATGTTTTACAATTACACCTGTAGTGCCACTTTGTTTACATGTAGTTAATATACAGTGAGTCTAGCAAAATTTGAAAACCAAATTCAAGGTGATTTCCATGATTTTCAAGGAGACATGCAAACTTATGAAGGTAATCTAAGATACTGGTAGAGCATAAAACCTCCGAATTGGCTGTGCAGTGTTTTGCTTGGCATCCTCGGCGCTCAATGCCATCTGCTACTGTTATAGAAAAGTGCAGGTAAAACTATACAACATGTTTCAAACTACTTTTAAAGGCTTTACTTACCAAGTTTATGAAAGGGGATGCTCAAACTGGCCACCATCATTGTCCATACATTTTTGGAAGCTCTTTAGCAAACTATCCATCACTTGCTGTCGGCCATGTTGAGAAATGCTGGCAATTTCCTGGCGGATATTTTGTTTTAATTCTTCCAGGGTGTGAGAGTTTGTCTTGTACACTTTGTTTTAAGTTACCCCAGAGATAGAAATCCCTTATTGGAGCTCTGTGAAATATTTCTCCACTAATGGCACACCATACACCAAATGTTCCTTCATGAAGGGATACTTCATGAACAGTATTAGGTTGTGAGTTGTAGGGCCATTTTTTTTCAAGTCAACAGTTGGTACCCATACATATGAAAATACAATTTTGCTCCCTTTTAGAGAATTAACAGAGAGGGAGCATGATTTTGCCTTTCTTCAATATGACTCTGCAATAGCTCATACAGCCAATCTTTCGATGACAGCTGAAAGTGTGTTTCAGGACAGAATTATTAGTAAGAGATTTGTAGCCCCCTTGGTTCCCCGACCTGACGCCCTGCAATTTCTATCTCTGGGATAACTTAAAACGAAGTGTACCAGACAAACCCACACACCCTGGAAGAATTAAACCAAAATTTCCACCAGGAAATTGCCAGCATTTCTCAATGTGAACTACAGCGAGTAATGGATAGTTTCCTAAAGGGGTGCCAAAAAGGTATGTATGGACGATGGTGACAGGTTTCAGCATCTCCTTTCATAAAGTTGGTAAGTAAAGCCTTATAAGCAGTTTTAAAAGTGTTGTGTGATTTCATCTGTAACTTTCTGTGATAGCGGCAGATGGCAACAAGTGCAGAGGATGCAGACAGGCAAAACACCACACAGCCTGTTCGGAGGCTTTTTTGCTCTATAATCCCCATACAAAGGGTACCCGTATCACCTGGATGCTGCATTCTCCAGCTATAGCCAAGGCTACGGAGGAGTGCATGACGGGGCTTGCGAAGTCAAGTATGTTGACCCCCAACCATAGGGCAACTACTTCACCTTTTAGAGGTACTACCTTTCTATCAAGATGACTACTTAATTAGCATCCCGAGGCTGAGTGCATCTAGGACCACAGTGGCACCAGGAGTCAAACCTAGATACCCCTCGCCAGAGGCACAATGTATATACATGGAGTTAAAATTTGGATAGAAACTCCAGAACATGTCTTTTAAGATATCTGTTTCCTTTTCCCCCATTTATATGTGTAGCCAAACGATAAAACAAAATGCACTATGATGCAGGTTACCACAGAATTTGAAGTCATACTTTTTGCAGTGAGAAATCAGTGTTTGAGAAATACTGTAAATCTAAGGATTAGACCAATTATTAAATAAGTGTCTGTGCCTTGCATCCTGCAAAAATTATTTCTAACTTCCAACAGCAGTTGCAATACATGTTGATTTATTTGTTGTATATGAACAGAGTTCTGTGTTATCGAAATTTAGCCCGTGATAGGTTACAACATCTAGATCAGTGTATTTATGTGAATGGAATGACAAAATGTAGCCCGTGCTAATCGAACTGCGCAAGCTTTTACAACCGGTGTCATTAAATGAAAAGGATTATCAGGGCATGTGGGCCGTGGTCTAGTGGAAAATCTCCTTCCAGACATTTTGTCTGAAACTGTGTTGAACATCTTCAGTGGCATGGCCGAAGTATCATTAGTGACGACTGATACAGAGCTTTTTGGTTTCACTGACTTTATACGCTTAGCATGGGTGGGCAGCGCTAGCTCCAGATTGGTCCGTTCTTTCTTTATTGGACCAGGCTAAAGTGGGGACTGCTTTCATCATCTATGTGGCTGAGGGTGTTGATGGCGTGTGATCTAGGATTTGCTTCCGCTCAGGCTTCTGTCAAACCAAACGACTCCGGCCAGGCTACTGAACATGTTTGACACAGTTTCAGATGAAACGTCTGGAAGGAGATTTTTCACCAGGCCAGGTGTTGGCAGGTCACTCGCTCTGTGACCTCATTCCACGGAGTAGGTCTCTTTTCTCAGTACACCTCCTTCAAAGAGTAGAGGAGCGGAGGGTCGGGCATTAACCCTCCACTGAGCAGTAGCCGCCTTTACACTTTGTAATTGTGTGATTTGAAAAACCAGTAGCACAGCTTTCGTACCTTTGTTGGGAAACTATTTTGGCTAATGGGGTTTTCTCTCTGGCTATCATAAACACGAAAAACATGCCAATATTATGACAATATTTAATAAGATTACTCAAGCTCATATAAACATAACATAGTAGCTACAGTCCAGGACTCTTAGTAAGTTGTGTCACTGAATCAACCCCCAGTTAATGTGTTTATTATTAACAAGAGTAATATAAACTCTAAGTCATAAGCTACCATTTTACAGCTGCTGTATGTGCACTGCTCGTCTCTTCTCACAGGATGCTCCACCAGCGTTTGCCTGCTCCTAAGTAGTAAGTCCAATACTTGCCGACCACTGCACTACACCATGGCCTACAAACCCGGATAATCCTTTTCTATTTAGTCTGTGTTAGTTTACAACGCCTCGGTTGGTGTGTGTATATGAATGTGATGACACGGTTCTGTGGTATCTGAGAGGCAAAATCTACTCCTGCTATTAATAACCACATATTTACAACACCCTAATTCACCTATTTCTCCACTTCTACAAATTGACACAGGTATAATAGTTCAGCCTTAATTTTATTTTATCACTCTTCCTTTCTTCCATTTGGAACCACATTTTCACAAACATGACACAAATATACTTCATGACCATGCTCTTATTAACAAATCCAATACATGATTTCCATTCTCCACATCTACATATAGCCTTGTTACACTGGAGACACAGTATACACAACGTCTGCACGACATTTTTACAGTTCTACCACACCAAATACAACACCTTAAAGAAGCACAAGGAACAACAGTATAAAAACAGTCATTCTAGCAGGTTTCAGTTCCTTTGCTTAGGTTGGCAGTGAAGGAAAATGGCATCATATACTGACATTAACAGCATGATTTCTGAATGAAACAAATACTTATTAAAAATGTAAACTGGAAATATTACCACTGTCAGAAGTGCTAAAATGCTATCAGAAATGTACTATAAAGCTATTGCAATGGTACAATGGGAAAGGAAATATAGGTGAGGGCAACCACATTATCAGAGAGAAAACAAATGTGGCTCCAGTCATTTGGCCTGCAAGGAAGTTGTAGGGTAACCAACTTGGTCAGAGTGGAGCTTGTAAAAGACAGGTAAGTGAGGGACCTCACTATTGCCAAACAGAATTCTATTAATATTATAGTCTGGCATAAAACAATTAAAAATTTAATAAAAACTGATGCACTTCCAGTACAGATTGCGTATTTGCTAAAATCAATTTTCCTTCACAAATACATTAGCGAATCTTGGGTAGATGCATAAATATCAATTCATACTTACAGTTTTAGGAGCACGTTGCCTCGTTGCAGTCATAGGACCACACACACATTTCAACGAAGCTGCTTACACAGCAGCCACTACGGCCATTTCCATACAAAAGGGAGGTACAGAGAGACCCAAAAACATCCGAACCGCTACACAGAAACACAATAACACGCAGCTGCTGTACAGAAGGTAATGTGGTACACTTGTTTTCCTCTGCTCTGAAAGTGCACTGCACAGCATGTATTCATTTATGATTCGTATGTGTTAACTCAGCTCGCCAAGTGAAAGTCGATTTGCAGAAAGATTTCCAGGTGTAGAAGTTTCAAGCCATACAACAATCCACGAACTTCACAATAAATTTCAGACCACAGGAAGTGTTCCGGCCCAGGAATCTAGAAGATGGCGTACGGTTCTTTAGTCAATTACTGTATTGTGCCCCACGACAAAAGTTGCGTACTTCAGTGAACTAATAACCCATCCAATGAAATTTGGTAATAACACAGTGGTAAAAAATGCAATGTGTGCACTCACATGACTTTCTCTACTGTTTAACTATTCCTACAAATTCTTATTCCTATATCCTCATGTTAGTCGAGATAAACATTTGCAGAAATTATCTTATTGCTGATTATCTTATAGATGCAAAGGGAGTATAGGAATACAGTGACCAGTTTCAGCATCTCCCTTAATAACACTGGTAATTAAAGCCTTTAAGAGTAGTTTAAAAAATGTATGGTTTCATCTGCGCTGTTCTATGACAGCAGCAGTCAATTACGAGCACCAAGGATGCATACAGGCAAAACACAGCGCAGCAAGTGTGGAGTCTTTTGGATCACCAATTAGAAGAAGGTGGGGAAAGTGCTAACATATGAAAACACAGGGAACTATGGAACTTTGCAACATATGGTACGAACACTTCCACTATGGTGTGCAAGAACACTTACTGTTCAACAAACAGGCTAGAGTAAATACGTTCTTCAGGAACAGTAAATAGAGCATTCATAATGAGCTACCTGTATTGGCTATTGTTGTGGACTGGATGGTATACAACCGAAGGTGCATTGGCGGCAAGAATAAAATGGTGGAAATTGACAAATCCAAATTCATGCACAAAAAGTACTAAAGGGGACACCTTGTGGAACAACGGATGTTTGGTGGTGTGAGTGTGAGGATAAAAGCCACCTGCTGAACAAAGAATTGGGAAACACACTACAGCTAACAAAGGACTGGATATTGCAGACAATCAGGGCCCAGACATTTATGACCTAAAAATGTGCAAACACTTATGATTGAAAAAATTAGAAAACATGACAGTAAATATGACCTAAATCTTCAAAAATTTAATGCTGTTTAAATTAACATTATATTGAAAATCTACTTTAAAAATATAGCACTCAATAATAATAATAAATAAATAAATATTAATTTTATTGTTGCACTTTGACTTTATTTAACTGTCCAATCCAGAGCTAATGCTCTGCACAGAATGAAATAAATGTCACATTTTTAAGAGCTATCAGAAAGAATTACAATAGCAAATTATAAACATTTTAAAGTTTTCAAAAAGGAATCATCTATTTGCATGCAACATTGTAACGGGAAAAAGAAATATTACAAACGAGAATAGCAGATGTGAAAAATCAGTCTTTGGGACGACTGCAAGCACATATGCGAAACTGGAATAGAAATATACAATTACGAAAATCTAAGAGAAAACATGACTATAATATGAAAAACGACAAGAAAATGACAAAAAGCATAAAAAGCAAAGATATGACTTTATATGACCCATATGAACTGCATAATTTTAATCACATTGATAAAGTCGTACTTCACTTATATTTTCCATGGGAAAAAACCACAAACAAAAATTATGACATGTCATAAACGTCTGGGACCTGTTGATAATAACAGTCAGCGACAGCTGGAAAGCCTACAACTCTCTGGATCATGAGGGATTTGTTCATCTCAAAGTTAATTCGCTGGAATATGTGTCAACCGAGAGGAGTGGTACACACACTCATGGGGGCTGCGCTTGCAACACCATTTGGCTGTATTTGGAGTGCCGATGTTGGCACTCGACAGGAAAGGAACACTCCCATGATGCTTTGGGTAGACTACATTTCCTTCAGTACTGTTGTTTTGCGAACCGATAATGCAGCGTATTTACCAAAACACATAAAATGAATTTTTGTGCACTTTTAGAGTAGCTGTCAGGAATGACGGCAGTAAATGATGTAACGTGCAAGTGCGGAAATGCTCTGTTGCAACTGTTTCCCATCTTTCTCAGGAAGTATTTGTACAGATTCGTCATTTCCCTGGCTTGACTGTGAATAACGCAACATTTTTTTATGCTTCTGCCATCGTATGAAATCTTATCGAACTTACTATCACACAATGTAGTGGACTTATTGCTAGCAATTATTTAATTTCACTGTTAAACTGTACGCAAGTACTCTCATACGCACTCTGAAACAGACTACGCCCAATTGGCTAGAAAACACATGATTGTGACGTTGAATATTGGCCTTCTGCGCAACCACCTTCATCCAGGACGGCAATTATAACACTATATTGCATTGTTTTATTATACAAGTATTAAGAATACACCTTTAGGAACTTGATACGTATAATGTGATTTATTTGTGTAAAAGTCTGTAAACTGCACAAACCTGAGGAATCTAATGAAATGTTGGCAACGTGCTTCATTCACAGTATCATAGGAGTGTTTATCTCCTGTCAAGCTGTTGCCAACATTGGCACTTGAAATACAAGCACATGCACGTCAAGTTTGTGCACCTTGCCACAATTATCCCCTTCACTGCTAATACCATGTATATCTATTGTCGATTTTAATGCATTTGATAACATGTTATGCACATCATGAAGGCATAACTTCGAAGAAAAGATTTCTGAAGGCGGTTTTAACACACTGTATGCTCATGCCATCTGTTGTGGTGAGAATGAAGTGTCTGTGTGCATTATATCTGCAACATGTTGCTCCCTTGAATGAAATATCTGAAGGTCTGCACCATGTATACATTGCTGCACCATGAGCAATGCAATTTTCATACCACGTGATGTGGGGAATTACATTTCAAGGGTGCTAAAATGGCTTCTAAAAACAGCACATCCTGTGCAGACTTTAGGTGATGGTGAATTATTAGAAAATGTTAATGAATTGCCATCCTATTTTTTGGATTTCACTGACAGTGAAAATGAGCAGACACTGGACAACCCTTGGTCATGTGCGATGCAGACAGTGTCTTTAATAATTCTGTAAATTTAAAAATCTTAACACCTTGGTCGTTTGCAATTATCTACAAAAACTTCGGTGAGTGTTTTAGAACATATATATACTTTAATTTTAAGCATTGTAATATATATTTAAGAGATTTTAATTATTGCAAACATAACTTAGCATGGAAGAGTTAGCACGTTGAAAACGTAGCAGTGAAAGGGTTATGTAAAGTTTATACACACTTACACAAGTAAATAACATATTAGGAGTGTCCATTACTGTTCCTAAAATACCTGTGCAATAAAACATAGCATTATAGTGTTAAAACTGCACGAAAATCCATTTGCTGCTTTTCCTACACTGGCAATGCCACTTTCCCCACCTTCCCCAACCTCGCCTTTGCTCCTACTACATGCCTTCTGTGTATGACGTCTGCTATCTAAGGTCTGAAAAAAGGTTATTTGCACATTTTTAAGAGATTCAGGAGGCAATATCATGATCTAAAAACAATAATATACCAATGTTATCTATCTAGGTACCCAACATTGCCCTACGCAAGTATTTGTGACGAAAATTGAATTTTGGTATATATGAAACATTATCCTTGTGAACTTTTCACACCTTGCATACTGAAGTGAACACTGCAGACCCACTTAAGTATAAATATGACATTATGAGTGTCGATTATTTGTAAAGTGTATCATTATAAATTCCGCCATAAATGAGTGCAAAATGATGCAACCTGTGCACGAAAAGCGATGTTAAGTATTATAGCAAATAAGCAATCTTAAGCGCACGGCGTCCATCAGTTTTCAGTCAAGTACTTATCTTAGCTAACTTTACATTTGGTTGACTTTATATAAAATCTACTCAACTTTCCCTTTACCCCAGATGCTGAGTCTCCATGACGCTACCAACCAAATGAACAAGAACATGTGTTTTACCTCTCCAGCCATTCATCTCTTCTGCGATCGTCGCTGCCTCCTCCACGTCTGCCCTCCCCTCTCTGGTACGATTCCGTGCGTTCACCACGGAATTTATCACGGCGTTTTCTGTCATACTCATCTTCACTGTCTCCCATTATCGCTTTTTATTACCTTAAATAAAAAAAATTGAACATCAACACCATAAATCATTTTTCAAAATTACTCTACACAAATAGGTAGAATATCCGGATATCCAAAAACGCCCTCTGAGCTGTTATCATTGAACTTTTTGCAATAATAAGGCACTGCATTCACTGATTTCCGAGAACATCTTTAGGTAATCAAGGAATTGAATGGCCCCTGGTAGCCAGTGCGTCAGTGTACCACCCCTCCATCCAAGTTCCTTCAGCTGCTTCCCCCTCCACAACCCCTTATTAAAACATCACCCCCTCATCATGTGTTGTGGACTTGTAATACAGGGTTCTTCATTTAAAACCTAACGGACGCACAGCATTTTATCTGTGCGCAATTGGGTGTGCCACAGCCGGCTTTGCTCCTACATAAACTCCATGCATAAAGCATGTATAACCTTATACTTTTCATGTGTAAAAGGGAACCACAAAGTCCTGTTCACACAGCGTATATTCAAACATTCCCTGCTGAAGTGCCTCCTTCCAGATTTACAATTCACGAGATTGTGAAAAAATTCAAAACCACTGGTTCTGTGGCAAACACAAGACAAAAGCATTAACGTAAAGTTTTAATAGAGGAAAATTAGACAAAATAGGCACGTTTTGAACGTTCACCAACCAAATCCATCCCAAAATTAGCATAAAAGGTGGGAATTTCAGAGTCTTCTGCACATAGAGCAACTAAATTCTTAAACCTAAAACCACATAAGTGTACAAGTGTCCATGCTTTAAAACAAGGTGACCCAGTATCATGAATGCATTATTGTGAATGGTTTCTTTATTCAGCGAATGACAGTTTTCCACAACTTCTGTTATTTTCTGACAAGGCGTGGTTCCACCTAAATGGTTGTGTCAACACTCATAAACAGTCAGCACTGGGCCTCTGGAAATTCATACCATGTTCAAGAAATCCCTCATTATGATTGGAGAGTTGACTATAAATGCAGAGAGGTACCGAAATGACATTTTGATCCCATTTTATCATGAACTGACAGAAGAAGAGAACTCATATGGATGGTTTCAACAAGATTCTGCTGCTGCCCATACAGCAGAGGAGTCCATGAATAACATTAGGAAAGTTTGAAGATAAGAGTGACTAGTGCTGGTGTATGGCTCTCTCGCTCCCCGAATCTAACTGTGTGATTTTTACTTGTGGGGTAACTTGAAATACAAAGTTTACGAGACAAATTCTCATACACTGGAAGAACTAAAAAATATTAGAAATGAAAATGGAAACATTACATTGGCCCAACTTAATTGTGTGAAATCAGAATGTGTTCTTCCAATATAATGCTTGTTTAGCCAACGGTGGACACCATTTCCAGCATCTTCTATAAAGTGCAAGTGTTATACAGGCTTTACGGGTGGAGTTTATGTAGGAGCACACCCAATCGTACACAAGCGAAATGCTGTACACCCATTATTTGCACCATATGTTGCATTTCTATGTATTACACAAAAGAAAAGCTAGTAAAGAAAACCATGTGAATGCACTACGTTGCATTGCTATGTATTACAAAAAAGAAAAGCAAGTAGAGAAAACCATGTGAATGCACTACGTTGCATTGCTATGTATTACACAAAAGAAAAGCAAGTAGAGAAAACCATGTGAATGCACTACGCTGGATTTCTATGTATTACACAAAAGAAAAGCAAGTAGAGAAAACCTGTGAATGCACTAAGTTGGATTTCTATGTATTACACAAAAGAAAAATGAATAGAGAAAACCATAAGAATGCAATACATTGCATTTCTATGTATTACACAAAAGAAAAGCAAGTAAAAAGAAAACCATGTGAATGCACTAAGTTGAATTTCTATGTATTACACAAAAGAAAAGCAAGTAGAGAAAACCATGTGAATGCACTAAGTTGAATTTCTATGTATTACACAAAAGAAAAGCAAGTAGAGAAAACCATGTGAATGCACTACGTTGCATTTCTATGTATTGCACAAAAGAAAAGCTAGTAGAGAAAACCATGTGAATGTAATACATTGGATTTCTATGTATTACACAAAAGAAAAGCAAGTAAAAAGAAAACCATGTGAATGCACTACGTTGGATTTCTATGTATTACACAAAAGAAAAGCTAGTAGAGAAAACCATGTGAATGTAATACATTGGATTTCTATGTATTACACAAAAGAAAAGCAAGTAAAAAGAAAACCATGTGAATGCACTGTTGGATTTTTATGTATTACATAAAAGAAAAATGAATAGAGAAAACCATGTGAATGCAATAAATTGCATTTCTATACATTATGTAGAAGAAAAGCTAGCAGAGAAAACCATATGAATGCAATATGTTGCATTTATATGTATTACATAAAAGGAAAGTGAGTACAGAAAACTATGTGAATGTAAGATGTTGCATTTCTATTGCAAACATACAGAAAACTGCAGAACAGGGACTAGACAAATATATTTGAATGTATTGTGTAAAAGAAAAGGGAGTGGAGAAAACCATGTGAATGCAATACGACACGTTGCTTTTCTATTTTAATCATATAAAAAATTACATGAATTGCGTGTTGAAGGGAGAGTACACAAGAACTGCGGCAAACTACCAGGGATCATTCAATTCCTCGATTACCCACCTTTAACTTTATTTAACATTGTCGAGAACCGTACCGCAATACCAGTATACTGAACACCTGAACACAGAGTTGATCCGGTTCTTCCTCAAATTCCCATCAAGGTTAGATCTCAAACGTATAATTCGACATCACAAACTCCACGATGTTAAATAATGCCCTGAAATGCCATTCCAGTAATACTCATCTTCAGTCAATCATTATCGCTTTTTACCGTAAAAAAATTGTACATCAACACCATAAATATTTTACAAAACTACTCTACACAAATAGGTAGAATGCCCAGATATCCAAACACGCATTCTGGGATGTTATAACTGAACTTTTCGCAATAGTACAGCACTGCATTCCGAAATCTTTATCTGGATTTAACATTCTCGAGAAACGTATCGCAATACCGGTATACTGAACACTTTAATAATGTCCTGTCATAACCCTCTTCACTATCTCCCATTATCGCTTTTATACCCAAATAAAAAAAAAAAAAAATGAGCATCAACATCATAAACATTTTTTCAAAATTACTCTACACAAACAGGTAGAATATCCAAACACACTCTGAGATATCATAGAACTTTTCGCAATAATACAGCACTGCATTCCGAGATCTTTATCGAGAACACTATCGAGAATCGTAACGCAATACCGGTATACTGAACACTTTAATAATGCCTTGTCTTACTCCTCTTCACTGTCTCCCATCATTATTTTTCTTACCTTAAAATTGAGCATCAACATCATAAACAATTTTTCAAAATTACTCTATATAAATAGATAGGATGCCAGATATCCAAACACTCCCTCTGAGATATTATCATCGAACTTTTTGCAATAATAAGGCACTGCATTCACTGAACTCCAAGATCTGGATCTTGATTTAACAATGTCGAGAACCGCAATACTGAACACCTGAACACAGAGTTGATCACGTTTTTCCTCAAATTCCTATCAAGGAAAGATCTCAAACATATAACTCAACCTCATACCACAATCTCCACCACGTTAAATAATACCGTATTGCAGTTTTACGGACACAAGTTAATCTTTTTTACTGTATACTTACTTCAATCTCAAAAGACGCTTCCTTAAAGCGTGTAACCATAGATCACAACTTCCCACAATTCATCCGAACTGTTGCAAACACATTATGGCAAAGAGTTTGCCACTACTTTGGTGTACCAAACAGCACAAAAACAACATTCAATCTACTTTTAACCTGGTACTCGAGTTCCTTATTTGCTTCTATCTTACCTGTGATATTCAATAAAAATGTGTCTCTGATTCACAATGATGCCTATCTAGTTCCACCATCAATAAATTGTAGACAGATGAAACATGAAAGGCGCAGCACCGCCAACCGTGGCGGGAAATTCAAATATAGGATTATGACTATGACTGACTATAAATATATTTAACTATGAAACTAAAACCACACTAAAGACTTCCAATAAATCCATTGGGTGGTATAACTAAAATCAAGCACCAGCCCATTTTTCACTCATTCCAAGCATATCCCTGGTTTCGTATAAATAATAATTTCCTGCTAGACCTCCTCGCGAGCTGAAGGTTGCTGACCTTGACCGCTGTATTATTGCTTGCGATAAAAGCAAATCCTGCTCCCTTTTAGCAAGCTTTTGCTTGCTATTTTTTAGATACCTGCTTAGGTACCGGTTTCTAGGCGGAAAATAAAAAAGTTATACGAGACGCAAGGACAGGGGTTTGAGCAGATGAAAAAGAAAAGGTAGACTGGATTGCATAACATTTCCTACCGGAAGACTAATAACAAAATTAAAACACTATAAATGCGCAGTCGAATGTAGAGCAAAATACTCGTACAAATCAAAACTAAATTATAACCCAATAATAATTTCCAATAAAACCGACCCTAAAATAAAGCTCTTTCATCCGGTATAACTTCTAATAACACCTTATAAAATTTTAGAGTTACTTATTGTGATAGATTACATAAATTTTAATCGCCTAGTTGCAGAGGAAATCAATATATGATCCAAAAACAAGTAAACATAATCTACTTTCAGTAGGACCTATATAATTTGTTAAGTGATAGACTCTTAATACCATCAAATTAAGAAAATCAGGGTTTAAATTTAGAAAGGGTCTGATCGTCATGTGTTGAAAACCGGACAAATCTCAGTTCCCATTACATTTGCCACTCCCCCCACCCCCACCCCCAAAAAAGGACGCAACTTGTATGTTCTACTGAGGTATAAGAGTTTACCTTTCTCTTACGGTTTATCAATTACACAAATGCCATTCAGAAAGCAGAGGACTTCACCGGATATCCTAAAAAAAACAAAAATAAAGGTCTACCTATATTTTAATTGTCATGCAGATATATTAAACCTGTGACATTTTAATTAAAATCGTAGTGGCCATTTTTTGGATAGTAAAAGACTACGGACATCTTTTCATGTAAAGGATGGTTTTGGGTGGGGGAGGGGATCCTTTAAAATCGTGTCGCATTCTTGAAGCACACTGAACTGTTAAATATGAAATTTGGCATTTGAATGACTTTTTACTTCCTCTACTACGTATAGTAAGTGGGAAAATATTGTGCTTAACCCAAAATTTCGATGTCGAGATTTCACCAGAAATGTGTTTTGAGGTCCCCTGAATAAAAAAAAAACGTTTTTAGAGAAAGGTCCGCCCGCGCGCGCGCATGTGTGTGTGTGTGTGTGTGTGTGTGTGTGTGTGTGTGTGTGTGTGTGTGTGTGTGAACAGCATAACTCAAAAACGAAAAGTCGCCTAAAAACTAAATTTGGTGCTTAAATTTAATATATTTCAAGAATGTGACACAAATTTTGAAGAAAATTCCTCCATCCTAAACTACCCTTTACATGGAAAATTTTTCGAACATTTTTATTTTCCCAAAAATGACTAACGATTTTGATTAAAATGCCATATGTTTAAGATATTTTTATGGCAAATGAAATGTACTCTTGGTGGCTTTTTCATAACTGGCAAACCGTAAGAGGTAGACCAAATCTTACTATACAAAAAATGTAGAGCTCGTTAAAAACAGACAAGTTATGTATATATGCACTTTTTGTTGTTGTTGTTGTGGTGTGTGTGTGTGTGTGTGTGTGTGTGTGTGTGTGTGTGTGTGTGTGTGTGTGTGCGTGCGTGCGTGCGTGCGTGCGTGTGTGTGTGTGTTGTGTGGTGTAGAGTGAACCATTTCGGAGATATTCCTTGTTATTTGTGAGTTTTTTTATCTCTTAGCTGTGCAAAGAAAATGGAAACTCAAAGCCTTGACATAGACTTCACACCTTTAAAAAGAGTTGACTATCGCTCAAAGCTTACTGGTGCAGTTGGTAGAGCACTTGCCTGCTTTGCTGGGGATCCCGGGTTCAATTCCAGGCAGGGGGTAGGAAGTTTTCTCCAGCCAAGATTATTCCTCGCCCTTTCCTGGGTCTGGAAGTATGAGTGAATGTGTGTGTGAATTCAACGTATAAAAACCCCGAAGATCGAAAAACCCACCGTTAAACGTGTAACACCATTACCGCCGATATGACCTCTGCAGTTAAACGCGGGATATAAATGGGGAAAGAAAAAAAAAAAAAAAAAAGCTTACTGTATTCCCATATTCCCCTTGTACCTACAAGGAAATAAGCAATAAGATAATTTGTACAAATGTTTATTTAACTAACACGAAGAAGATATAGTAATATGATTAGTACAAGAGTAGAGAAAGTCATGTGAGTGTAACACATCAGATATCTGTATTAACATGAAGAAGATATAGTAATAAGAGTTTGTAAGAATGGTTAGTACAAGAGTAGCGAAAGTCATGTGAGTGTAACACATCAGGTATCTGTATTAACATGAAGAAGATATAGTAATAAGAGTTTGTGAGAATGGTTAGTACAAGAGTAGAGAAAGTCATGTGAGTGTAACACATCAGATATCTGTATTAACATGAAGAAGATATAGGAATAAGAGTTTGTAAGAATGGTTAGTACAAGAGTAGAGAAAGTCATGTGAGTGTAACACATCAGATTTGTTTACCTGCTAAACATAGTTATCACTGCGAGGCTGTTGCCCGCCTCGGTAGCGTGATGGTTAGCGTGTCTGCCTCACGTTCAAGAGGGCGCGATTTCGAATATCGCTTAGGGTAAGTTATCCGCGTAAGGTTTTTTTCCGGGATTTTCTCTTACCCCGAGAAGACGAATGTCGGGTAACTTAAAGCTCTATGGACTTAGAGCTCATTTGAGCATCATTTTATTCATTCACAGTCCGATATGTCATTACGTTGAAGGACGTTTAAAAATACAATAGGCTTTGAGCGATAGTCAAATCTTTTAAAGCTTTGAGATCCCGTTCTCTTTGAACGCTTCACATACAAAACAATGAACAACGATGTTCCATTTCACGAAATTTTTATGTTTTCCGAAACTGACACAAATAACAAGGAATATCTCCGAAATGGTTCACTCAACAAAAAATTTATTTAGACATAAATTGTGTATTTTAGCGAGACCACCTTCAAATATGCCCGGCCACTTCTAGTGCCCCATCCATCAGTGAAAAATATTGGAGAGCAAGAGGATTAATGACTTTATTGTCAGAAATCCAGCATTAGCTAACAACATTTTTGTATGTTAAGACTTTGTCTATCTCTTACGGTTTACCAGTTATTCAAAAGTCATCCAGAGTGAATAGGATTACATAGGCTATAGTCATAAATTCAAAATAAACGTTTCATTTGTCATACAAATATCTTAAACACGTGGCATTTTAATCAAAATCGGTAGAGCCATTTTAAGGAAAATAAAAATTTTCGAAAAATTTTCCATGTAAAGGATAGTTTAGGGTGGGGATTTCTTCAAAATCTTCGTGTCGCATCCTTGAAGATATTAAACCTAAATACCAAATTTGGTTTTTAACCAACTTTTCGTTTTTGAGTTATGCTGTCCACAGCCCGTCAGACTGACACATACACACGCAGGTAAATTACAAGAGAATGTGGGAATGCAGTAGGCTTTAAGCCAGGCAAAGCCACAAAACTAGCACTCACACACTTAGGATCATTTACTGCAACCGCCATGTCCTGTATTCATGTCTCGTCCGTCTGTCTCCAATACCATGGAAGGAAGGTAACCCCACTACAGTCTAGTCCATCGAGAGTACTCAACACTGATACATTATCTGTCTGTCAGTGATGCAAACAGTAAACTAACTGCACTTCCCGCAGTGCTACTCAGACTTCGGTATGGGCATCACCTGGACCATCCAACCTATGTGGTCACAAAGACCTACTAACCAGGGTGCTTAGTGGAACCTGAATTACTACACCACACCACACAACCACTACCAGCATGATATTGACACCATGGATATGATCATCTACCATTCACCAATCACCACCGAGCTTCGTCACTCATCACTGCCACCATTAATAGCAACCAGAGGGCATTCAGGGCTTATATCATATTTGTCCTCTGCCACTTCTGTAATTACTTGCTGTTACTGCTACTGGCAGGCAGCTTTCATACATCACCATTACATGAGGTAAGGACCTCAGGACTTCCGGTGAGTAGTGTTGCCTTGGTTTGAATCTAGGGTGGGAGTGTTACACTCGCAAGCTTGCCTGCGGTCAGGACGTAAGTGCCTTTTCCCCCAGCGAAACAGGCACCAACATAGTTTGCCTGTTGGAGCCTTGTGCTGGCTCTTGGATTACAGTAGTGGCATGCTTTATTGATGTCACAACTAACCATACACAGGTCAATTTAACCTGAAAATCCAATGTTTTACATTTATGGCATTACAAAGTGTGTGTGTGTAATTACAGACATTTATTCCAATTTATCATACAAGTTCTACGTTACAGTTGCAGCACAATACTTTATCTACTTGATGAATTTATTTTATACCTATATGTACAGCGACTTAATCAGCAAAACATAAAACAGTAATAGCTTTTCTACATTTAACTAATGAGCTCTTAAATGTAACAGGAACAAAATTATATTTCATAATATAAAACCCAAGTTAGATGATACAATTAGAACAGTCAAAGGTGTAACAGATGAGAAATTATGAGTAAGAAACTCATATGAATTATAAAATACGGGAATTGTAAGTTAAGTTAAAAGTTTTATTTTTTTGTTGGTTAATTTTCTGTTGACCAGCATATGAATATTTGGGGTGATATTGTGTGCTACCTTGATTCTAAGCACTGCACTAAGATTTTCATCAGAGATGTTACTTTGATGCCCATGTTTTCTCAATTTTAAAACATACAAGAGCTGCTCACACATATAAGTTTTTATTTATTTTTTTATTTATTTATTTTATTTATTTTATTTTCAACCATAAAAACATATACATGTTGTGGTTGTGTCACTAAAAAAACTACTTACAAATATAGTACTTACATACATAATATTCACAGGCATAATCTATCTACAAACCCTCATCTAAAACTCAAGATCAAAATCCTCCAGACTACAAAGGACACCTTGTACCAGATACTGTTTCACCGCTTACATCCTTAGATCTGCATTTACCTCAACAATGCAAAAACTCATCAGTTGAATAATAACACTTTTCCATCAAAAATTGCTTGAGATGTTTTTTGAAACGGTGAATGGAATTTATATTTTTTACTTCAATGGGTAATTTGTTGTAATATTTAATGCCTCTATAGTAAAAACTATTTTCAAACAATTTTTTGTTATGTGGGGTTAGATGTAATTTAGTTTTTTCTCTTGTGTTATGACAGTGAATTTCAGAATTGGTGGTAAAATCTTTGATGTGTGTTTGCACTAGTACAATTGTTTCATATAAGTATATACAGGGCAATGGCAAAATGTTTAGTTCTTTAAAGAATGGTTTGCAGCTGACAATAAAAGGTAAACTGAGAATAATTCTAATGACCCTTTTTTGTAATTTGAATATTTTAATAGCTTCGCTACTATTTCCCCACAAGGATATTCCGTATGAAATTAAGGAGTGAAATTTGGAGAAATACATGACCCTAAGTGTATTTTTGCTCACTGAGTGTTTCAAAATGTTAATTTGGAAGCAGATTTGACCTAGTTTTTTAATTAATTCATTAATATGAGGTTTCCAACTGAGATTTTCATCAATATATAATCCTAAAAATTTGGACTTATTTGAATATTTTATATTTGTTCCTTCTAGCTGTATGGTAGGAAAGTTTAATGATTTGTTGTTTATGTGATGAAATCCTACAGCTAAACACTTCTCCTTATTTAGACATAGACTATTTTCATTAAACCAAGAAGCTGTGTGTAATGTGACTGCGTTAATATTTATTTTTAAAGTGTCATCATTTTTTCCTGATGTTAGTATACTGGTATCATCTGCAAATATTAAGTATTTTATACTGTTATTTTGATTGTTATCAACAAGATCATTTATATATAAAAGAAACAATAATGGGCCTAAGACTGAACCTTGCGGAACTCCGCAATCAATTGTGCGTTCCTCTGATAAAAAAGAATTCAGCTCCTTTGTGCAATCATTAAAATAATCTATTTCCACTACTTGTTTCCTGTTTGTTAGGTATGAATTGAACCAGTTATGAGCTACACCTCTTATTCCATAGTCGCTTAGTTTCCGAAGTAGAATTTTGTGATTGACGAGGTCGAATGCTTTTGATAGATCAAGGAAAATTCCTACACAATGTTCTGAA
This sequence comes from Tenodera sinensis, assembly GCA_030765045.1. Taxonomy (NCBI): domain Eukaryota; kingdom Metazoa; phylum Arthropoda; class Insecta; order Mantodea; family Mantidae; genus Tenodera; species Tenodera sinensis. Next base: position 386,646,988 of record CM060964.1, read on the forward strand.
TCATCTAATCTTTTATAGATAGCATCACAAAATTGAATCAATGCTGTAGTGGTGGATTTGCCCTTTTGAAAACCGTGTTGACATAGAGAAAGAATATTTAATTTTGAGATGAAGTTTAATATTCTGTTGTATACAATTTTTTCTAGTACTTTAGAGAAAGGGGATAAGAGAGAAATCGGCCTATAGTTTTTTGTTTCGGTTTTTAGTCCCTTTTTAAATAATGGTTTTACTTTTGCAACCTTAAGACACTCTGGAAAACACTCTTCCCTTATAGTAATGCTGAACATACACTAAATTTTAGCTGCATGAGTATGCAGGCCAGGAAGTCGTAAGCAGGGACAAGATTGGTAAAAACCAACCAAATCCACCTTGTTATACTTGGATTTCAGTTCTCTATCACATTATAAGTCAATAATTTCTAATTGTAAGTCTGTGGAAACCAAATCAACATTTACTGCAAATGGTATAGCAAACATATCAAATTGTGTATAGACCTTGCAAGTCCTGGGAACATGTTACAAATTGTTTAGCATCAGCCATGTGTTCACCAAGAATGCATATGCAAGTACTACTGTGCCAAATGTTGAACCCCACTGCTGTGACATCATTGGGTACTGCTTGGCAAGCAAGCTCTTTGCCCCATCTGCTGCCCACTGCTCTAAAATAATGTACCTACCAGTGCCTGTTTTAAGCAATAGTCAAATCTTTTAAGAGCTGGTCATCATATGATGGCCTTAAAATTCCATTCTCTTTGCATATCCAAGAGATAAAACAAGGAATATATCTGAAATGGTTTACTCCACAAAAAAGAATGTATTTGACATGAACAGTGCTTACATGCTAATTAGTGGGGACTGTTTTATACCATTAGCTGCATGTCTTCAAGTTTTTGTAGCATTCTGAAAATTCCTTACTTCATATCCACAGTTTCAATTACTTCATCTCTACATGTACACAGGGGGCAAATAATCAAATGTTGTTGTTATTGTTGTTGTTTTCTAGTGCCTTGCATCTGGCAATGAAGCCATTAGCATTCGTACTTTCCAATACTTTTGAACTGTAGCTTCTTCTGATCTTAATGCTTCACAGGTCTTCAAGTGGTCTTCGTTCATTTCTGCTGGATCGTTACACAGGACACATATTGGTGAAGCTGAGATACCTATTCTGTAGAGATGACTTGCCAAGCAGTCGTGATTTGTCAATAGTCGAAGGCTGCAACCGCTGTTTTCCTTGGTCTCTGGGGGATTATATCTGGGTTGGAAAGTAGTGTAATCCATTTTTTATCTTTGGCATTTGTTTCTATTTCTTGTAGGTATGAATGAGAAAATTTTTTAATGATCAAGCGTTTTATTGAGGAATATGAGAAATTGAATTTAGACTTTTGTTTTATTGTTGTGCCTTTCTTTGCAAGTGAGTCTGCAGCTTCGTTCCCCATGACTCCACAGTGTGCTGGAATCCATTGGAGATGAACAGTCTTATTAACTTTTTGGAGTTGTGTTAACATTTTGTAGCATTCTCTAATTTTTGTTGACTTCTTTGTAGTATTTGGACATATTCCCTGAATTGCAGCTTTAGAATCTGAAAGAATTACTGCCTTGTTAAATTTATTTAAGGGAAGATTTAATAATTGTCGGAGAGCAATGTATATAATATCTTGGCTATCCGGTTGTTGCCGCGTCAAATTATAAAATGCCGACGTTTCGACCATCTTGTCGTGGTCGTTATCACAGGCAAACTGCGCCGCTATGTAGCAGCTAGTCAACTTATATACTGGCAAACAGGTGAAAGGTGGGTGAATGGTGAGCCCTGATAGGCTGGGCTCACCATTCACCCACCTTTCACCTGTTTGCCAGTATATAAGTTGACTAGCTGCTACATAGCGGCGCAGTTTGCCTGTGATAACGACCACGACAAGATGGTCGAAACGTCGGCATTTTATAATTTGACGCGGCAACAACCGGATAGCCAAGATATTTTAAACGATGGCCGTGGAAGCTTGAGAGAATACATAGCAATGTATATAGCCTCTATTTCTCCATCATAATTTGTTGTGTCTCTGCCAACAGAATGATAAAAGGAAAAATGTGAACACATAACTGGGCCAATAAATATAACTTCTTTTAATTTTGCTTTGCTTATTGTTGGTAACTTTTCTTTCAAATACCGAAAACCCCTACCCTCTCTGTTCAAAGCCGTTACAGAATTTTTCATTAAGCCTAACTTAATGTAAAGCGGTGGTAGCAAAATTTTGTCTTTGTTAACTAATGCTTCATACTTAACGTTCTTTTCACCCAGTATTAAAGCACTCCTTACAGGCCACTCAGTTACTTCATAGTGTTTTTCTTTATCCCGAATGTCCCACTCACATATAAAACGACAGAGCTTGGTGAAACCACTCTGCATTCCCACGAGTAACCCTATGACCTTTAACTCTCCACAGATTTGCCATTCATACTTTGCATAGTTTATAGCTTTCAAAACTATCTTCAAATTCTCATATGCTTCTTTCATCTGGACAGCATGAGCTATAGGGACGGAAGGATAAGAGTTACCATTATGTAATAAAATTGCCTTTAGACTTAACTTCGATGAATCAATGAAAAGATGCCATTTGCAGGGCTTGTAATTGTCACTCAGTTGTTCCATGATCCCATTAACATCATTACAATAAACAAGTTCATTTTTCTGTGAAAAAAATTTTGTCAAAGAATGTTCACATTTTCTGAATGCTGTTACATTTACTCCTGGCTGAAGCAAGTTCCAGTTTTTCAGTCGTGAGCTTAAAAGTTCTGACTGAGTTTTTCTTAAATTAAGATCCCTTACTAGAACATTCAGCTTGGCTTCGGGAAACAAATGAGGTTTAGATTGAGGTTCTGCTAACTGGAAATCTGGGTCACCGGTATTGCATACTGAAGGGCCAGGTTCTTCTTCAGGAGAATTATTTGAAGATACATCATTTAACATCCATTTGTTCAGGTGGCTTAGGAACTGGAAGGGAATTGTCATGAAGTACATGTCTTATAGCCGAAGGAATATTTGGATACTCTATGACATATTTTGACTTTGAAGAGAAGCCAGACACTTGTTAAACAGAAGTAACAATTATTTATTTATGCCAACAAACTTACTGTTGGTGTTTTTAAACACACAAGCCGTGTGTGGGCAAAGTTTAAGAGGTAGAACTGGAACTTAAAAATTCAATGCCACAACTGGGATTTTTAAGTTCCAGTTCTACCTCTTAAAAGAAGTAACAATCTTTAATATGATCCCTTGTTTCTCTCCAAATCATTGGTATATCAAATGGCATTGATTTATTTCCAAACATGACACGCAGTAGAGAACATGGTAAGGAATTCTTCTAGCCACAGAGGATGAGGAGGGTGGGAGTAAAGAATAAGCAGCTTTCGTCTAAAGATGGTAGAGAGTGGTTGTGTAGTTAAAAGGTTGTGTTTAGCGCATAAAGTGATGTTTGGCAAAGGCAAAGTTGCAGAGTTCTGCTGTCCCTCTTAAGACCTTTCAAAGAAGCCATGTTTTAAGCCCCTTGTCAAATTGCTGAAGTTACCTCGCCTGCAATAAAACTCTTACCAGCCTTGAATGACAGTAGATGTTGAGAGGGTGAGCTGACTGACAAAGGTTGCAGCGGTGGGAGCGCCGCAGCATAGCGGATTTTCGCAAATCACAAAAAGGGCAATATCTAAAAAAATGTTAGATGATATCACAAAACGAATTTCAGTTCTGAAATTCGTGCTTAAGAATCGATTAAAATCGCCTATTTTTGGTCAGGTGCAAATTTTAGTGTTGTACAGTGTTTCCTCTCATCAATCAGTTATTTCCTCTTATCTTTCTTCCTCGCCTCGTGGAGAGGTTTTTAGTGGATATTCCATGCTCCGTTAGCCAGTGTCACACTCCCAGTTTAGGTTGGGCTACGGTGAGTATGTAAATATAGCCCCTCCCCAGCTACAGATCTGGGATGGAGGAACCCAAGTGCACCACACTCTAGAAGCTCAGGAATTTGTTTAACTAGTATGATGTACTTTGTTTATCTAAAAAATAAACATTAAGATCTTTAAAAATTGCTGCTCACGACTTCTACTATGACCCTTGTATTATTTACATCTACATTGTTCATTTTCTTGATTTGTTTGTTTATTAGTTTTAAGTTGGTTAATTTTCCCAGATGACAGAATGCTGATATAGGTATCTATGATCTATATCTGGAGAGTAATGTTGTATCCTCTGTTATCCTCGCTGGACATATTGAACTGCAGTAACACTATGAGGTACGTTGTCAGCATGGACCCCAGCTGCAAACATTTCAAACAAGTGTCAACACAAGTTGCTAGATACGAGGTTACCAAGGAATGTCTTATTTATTACAGGTATCTTACCGACATGAACAAGGCCCTGTTTACTGTTACAAAATCAGCGAGACTCACATCCGGAGGAAACGTGTCAATTGTTCGCAGGAACAAGTCCATCTGTACAAAAAACATAAGTTTGCTTCACAAAGTGATAATAGGTACACATTGAAACTATACAGAGTTATTGAGAAGTCCATGAAACATTTTATAAATTCACTACTAAAGTACGCGACGGTTAACAAAACATTTTACACTAAGAGAAAGAGGAACTCTCCAAGTTTCTTTGCTTACGTTTACACTTTACAAAACCTCAGTGTGTCACCCTTGTTTACACGGCAAATAATTATCGATACGTAATCCATCTCCTCCCATACACGCTCCATCATAGCCAAGGCAGTTGTAATCTGGTGCAAACTTTCTAAAGATTAGCGAGTAGCCGAAGCACGTAGACAATGTCCTTCACAAATCTCCACACGAAAAAGTCACACAGAGTTAAATCTGACGATTGTGGTGGCCACGTCACTAATACCTTATCTTCATGTCCAGTGCATTCGTTGCAATAGTGGCTCACTATGAATAGCTGATGCCAACTAACGATAAATGATGGCAACTCAGCACGTGCTTTCGTTATAGAAAAAAAACCTGCAGAGTTTCTCTCTCTATTGCCACAATAATTACCGCGATCTGTTGCGTATTTAATTTGTTGTTAAACCTTAAAATGTTTTACGGACCTATTCATGCATTTCCCAAAATTCACACACCTGGAAATAAAAGCATATCTATGTATCTATGTACACTGTATAGATGTGCATATATGTAACTAAATGGTTAACTAAAAATCTGATGTGTTGCACTCACATGACTTTCTCCTCTCTTGTACTAACTATTCTTACAAACTCTTATTCCTCTATCTGCTTATGTTTAATCCTAATAAAAAATTGCAGAAATTACCTTATTGCTTATTTCCTTGTAGATGCAAGGAGAATGTGGGAATACAATAGATTTGAGTAATAGTATGGTCTTTAAAGCCAGGGCCTCTCAAAGCTTAAAATCGCACTGGGTACTATCCAAATAAGAGAGGTTTATTGTAGCATGCACAATGATGACTCTATTAAACTCGGTTCATCCCGCGCGCTGTAGGGCGACGAATTGAGGAAGCGTGTGTTGATACCTGGCTAGCTTATCAGTGAAAGGGATAGGTGCATTACAAATACCTAATAATGGTGCAACCTGCTCCAAATAAAGTAAAGAATGCCGAAAGTCAGAGTGGGAACTTACTTATGCTTTTGAAAGTGGTGCTCATAGAGGCCAAATGTCTCATGTGCAATACAATAATTACATGTGTAAGGAAATCATCTGTTGAAAGAGACTGTAACAGAGCACATGTATGGTGAAATCATATCATAGAGGACGCTAGAGAGGAACAGTAAGGAGATTACTATATCTTGGAGAAGATTGTTTATTCAAAAATGAGGTTTGTACCAGTGCTTGCCTTCTAGATCAATAAAATACTAGATCTAGTATTAAAAGAACAAATGAATCAGTTTAACACTGTGAGCAGCACCTAAACATTACACAGTTAGGAAAAAGCAGCACTGAAAGTGGGAATAGGGGGTGCGGCAAAGTGAACGAGAGAGAGAGAGAGAGAGAGAGAGAGAGAGAGAGAGAGAGAGAGAGAGAGAGAGAGAAAATTAAGGAATGTACAAGTGGAGCTTTGCAATTTTTGTAGTCACATTTTGCACCTTGCTCCGTGCAATGCACTGATGCATGTACCCTGAGAAATTCTGTTTTAAGGGCTGGTCGCTATAGGATGTGTTTAAAATTGCATTCTCTTTTCATGGCTAAGAAATAAACACGCCAATAACGTATCCTGTTTCAGAGAACTATATGTATTTGAAAATTCAAACAAATAACGGTGAAAATCTCAGAAATGTTAACTTTCAGGAAAACATATTTGATATAAACTGTTTGTCTTAATGAGATCAACATTTTTGTTTTGTTTAGCAAGTTTTTATCTAACTCTATGCTTTACCAGTTGTGCAGAATTTAACTAAATGGAGACTTCAGAGGTTATTCCAAGTAAATAAATGTATTTAATGTAATGCTCTAGAACTGTGACCATTTGCCATCAGTCTTGTGGTTTCACAATAGAGTTGACATAATCTCTGGAGTGCAGCACACTTTCTCAAAAGATTGACTGTCACTGTTACATAACATGCAGATTGAAGAATCAATATATGTAGATACATATTTGGGTATTCCGTGGTCTGCTGCTGTGCGAAAAGCTTCTACATTTTCACTTCTAGATGCTCCTTGTGGTGTTGCTGTATTTAAAAGTCATGACCATTTTTCCTTCACTTAATTTCTGAAGTCATTCATATTTTTCAGCCTTAAATAAATTTTGAATAATCATCCTTGCTGAATGAAAACCTTTGCATTCAAAATATTTGTCTACTACATATAGTAAGTAGAGGAAGTATTGTATTCCATCCAAAAATTCGATGTCGACATTTCACCAGAAATATATGTTTTGAGGCCCCCTGAATAAAAAAAAAGCATTTTTAGTATACCTACTACAAAGAGGTGGCTTGTGACTTGTTGCAGTGGGTGTGCAGTATATTACGTCCTTGTCTCATTTACTCTCTCTCTCTCTTTCTCTCTCTGACATACACCACACAGAGGTGGCTTGTGACTTGTCGCAGTGGGTGTGCAGTATATTACGTCCTTGTCTCATTTACTCTCTCTCTCTGACATACACCACACAGAGGTGGCTCGTGACTTGTCCCAGTGGGTGTGCAGTATATTACGTCCTTGCCACATTTACTCTCTCTCTCTCACTCTCTGACATACACTACACAGAGGTGGCTCGTGACTTGTCGCAGTGGGTGTGCAGTATATTACGTCCTTGCCACATTTACTGTCTCTCTCTGACATACACCACACAGAGGTGGCTCGTGACTTGTCGCAGTGGGTGTGCAGTATATTACGTCCTTGCCATATTTACTCTCTCTCTCTGACATACACCACACAGAGGTGGCTCGTGACTTGCCGCAGTGGGTGTGCAGTATATTACGTCCTTGCCACATTTACTCTCTCTCTCTCTGACATACACGACACAGAGGTGGCTCGTGACTTGTCGCAGTGGGTGTGCAGTATATTACGTCCTTACCACATTTACTCTCTCTCTCTCTGTGACATACACCACACAGAGGTGGCTCGTGACTTGTCGCAGTGGGTGTGCAGTATATTACGTCCTTGCCACATTTACTCTCTCTCTCTGACATACACCACACAGAGGTGGCTCGTGACTTGTCGCAGTGGTTGTGCAGTATATTGCGTCCTTGTCACATTTACTCTCCCTCTGACATACACCACACAATTTTAATTCGCAATTCATTTGGCCAATTGAGCTCTCATATCTTGCTGTTTTTTATTTTAGATGACCAATATCACAAAAACCATTATTTGTCCAGATACCTTTTCCTTCAGTTGGAAATAATAAGCATGCAAAACAGCTTCTCTTGTAAAGATTTATCTCCTTGAGTTTCGCCATGTTATTCATTTGCACACTTTGTACACAGAACTTCAAAGTCTTCAAATACCGACCAGCTTTAAAAAATTTGACTAATACTCAAAGCCTACTGTATTCCTATATTCCCCTTGTACCTACAAGGAAATAAGCAATAAGGTAATTTTTACAAATGTTTGTCATCTAACCTGAAGAAGAAAGAGGATAAAGTGTTTTTAGAAATAGTTAACAAAGAGTAGAGAAGGTCGTGTGAGTGCAACACATCAGATGGGTGATTGGTGGTTTGTAAAGAAATGGACACTGTATTGAAAAGTGAAAGAAAAGTGTGCAGATTAAGACAATGTACTTGATTTCTGTAAAAGATAAGGATTAAAATTATATGAAATTGTTGCTGACGATGTTGTGTAAGACACTCGTATTTGAGATGTGCAGATATTTACCTCCTCCTGGATATAAGTGTCTTTAACAGCAATACGCGCAGCTAGGAGACTGTCCCTAAACTCCTCCCCGACCTGCAACATTACCAAATTGATGCAATTCAACCTTTTTCCTCCGCGTACCCCCAAACACAATCCTCTTTTCCAGCCTGTACCCCTAGGCCTAGCTCTAGGGTTATCTGTAATTCAATTTACTCATAACCATACATAAAGTAGATTACAATGTTTATAACCTATTTAATACTACACAAAGGATTAAATTAAATTTAATGTACCCACTAAGAAGCCTTCGCGTACTCATATGGGTACGCATACTTCAAGTTGAATATCACTGATATAAATAATGATGGGAAGATACATTATTTCTCGATGCTGATACTGATTTTTATCCACCGATACTGGACACCCTCTTTATAAAAAGCTGTAAATGTGATAGTTTGTGCAGTTAATTACATTTTATTAGTAGTTTTCTGTGAATAAACATGTGTAACCAATTTTGTTTTTGTTCATTATTTTCAGATGTCATGATCTGATAGTAACGTACATTTAGAGGTTATATAAGCTTCACTTGTATGAATGTAAGTTTGTTGTATTGAGTGATTCACTGTTCTGTTATTATTAGCATTGTCTGCTTGCACACTTCACTCAATATCACTGTTGTACAAAATATTCCTGTAAATCAGTCGTACGGTACATCTGTACTGTACGGTCGTGAAATACAAACTAACAGATGGAAGGAAACAACAAATAATGTCCATGTGTTGTGTTATCTCACTTCTTAAGTTCTATTTGTTTCTGATGATTCACTGGAATATGTAAATGTAATGATCGAAAGTGGGGTTGTTAGACAAACATTAGTTAAATCATCTTCATTCACAACTCAGTTAACACTGCATGTTACACGAATATCTCTACTTATTGTTTTGTATGTTTTCATTTAGATACAAGAGTTTATATCGTTCCCTCACAGTCAAGTTCTATCAAGAACTATAGTCCAGTTATAGCAGTTTCATTCACAACTCAGCTGACATTACATGTTATATGAGTATCTCTACTTATTGTTTTGTATGTTTTCATTTAGATACAAGAGTTTATTTCATTCACTCACAGTCAAGGTCTATCAAGAACTATAGTCCAGCTATATCAGTTTCATTCACAACTCAGTTAACACTACATGTTATATGAGTATCTCTACTTATTGTTTTGTATGTTTTCATTTAGACACAAGAGTCTATATCATTCACTCACAGTCAAGGTCTATCAAGAGCTATAGTCCAGCTATATCAGTGTCATTCACAACTCAGTTAACACTACATGTTATATGAGTATCTCTACTTATTGTTTTGTATGTTTTCATTTAGATACAAGAGTCTGTATCATTCACTCACAGTCAAGTTCTATCAAGAACTATAGTCCAGCTATATCAGTTTCATTCACAACTCAGTTAACACAACATGTTATATGAGTATCTCTACTTATTGTTTTGTATGTTTTCATTTAGATACAAGAGTCTATATCATTCACTCACAGTCAAGTTCTATCAAGAATTATAGTCCAGCAGCTCTTTGGGAACACGTGCGAGGCAATAACGCTAATTATCCACTCCTTTCATGACTTATCTACAATAAAGTTACATTGAAAACCTTTCAATGATGCAAAACATAAAAATTTAAAAGCATCTCAAAGTATTGGACATAGGTAAGAGTGAGTAGGTATTGAGGTTGTGTACGTACGCACCTGGTGTGTTGTCTTGGTGGCAGAGTCGCACACAACAAAGAGTGTGGAGCCCATGACTACACACTCCAGGGCCATCAGCAGCTGGTCTGGACGCACCTCCCTCGCCAGGTTGCTCACCGTGTGGTATACGAAGAAGGTGAGTGTGAGGAACAGGTAGAGGATGTAGAAACCCATGCTGTAGCAGAAGGCACGTCCCGTCTCACGAGCCAGGCGACTCAACTCCACCCATACTGCCCTGTATGTAGCAACAGTGGTGGGGGTGATGCGCTTCTCTGTCTCCAACACCTGCACACATAACACTGCGTCTGTGTATAGTGTGCACAGCTACTTAACTATATATATACACACACACTGGCGGAAAAAGTGAAACACCAGTAAGGACTGTGTTTATCAACACATGGGCATAGTATGTGGATATTGAGAGGTGATTGATATATCATGGTCGGTGGACAATAGAACAGCAGTGTCCATGGTGCAGGCAGTCACTGTGGTACCCTAACAGTTGAATGGTGGTGTCAAACAACACTGTAGGGTGTAGCGATGCCATGTGCTCCTGTCTCACAGCTACAGCCATTTGTTGGCCTCCACGAAGCTGGATGGACCTATCGACAAATTGCTGCAATGTATTGCTGGTGTGTCGATGTTTTCAGTAATAGTCTGTGGAACATTGTCACTCCCATAGACTAGGTTCTGGGCGACTACGTTCTACAGACGCACGCATTGTACGGGCAACAGTGAGTGCCCGAACAGCATCCAGGGAGACGATACGGGCTCAGGTAGCACCTGGAGTATCAGCATTTGGGCTATTGGAAACCATCTTGCTGCAGCAGGACTCAAATCATGTGTGCTCCTAGCCAAGGTGCCTCTTACACCACAACACCGTCATGTACGTCTCCTCTGGTGTCGAGAAAGGCCTCATTGGCACTCTCTTGTCTTCAGTGATGAGAGTAGGTTCTGCCTGTATGCAAGTGATGTCGTGTACGCGTATGGCGTAGAGCTGGTGAGCGAACTCGTCCAGAGTGCATTCGCCCACCACACAAAGGCCCAACTCCTGGCATCATGGTGTGGGGTACCATCACTTACAACTCGTGCTCGCCTTTGGTGTTTGTGCAGGGATGTGAAACTAGTGTCAGCTACATCCAGCAGTTACTGTGTTACTGCCATTTCTTCAACAGGGAGGTGATGCGCTATTTCAACAGGATAACGCACAGCTGCAGCAACGCAACGTGTTCTGTATGGTATACAACAACTGCCCTGGCAGCACGGTCCACTGATCTCTCTCCCATTGAACATGTATGGGACATGATGGGAAAGAAAGTCACTGGGCCTCCACGGCCAGCGACAACAGGTGCAAGATGCTTGTATCACAGGGTGCCATTCGCCACCTGTACAATCATCTGCCTGCATGACTACATGCCTGTATTGCTGCCCGAGGGGGTTACACCAAATATTGATGCAACTATTGGGACATACCTCCTTGTCACATGTCTACGTCATTTGTTATCATATGATACTATCATCACATACCACCGCTCACTTAATTCTGTATTAAATTTAAGCAATCCTTGATGGTGTTGCATTTTTTCCCACCAGTGTGTATTTACACATATAAAACTAAAATGTCTGAAATACTCCACCGAGGTGCCTAGTTTCCTAAACAGGGCCCTACATTCCAAATCCTCACCTCTTTATTAAATTCCATCTAGTACCTATAGGTACACATTTTATTTTGCAGATATATACATAAAAATAAAATAACAAGAGAAAATTATAAGAAAAAAAAAACCCTCCGCTTCTAGCTTTTCTATAATAACTAAAGAAGTATTAAAATACTGATACCCAGTGTGTTTGGCAGTTGGTATCCGGGTACCATCTAACTTAACTACACACTAAAATACAAAATGTTAAAACCAAATAATTGTAGATTCAATATTTTAATCTTTTACCAGCATCCCGTGGATTAAATACTGGCACCCAGAACAAGTTTCACACTTATGAATCCTTTTTATTCACTTGTCAATTTATTTAATAATACACTAGTAATCTAAATTATAAATGTAATTATTTCTTTTTCTAATTATTTAATTTAATTTTACATAGTACCGGTTTTACAAGGCGATTTCACAGCGCGTTTAACTATACAATAGCCTAAGGCCTGGCAAGGCTCTGATTGGATGTTGTGTTGAAGCGGTCCTCCTGCCACCCACCATTAAATGTTATGCCATCCATAGCTGCTGTATTATACTATGTATTTTAATACCTCTAAAGGTGTCTTTGTAAGCTAAGTAAAGTCTCATTGAAGATTGAACTGTGTTATTAAGACTTGGTGAAACTGGGTGAAGTGTGTTATTCAAACAGAAAGTTTTTCTACCATTTACCTTACACCGTGACAAATATCTGTCAGAAATAATCTCAAATTAAGTAATATACTTCTCATGACAGTGAAAATAAAGACATTTCAAACAAGAATATTAAAACAAGTTGTTAAGACATGAGTCTGCCTTGAAGAAGCCCGTACGTACCTTATGGAAGTTTTCAAGGAGATCTCACTCTGCCTTGAGGAAGCCTGTACGTACCTTATGGAAGTTATCAAGGAGATCTCACTCTGCCTTGAGGAAGCCTGTACGTACCTTATGGAAGTTTTCAAGGAGATCTCACTGCCTTGAGGAAGCCCGTACGTACCCTGTGGAAGTTTTCAAGGAGATCTCACTGCCTTGAGGAAGCCCGTACGTACCCTGTGGAAGTTTTCAAGGAGATCTCACTGCCTTGAGGAAGCCCGTGCGTACCCTGTGGAAGTTTTCAAGGAGATCTCACTCTGCCTTGAGGAAGCCCGTACGTACCCTGTGGAAGTTTTCAAGGAGATCTCACTGCCTTGAGGATGCCCGTACATACCCTGTGGAAGTTTTCAAGGAGATCTCACTCTGCCTTGAGGAAGCCTGTACGTACCTTATGGAAGTTATCAAGGAGATCTCACTCTGCCTTGAGGAAGCCTGTACGTACCTTATGGAAGTTTTCAAGGAGATCTCACTGCCTTGAGGAAGCCCGTACGTACCCTGTGGAAGTTTTCAAGGAGATCTCACTGCCTTGAGGAAGCCCGTACGTACCCTGTGGAAGTTTTCAAGGAGATCTCACTGCCTTGAGGAAGCCCGTGCGTACCCTGTGGAAGTTTTCAAGGAGATCTCACTCTGCCTTGAGGAAGCCCGTACGTACCCTGTGGAAGTTTTCAAGGAGATCTCACTGCCTTGAGGATGCCCGTACATACCCTGTGGAAGTTTTCAAGGAGATCTCACTGCCTTGAGGAAGCCCGTACGTACCCTGTGGAAGTTTTCAAGTAGATCTCACTCTGCCTTGAGGATGCCCGTACGTACCCTGTGGAAGTTTTCAAGGAGATCTCGAGCAGCTCGCGCCAGTGAGGCGCAGATGAGGTGCCAGAAGGAGGCCAGGAAGAAGCGCACCACGTCGAGGTACCACTCCTTGACAGCCACCCACCAATCGATGAGAATTCCATCCTCGTTGTTCAGCTGGTACACCACCTCAAAGCTGAAGATGAGCGGGGACAAGATGAGACAGAGGAGGATGCTGCGACGATGAAGGGATAGCACCAGAGGTCGACCAATCATCTCGTAATACTTCTCCTGTAACAGTCACGTCATTCTTACATTTCAAACTTCACATACAAAGAAATCTTTAATCGCCGCAGCTTTATACGAGGGTAATACTGAACAATTTTAGAATATCAATCAAGTGTTGCTTCTAAAAAATTAAATTATTTTGTTTTTCAAAATATTTCCCTTGAACATCAATACGTACCGATTGAGATGCCTCCGCGGTAACGTTTGAGGCTCTTATCCGGGAGGACTAGGTTCGATTCCCGTGAGCAATTTTCCTGACCCAGGGGTTTTCTCAGGCGAATGTTAACAAGGATAGTTACATCCCTGAATTTACAGTTCCTCCATTCCACCTAGCTTCTCATTTCACTTCAGGGTTCTAAGTGTCAGCGGGAGTTTTGGCGTGCATGGAAGGTGTTTGCTTTCTGTAAATCCTCGTCCCATGTATCGGGCAGGTCTCCGAGGTCCGGGTCCTCCAGGGGACCTAGAGCCCGCAGGGGGAAGAGGAGCCGGAGTACGACCCACAACCGGGGAGTAGAAATCTGTAGTTATTAGGGACCCTGCCCTCTGCTGTCAGCTTTCCTCAGCTCCGGCTAACCTTCGTATCCTATCACCTCACCCCTCCCTCCCAGGAACATAAGCTCGAAACATTTTCTGCGGGTCGAGATGCTAAGTGCCCCCTCCGAACACCGTCCATCCATCCGTCCATTTTGGCATTGGATGAAAGCAGTCCAAGGCAATAATGCCACTCTTCTTGAGGCTCTTCAGAAACCACGTTTTTATAATGCTCCATTACTTTACATGTTGGCGAAAAAGTGATTCCACATATTTTATCTTTAATTTGTTGAAACGAAAAGAAATCCCAAGACACTTCATCAGGGTGTATGGTTGGAGGTTCCACGGTGCTCACCTTGAGGGCATTTAGATACTTAGTTCTTAGTTTTGCTGCATGCGGCAATGCGTTGTCATAATGTGAAGCTATTTTTCTCTTGTCGTTTTTTACGAACTTTTTCAAATAGACATTTGTGCACCAATCGATAGTAATGGTATGTCTATTTTTTAATACTATGATAGCAACATAGTCCATTTTAGGGGGAAAACTAGCAGCTATGTACGTTGTTACCAGCGCTGCGAATTCGTCGAATTTGCATAGACTTAGGCTCTGTTCGAAAGACCCATTGAGCTGATTGACTTTTCTGTGCAGCATCTCAAGAATACATCCAAAATTCATCACCAATAACGATATTCCAAACCAAATTTGAAGTGAGGCCTTAGAATTTTAGCAATTTTTCTACATCAATCAATGCGTCGTTGTTTTTAATCTGGAGTAAGTTTATCTGGAATCCATCAACAACAAAGTTTTCTCACGTCTAACTGTTGATGTAAAATATTTTGGATTTGATTCATGCCAAAGCCCAATGTCGTCCGAATAAATTTATAAGATGTCCACCGATCTTTAAGCAGTGTTCGAACAGTGGCAATGTTTTCATCAGTACAGGTCGCGCGTTACTTCTTGACGAATGAAAATTTTATATGAAAGGTTGAATGCGAGTCTCTACTCAGCTTTTGCGGGAACGAGAGAGAGGAGGTACAGTCTGCAGTGAGATGACGCGCATGCTTCTGAGCTGAAGTAGTACAACACTACAAATCAATTTATGACACTTGCAGTAATATCAGCCACACGTATTATACACTATACCTCTATAACTGTTTCCACTTAACTTTCTTGCATTTATTCTATTCCCGACATCTCTCCCTCGTCTGAATTGCTATTTTCGTTGCATGCATAGTAACGTAATCATGTTTTGCTTCCCGCGCGGTGTTTATGTCTAGTTTCCGAGTATGATAAGGATGCTAGGTTCGTTTAAAATACACAGTGTTGTCACATAACTCACCTAGAAGTCCAGTTGTCGTGCAAGATCCGAGTCGGAGAAGTCGTCACCTTCGCTGCTGTCACTACCGCTCTCTGGATCTTCCTCAGACCTCCTAGTGATATAATAAAATTGTCTATTGCATCTTCCACTAGCCCATCCTTTTGCCTGAACTCATCCTCAAGTTTCTTAACGTGCCTAACATAGCCCTCCCAATCAGCTGTTGTAACGGAGTTCACTGCACTTTCACACACTTGCTGTAGATTTCTTAAATGTAGATCGCCGGTTACATTATGCTGTCTTACAGGTCGTGTTATTGCTGCCCATGCCAATTCTATAGCGTTCAACTCGCACATATAAGGAGGTAATCTAAGAACCGTATGCCCATGCATTTCTATTATTCTGTCGATATGGTATATTTTTTCCTTTGGTTTATGTATTTGAATTAAATCAAACAAGTAGGTCTTTCGCATTGCAGCAGAATATGAAATATTGTTGTTCTCTAACCATTGTACCATTTCTTGCTTTACAATATTTCGACGGAGGCTTATTTTCTTGTACACTGTGGTATAGAGCATTATCAAGCACGATGACACTATTGCAGGGTATATTAGGTAACAGTTTCTCCTCCAACCATTTCTGGAAATTTTGTCCATGATAATCGCCGCTAGCAAGTCCAGCTTTGAATATCAAAGAAGCTCCGGGTATGAAACCTTCGTTGCTGCCTGCATTTACAAGAATCAGGCGGTTCGAAGAGCTAGTGTTTGTCGTAATCCCCTAGATATCATCACTCTGCCAGCACTTCCCAAATGTCAAATTATTGTCCACCCAGGACTCATCAATGTAAGTGATATTTCTCCCAGCATTTCTGTCTGTATCCATTTATAGCTCTTAGGTATTTAGCTCTCCAGTTAACTATATCTGGACGTTCAATAAGTAATTTTCTCTTACTTCCACATCGCTTCCATTTGAAACCCATATCGTGCAATAGCTTCCGCAGAGTTTCTCTTCCCCAAGGAAAATTTATTTTTTCCCTAATTGCTGCAAGTAGCTTCGGTACAGTGGGCACTTGTTTTTTAACCAAATAAAAGTCTCGAATTACGTTTTTAATTACTGTTCTATCAAAGTCATCACAATGAAATTTGCATTCCTCGGCCTTTGGTCTCTTTTTCCCCGAGTATGAAGTGATTTTTCACCAGCTTTAACACCTCTTCTTATTCTTGTTACACTATGTTACGATATCCCACAATAATTTGACACACGTAAATTTCTTTGTGATAATAAACATTTCAATTGTCCTGATTTCGCTTCTTCGTCACATACCTCTATCACTTTTCTAATTACCTCCCTTGCTTCACTGTGAATACTTCGTCCCTTCTTTCGAACTGCAGCCATATGTAAATATTAAGCCAAGAATAAAACTAACAAAATACGAGTATATAACTGTAGCGCCGTAGCGCGAGAGCCAAATAATGCATAATACTAAAAAATCTCTGCACCTGCACCTAATACTGCAAAGCGCATTAGATCTGGCAACGTGGGTGACTCATATGCATTCTCATGCACTCATTTCCTAGTAAACAGATACGCTACCGGAGCAGATAAACAATTGAAGCCCCCTCTGCTCTTCATTCCCCTCTAGCCTTCTTGTCGTGGGCATACAGTACATACATCCGTACCGCACAAAACTTTTGCAGTCGACTGTATACACAAACGCGACAGAGGAAAACAGAGGTGTCTGTTATCGTAGCATAAACATTTGCTGACCTGTTTATTAAGGGTAGGCTCACTCATTGGATTTCTGCTCAAGGTCATTCCTCAAGAACAAACGCGCAACCTATAACAGTAGTTCTTGGGTGTTCACGAAATTCATTACTAAGAAAAAACCGATCTCTTTTGAATTGGCCGTAGCAATTATACATTGTTGCTTTAGACAGGGGTTTTTCTAGGCCAATGTTCACATTGTGTAGGCGTTTACTCTATGCCGGTCGTGCCCTAGTCTCAACACGGTGGGTCGCGCGGTATCTAGAAGGCGCCAAGAACTTTTTAACTACTTTCTGTGAATATATTCCATTATTTTATCAAGGTTACTTAATTTGTTTATTTTTTATTTTAATGATACTACAGTTTATTTTTAATCCTAATAATATAAATGGTACATTAGCATCAGGGTTTTGGTTGGGAAGTTAAAACTACCGGTATTCAACTAACTCTAATATTTTTCAGGCTGACTCGAAGGGATGTTGTCTTGTATTTACGACAGGATCGCAACCAGATGAGAGCCAGAATGTCACAAAGTGTGGTATTGGGTCAAATTCACAAAGAGGAGATCAATGAATTCAACTAAAACTTTTGGGAAGGTGTTCTTTAGTTCTTTAGAGATAGATGGTATAGAAATATAGATCATATAGATAGTTTTCTATGAATATCTGAAAGTAATTTATTTAATGGAATAACCGAGCGGGATGGCTCAGGTAGTAACGTCTGTGACCCGCATTCGGGAGGTCACAGGTTCGATCCCCGTGGCCGCGCACTCTGACATGGGTTTTTCCGTGGTTTCTCCATGTCACTTAGGCGAATGCTGGGGTGCTTTCATCTTCTCCACGGCTTCCTTTCTTTTCCTCTCTCATTTCCTTTCATTCATTTAGCTCATCTTTCCAGGTGCGGTTCGTGAGTGGTTGGTTCCGGCTTTGGCGGGTAGATGGTGCAGTTGCATGCTCATTGGAAGCGTACTTCCCTGGTTGTCTAGGAAGTTACCATTTTGGCCGTTAGGGTGGCTTCGTCACCTTCTTCGGGCGCCAGGTGTCATCATCTGGAACTGTTAGGGACTGCTGTGCGTCTCTGGGGGCTAAGTCGAGCTGCGTTCTCTTCCGTGCTTCCGGTTTCACTTCGCCTCATCCCTCCCCCCTGGTAGCGCGCGATAGATCCATATCGGGTCGCAGTGGGCGAGGTGTCCCCCATTCCGTTCTCAGCACACATTCACAGCAAGCGCTTAACTGTGGTTATAGCAATTCCGGATTAAGATAGACATAAAACGTGTTTATGTTGCACCCTTACAACATTGCCTACTATTGTTGATACATCACATTCCCCTCCATTAGGCATTGTAAAGTTATTTTCTGATTAGTAAATTATTAGAATTTTACCCAGACAAATAAGCACCAAGGGTCCTTTAAAAGCAATGCGCTTTGCATACTTGATAAATCCCGGTACTCACGTCAGACAATTGAATAACTACCTGTACTGAGTAACGGCACAACTAAAACCCTGATTAACATAAACAAAATAAGCAAACCCTGTAGTATAAATAAAGTAGGCAGCAGATGTTATTAAAGTATAATATGAAAGAAGAAAACAACTTATTACATCAAAATACCTATAGTATATAAACAATGTTTATATTTGTTGTACTTGTTTTCTGTTTTCTTTCTCTACGACACATTATTCTACCATGTTCCAAACACACATTCTGCAGCTGTGTCTTGTCATTGTGGAGATGCACACTTGCTTCTCCTGCTTCTTGTTGTGCACCTTGAGTTTCAGGTCAGCTTCAGTTGTAGTCCCACTGAATACATGCTCCTGCGTAACAGCTCTACTAATACCAATTGCTCGGACAAAGTTCTAAGCAACAGTCCCCTTTTGTTCACCTCTAGTCCATTTCCAATTTCAACTGTATTTAGTATCTCTAACCTTCTGTGCCATTTCCTCTAGGTCAGAACTTTCTTCTCTTCTCTCGGGTGTTAATCATTATCACTCTTCTACATATTGTTCATCTAGTTGCTCTTCTTGGAAATGGTTACTTTGTAGTAAAGTCGTTTGAGTGCTTCAGACATTGCAGAAAGAGCGAATAAGTTTGGTTGCAAATGATGATACCATGTTACCCACATGAGCGTCGGCAGACTCCTTTTCAGGGGGGGGGGGGCATGTTGAAAGTTTGCAATCAAACAACATTAATTCATTACTCTATTGTCTTGGAACTGCTGAATATTGTATTATGAAATAAACTAAACTAAAGAATTTTCACAAATTATCAATTATTATTAGGGAAACTTGCATTTGCTGGGTGCCTTTACTGCCTAGCATCACATGATGAATACAAATAATAATAATAATAATAATAATAATAATAATAATAATAATAATAATAATAATAATAATAATAATAATAATAATAATAATAATAATAATAATAATAATAATAATAATAATAATAATAATAATAATAATAATAATAATAATAATAATAATAATAATAATAATAATAATAATAATAATAATAATAATAATAATAATAATAATAATAATAATAATAATAATAATAATAATAATAATAATAATAATAATAATAATAATAATAATAATAATAATAATAATAATAATAATAATAATAATAATAATAATAATAATAATAATAATAATAATAATAATAATAATAATAATAATAATAATAATAATAATAATAATAATAATAATAATAATAATAATAATAATAATAATAATAATAATAATCATCATCATCATCATTTGATGTTCACTTGTTACAGACAGTCTCCTTGCACATTAACACTTTACAAAGGATTTCTTTCCAGCGCAGTCAGACTTAACAAGGCTTTCCTTCTTTCTCAGGAATGCCCATTCCTAGTTGCAGCAAGCCCCTCTCCAAGTCCCTGCATTTCTTCCAGCCAAATCCAGCTAGTTATAAAATGTGTGAAAAGGCCAACATTTGGCTGGTGCTTTGAGCCATTTGGTCGACCACGCCCGCTCCACATGTAGAGCAGTAACTGTATCTGGCTTCTTTTTAAACCAACCTCGATTTTCACATAAAGATGAATTGTGCTCAGAATCAGGACGTTCTTGCTGCTCTTTCCCTGATAAACAGTCAATGTGGAACCATTCTTGAGCAATACTGTGCTATATAACTCTTCTTTTGCCTTGTTGACACTTATCTTCCTCCGATATCGATTTATAGTGCCCACAAGTCTTGTAGAATTTTGCATCGAGGTTTCAGAGAAAGCCAAGGAGCTGAAAAAATGATCACATGTGACATTTCTACCCTTGTTCAAGGAAGGTTGCATCAATTTTTCACAACAAAATCACCAAGACACTCATCACTCGGCTAGTGTTATCTCTTCCTGGATAAGGAAAAGCATTCACAATATATTTTGAGTTATAAAATAAACACATAAACATGAGTACCCTCTTCATTATCTGTTATTCAGTGGAGAAACTTCATCTTCTGGTGAAGAATCTGAAACTACAGGTTGTGACAATTCCTCAGCTCGCCCTCAGACTCATGAGCCAAAATCTCATTTATAGCATTTACCATGTCCCATGGCGTCGACAGACTTTTTTCAGGGGGAACGCGTATTGGATGTTTTCAGTCAAACAATATTAATTTATTATTCTGTTGCCAAAAGTTCTAGTATTTGTTGCGGATATCCGTATTAATTTGTGCTGAAGAAAAGTTATTCTTTACATAAGAATTAAACAATAGCATAATAATCATTAACTGGCTGTACTTAGTCATTAATTTCCAAGGTGGGAAGGGGGGGGGGGTGGGCACGGGCTCCCCTTGTCCCCCTTACGCGACGCCCATGGTTACCCAGATAATGACGACTTATCAGCCAAGAAGGTAATGAGAGCAATGGCCTTTCAAAGTCAAAAGTCCCAAAACAGAGAACTGGCGCTTTCAGGATGCACCACGACCGACGGAGGGTTAATCACCATTAAAGATCGTAAAAACAATACCCTGAAAATGTTCTCTAGTATAATTTTGAGTGAAGACAAAACTTTAAATAATGATAATTAACAGACTATTGGAACAAATGACATAAGTAGGTAGGTGTGTATGTTGAGTTTGGGTCTCACCTGGAAGCGTGTCCAACTGGACAGGTAGCGGGTCATGTTGGGAGCCTCAGGCCAGTTCATGACAGGCAGACTATTGGAACAAATGACATACATAAGTAGGTGTGTTTGGGTCTCACCTGGAAGCGTGTCCAACTGGACAGGTAGCGGGCGATGTTGGGAGCCTCAGGCCAGTTCATGACAGGGAGACTATTGGAACAAATGACATACATAAGTAGGTGTGTTTGGGTCTCATCTGGAAGCGTGTCCAACTGGACAGCTAGCGGGCGATGTTGGGAGCCTCAGGCCAGTTCATGACAGGGAGACTATTGGAACAAATGGCATACATAAGTATGTAGGTATGTATGGGTCTCACCTGGAAGCGTGTCCAACTGGACAGGTAGTGGGCGATGTTGGGAGCCTCAGGCCAGTTCATGACAGGGAGACTATTGGAACAAATGACATACATAAGTAGGTGTGTGTGGGTCTCACCTGGAAGCGTGTCCAACTGGACAGGTAGCGGGCGATGTTGGGAGCCTCAGGCCAGTTCATGACAGGGAGACTATTGGAACAAATGACATACATAAGTAGGTGTGTGTGGGTCTCACCTGGAAGCGTGTCCAACTGGACAGGTAGCGGGCGATGTTGGGAGCCTCAGGCCAGTTCGTGACAGGCAGACTATTGGAACAAATGACATACATAAGTAGGTGTGTGTGGGTCTCACCTGGAAGCGTGTCCAACTGGACAGGTAGCGGGCGATGTTGGGAGCCTCAGGCCAGTTCATGACAGGCAGACTATTGGAACAAATGACATACATAAGTAGGTGTGTGTGGGTCTCACCTGGAAGCGTGTCCAACTGGACAGGTAGCGGGCGATGTTGGGAGCCTCAGGCCAGTTCATGACAGGGAGACTATTGGAACAAATTACATACATAAGTAGGTGTGTGTGGGTCTCACCTGGAAGCGTGTCCAACTGGACAGGTAGCGGGCGATGTTGGGAGCCTCAGGCCAGTTCATGACAGGGAGACTATTGGAACAAATTACATACATAAGTAGGTGTGTGTGGGTCTCACCTGGAAGCGTGTCCAACTGGACAGGTAGCGGGCGATGTTGGGAGCCTCAGGCCAGTTCATGACAGGCAGACTATTGGAACAAATGACATACATAAGTAGGTGTGTATGGGTCTCACCTGGAAGCGTGTCCAACTGGACAGGTAGCGGGCGATGTTGGGAGCCTCAGGCCAGTTCATGACAGGCAGACTATTGGAACAAATGACATACATAAGTAGGTGTGTATGGGTCTCACCTGGAAGCGTGTCCAACTGGACAAGTAGTGGGCGATGTTGGGAGCCTGAGGCCAGTTCATGACAGGCAGACTATTGGAACAAATGACATACATAAGTAGGTGTGTATGGGTCTCACCTGGAAGCGTGTCCAACTGGACAGGTAGCGGGCGATGTTGGGAGCCTCAGGCCAGTTCATGACAGGCAGACACAGAACTACCAGGAAGTATGATACCGCCATGCACACGAAGAAGAGCACGTTGAAGTGGCGATGTGTGGCCAGCAGGTCTTGCAACTTGGCCCCGGTGGTGAACCACAGTATCACCAGGATGGTGGTGTAGAGGGCAACGGTGTACAACATCAGAGGTGACAGGAACCCATGGTTCCATAGTCCTGGAACATCAGGTTTAACGATCATCTAGCTCAACTTTAGTTTCACGTGAAGTTTATTCTGTTTACTATCTCTACTATGTACTTGCAGTAAGTTAAGGAAGTATTGTATTGCACACAACAATTCAATACTGAGATTTCACCAGAAATGCGTGTTTAGTCTCACTGAATCAAAACATTTTTTTTAAGAAAATGTCTGCGTGTACACACATGTGTTAGGGTGGTCCTTACACGGGGTTACATAAAATGTCGTGTTTTGAGCACTCACCTTCCCCTCCTATTTTTTTTGTTTTACTCATGAGATGTTTTGATGAAGTACCAAATTTCATTAAAATTAATTAATGCAGTAATTAACTTAAATATGTAAATAAACTGAACTACTAAAAGAGTGCACGTATTTTTCTAATGGCGTAAACAACTGAAACCGCCCTATAGGTACATGTTTTACAAGCTTGCTTAATACATTTAAATGAAAAAAATACAAGTATTAATATTCGTGTCATAGAACATATGAAATGTGGGAATGCAGCTTTAATACGATTTTCTTTTCGGTGTTTCTCTTTCATAGTCTGGGTATTGCCTTCGCTGATCCTGCACACATCGCATTGATAGTCGAGTGAGTTCTTGCAGAAAATTCACTCCTCTCATTTGCCACCTTAAGATTGTTCATAGTCTCTTTGGTGCTATAGGAAGTGTTTGAATCCCAGTAAATTGGGTCTTTATTTAAAAAATCTAAATGTGTTCTTAACTTCAACATGTCCAAATTTTTGACTGAAATGAACTCACCAGTTCTCTTGTTTGGAATAATAGATTTTCAAAGTTGAGTGTGTTAGTAAATATGCGTATATGTTCTGAATAGTCTATGGAAATGTGTTAAATTTAAATGTATGTAACTATAATATGCCAAAAAGAAAACTTACCCAAAAGCTTTGTAACTGCATGGGGTAGGTGAAATAGTGTACCACCTTTCGGTCCCCAAGGTTTCGATTTCTAACCTTACCGTTTTTTGTAACTGTTAAATTTGCCATTAAACAGTGAGAACATACAAATATCTTCATTTAAACACCATAAGTGCTAACAAAACTTCTTTAGAGCACTCAAACAGTCACTCTCGTGACTGATCTGCTCACTCGGGGATCCGGAAGGCAAGCCTCGTGACTGACCTGCTCACTCGGGGATCCGGAAGGCAAGTCCCGTGACTGATCTGCTCACTCGGGGATCCGGAAGGCAAGTTCCGTGACTGACCTGCTCACTCGCGGATCTGGAAGGCAAGTTCCGTGACTGATCTGCTCACTCGGGGATCCGGAAGGCAAGTCCCGTGACTGACCTGCTTACTCGGGGATCCGGAAGGCAAGTTCCGTGACTGATCTGCTCACTCGGGGATCCGGAAGGCAAGTCCCGTGACTGACCTGCTTACTCGGGGATCCGGAAGGCAAGTTCCGTGACTGATCTGCTCACTCGGGGATCCGGAAGGCAAGTCCCGTGACTGACCTGCTTACTCGGGGATCCGGAAGGCAAGTCCCATGACTGATCTGCTCACTCGGGGATCCGGAAGGCAAGTCCCGTGACTGACTTGCTTACTCGGGGATCCGGAAGGCAAGTTCCGTGACTGATCTGCTCACTCGGGGATCCGGAAGGCAAGTCCCGTGACTGACCTGCTTACTCGGGGATCCGGAAGGCAAGTTCCGTGACTGATCTGCTCACTCGAGGATCCGGAAGGCAAGTCTCGTGACTGACCTGCTCACTCGGGGATACGGAAGGCAAGTCTCGTGACTGACCTGCTCACTCGGGGATCCGGAAGGCAAGTCCCGTGACTGACCTGCTCACTCGGGGATCCGGAAGGTAAGTCCCGTGACTGACCTGTTCACTCGGGGATCCGGAAGGCAAGTCTCGTGACTGACCTGCTCACTCGGGAATCCGGAAGGCAAGTCCCGTGACTGGCCTGCTCACTCGGGGATCCGGAAGGCAAGTCTCGTGACTGACCTGCTCACTCGGGGATCCGGAAGGCAAGTCCCGTGACTGACCTGCTCACTCGGGGATCCGGAAGGCAGGTCCCGTGACTTACCTGCTCACTCGGGGCTCCGGAAGGTAAGCCCCGTGACTGACCTGCTCACTCGGGAATCCGGAAGGCAAGTCCCGTGACTGACTTGCTCACTCGGGAATCCGGAAGGCAAGTCTCGTGAGTGACCTGCTCACTCGGGGCTCCGGAAGGCAAGTCTCGTGACTGACCTGCTCACTCGGGAATCCGGAAGGCAAGTCTCGTGACTGACCTGCTCACTCGGGAATCCGGAAGGCAAGTCTCGTGACTGACCTGCTCACTCGGGGCTCCGGAAGGCAAGTCTCGTGAGTGACCTGCTCACTCGGGGCTCCGGAAGGCAAGTCTCGTGACTGACCTGCTCACTCGGGAATCCGGAAGGCAAGTCTCGTGACTGACCTGCTCACTCGGGGATCCGGAAGGCAAGTCTCGTGACTGACCTGCTCACTCGGGGATCCGGAAGGCAAGTCTCGTGACTGACCTGCTCACTCGGGGATCCGGAAGGCAAGTCTCGTGACTGACCTGCTCACTCGGGGATCCGGAAGGCAAGTCTCGTGACTGACTTGCTCACTCGGGGATCCGGAAGGCAGGTCCCGTGACTTACTTGCTCACTCGGGGCTCCGGAAGGTAAGCCCCGTGACTGACCTGCTCACTCGGGAATCCGGAAGGCAAGTCCCGTGACTGACCTGCTCACTGGGGAATCCGGAAGGCAAGTCTCGTGACTGACCTGCTCACTCGGGGATCCGGAAGGCAAGTCTCGTGACTGACCTGCTCACTCGGGGATCTGGGCGACAAGTGTATGCCGTTCACCTCTTAATTATCTCTCCACTGGCAACAGGGTTTCGCCGAAACGTGCCTGACCATATCTTGTTTTCCTGTTCAACACACCTGTGCTAAGCGATTTCCAGGAAAACTGGTCTTACCAGGTATTTCGGGCTGACTACCTGACGCTTGCCCCTAATGACTTGTCTGTAACATTAAGTGTCCCTTCTGATAATTTTAACCCTGAACAATGTTCCCAGGTCTGTACTTTTTATACATGCGACGATTTTAATATTTCCCGATCATTTAATTCTACCATGTGAAGCAGTATTATTTCCATAATTATGGCGTTCTCAATTTGGGCTCCAGTATGTATGCCATGTAAGTTGAAAATGCAGCAATATATACAACTGAACCTATTTTTATTTATAGAACTTCATTTTAAATTATTCCTTCAGTTTAATTCTATATGATTATATTTCTTGTACTTTGTTTTACTAAAATATGTACAACCCTTCGTAAGATGGAAACCTGTGAAAACAGAAAAATATTAGTGTAACGATTGCGTTCCGTTTAAGGCAGGTTTTACTGTATTACGATATTTAGCGTTCAGAAGTGATTTTATCCAAAATTATTTCCAAAACAAGATGAGCAGGTTCATCATGTGTTGTGTGGTAACGATGTTCAAGTAGTATTATTGTTTGAAAGCATGTTACTTTAACCTTGTGATATTTGAGGTTAGAAATAATGCTTTTAATTAGATTAACTGGTTAATGGTTTCAGTATGAATGTGGTTTATGGAACTTAAATACTTTTGTGCATCATTTCATCACACATTTTAATTTACACTTTCATTAAAAAGTGTTTTGAGAATCTTGGGCTCTTTCCCTGTGGTTTTTTCACCCACTTGTTAGTAATTTCCACTGTAGATTGGCAGTACTGCTTTTTGATGTAATGCTCACTACGGTTTAGTTTAATGTCGGCCATTTTGAATTCTTGGGAAGTGCCAATAAGCTATTTCCCTTTATAAAGAGCTACGACTTGGTGCTGGACGTGATACCTGTGTCAGGAGACCTGGTGACGGGGATGACGCCGGCGGACTGCAGCACGAAGATCACGGGCCTTAAGTCGTAGTAGAAAGGGTGCAGACGGTTCTTGGGCACAGTAACCTGCTTGGGATAGGCGATGGTCGAGGGAGGAAGGTCCTTGTGGTCCGCCGGGGCTACCCTGAACACCTTCACAGAGTCTCGGTCAGGATACAGTCGGAGGTTGCGTAACTCCGAGAGATAGTGCGCCATGCTGACAAGGAACCACACCTGCAACATTGTCCTTACTAGACATACCTACCCGGTGGAAGGGAAGTCATTAAAACAAGCTGGCAACACTGCAGGCTTCACTTTCGCTTCATGGGACATCACACAGAGTTTCGAAATAATTAACCACTTAGAAGACGTGAAGGAATACTCCAAGCAATCTTTTCACATGTGCAGTAAGTCGACAACGTTGCGTTGAGGTTGGTCATGGATCTGAGCCGGTTTCTGGGTGCAAACATGGAAGGATTCTGTATGGTATTTGTTTACGTTCACGAGACGTAAACAAATACTGCACGTGTGAAAAAATTGCTTGGAGTATTCCTTCACGTCTTCTAAGTGATTAATTATTTCGAAACCCTGTGTGATGTATGTCCCATGAAACTATGTCAGAAATAAGTTACTCTACGCATCTTACAAGTAACAAACTGTTATCTGCGTACATTCTTGTGGAATTACGCATCCAAGTTGGATCAAAACCATTTATTTTTTGATCAAAGAACAAAATGCCATAATACTTTTTTTGTTTGTAATGCTTCTATGAAGCACATATTAGAAGGAATATAATGACTTCCCTTCCACCCTGTGTATATATGTATTGTATACCATCCAAAAATCCAGCCGCGCCGTAGCCAAGTGGTTAGACCATTCGCTTCTTACCAAAGCTACTCAAGTTCGATCCCAGACAACCGCATGTGGGATTTGTGATGGACGAAGTGGCGCTGGGGCGGGTTTTCTCCGGGTTCTCCGGTTTCCCCCGCCATCTCATTCCACCGATGCACCATCTTCATTCCATGTATCATCAGTGTCACCACCTGCGTTAAACACTAGAAGAAAATATCCAAAAATTTGACCGAGGCTTCACTGGACATGCATGTTTTGAGGTCTGTGTGTCCTCTTCCAAGGAAGCGACACCAAGATTTTTAAGAAAATCCCCGTCACACACTACTGCTGCCCTTCCCATGGAGACATTTTCAAAACTTTTGATTTTCTCAAAAATGGCGCTAATGATTTTGATTAAAACAGTATATGTTTAAGATGTTTTTATGAGAAATGAAATGTTTATTTTGAATTTTCTTGTAATAGCTTCTGAAGTCCTCTATATCTTGATTGGCTTTCGTATAACTGGTAAACCGTAAGATAAAGGCAAAATCTTACTACACAAACATGTAGATCTCTAAAAAAAACAGCCCTTTTTCGTGGAACTAACCATTTTCAAGATATTCCTTGACATGTTTTGAATTTTCAAAAACTTATACTTTTCTCAAATAGCTAGTGGTTACAGCTGGTTTTTCATGTCCTGGCCATGCAAACAAATTTCAATGCCAAAGTCATCACATAGTGACCAACTGTTAAAATAGATGGCTATCAATTAGGGCTACTGTATTCTTCTATTCCCATTGTACCAAGACTTCAGCTATGAGCTTGTGGTTGACAAAGTGAACCTGAACTATCACGCTGACGTTTTACACACAGCTTGTAGCGGGATAAATCAAATCAATTGCTAAAGCAAATTCTTAAACAAAATATTCGCCAACCGATCATTCAGTGTGGCAGGTAGAGGCGTGTATCAGCCAGAATTTGCTCCAACTCAGGGTAAAACCATCATTAAGGTGACGATGCAGACAATGCTGAACAAAAGGCGAAAAATCCTTTTGTGCCTTTTGTTAGGCTAATAGGGACGCCATGTGCAGTGAGGCGGAATCCCCTTCTGGAACTCCCGCCACAACAACGCATGCCTATAGGTGGAAATTCGGGAGCCGCGCGTACAATATGAATTTCCACCAATCACTGCAAACTGCGTGGACAGAAGGTAAGGGTATAGTCAGGGGAAATGGGAAAGTTATAAAGCCAGCGAACACGCATTTTAAAACCCCAGTCCTGTGATACAGCCCAGTCCTGTGATACACCCAGTCATACAATACACCCCGAGCCCAGTCCTGTGATACACCCCAGTACACCCCGACCCCAGTCCTGTGATACACCCAGTCAGTCATGTAATACACCCAGAGGAGTCCTGTAATACACCCCGCGAGTCCTACAACACACACCGAGAGCCCTACAACACACTCCGACATTATTACAACACCCCTGCAACATTAGTATCAGCGCCGGCCAGTACCGCGAGGAAAAGTCAGTGACGAAGTCAATAACAAAGGGTATATGGTAGGAAGAGTAGCATTTACGGTGGACTGGAATAAAAAAGGTTTCACAATAATAACTGTGGTTATTATTTCTTCAACACCCACGAGATAAGATCTCAGCCGAGGCAATCTGTGTGAGACCTTAAGGACGACCAGCCGCAAGCTTCAAAAGTGACTTAGCCTTCGTTTCCCAGTACAATAAACATTATACGAAAGAGCGTCACCAATACATTATATTACCGCATAAAGCAAAGCAATTATGATGATACTTTCAGTAATATCACTAATGAATTACCCAAGAAACACACGATAGAACATTGTAGCATTGCTTACAGTCCAATAGTAATTTTGTTACTCTGTTTACATCGTACCGAGAAGCTCCCCACTCCACGGCGCGGTTGCGCGTTCAAGGACAAAGACATTCTCCTGAATGCAGGCCCCTACGCCGAGAACAGCAGCTACACGCTACTTCACCGACATTTCGGGCACAGAAACACTCAAGAGAAATCGCGTAAAGGAAAATAACCAACCTAGAGACCAAACACACAGCGAGAAAACCTTTGGTTAGATTAGTCGGACATCGGGATCAAACCAGCGACCTTCCAAATACGAGTCCCAAGTATTACCGCTCCATTTTGAAGGAAGCAGTGCTTTTTCCCTGGCATGGAATCTTTTACAGAGAATCATTCGTGAGGATAGGATGAGCCATCCAGAGGGCGTTGGTCGGTAAGCTGAAATCTGGAAATGTTAAGAACTCCGCCTACCTCGAGCAGATCGGGGCGTTCTTCGTATTCCCTCATTTGATCGGTTCGTCTATCTTGCGCAATAAGCCTACCGTTGGCCGCAGTGCTGAAATCCCCCCCTGTTTCTATACCACAGGGACTTTACAGATACAATCTGTGTTACACTCACAAGAGTTTCTCTACTCTTGTGATAACGATTCTTACAAACTCTTATTCCTATATCTTCTTCATGTTAATACAGATATCTGATGTGTTGCACTCACATGACTTTCTCTACTCTTGTGATAACGATTCTTACAAACTCTTATTCCTATATCTTCTTCATGTTAATACAGATATCTGATGTGTTGCACTCACATGACTTTCTCTACTCTTGTACTAACCATTCTTACAAACTCTTATTACTATATCTTCTTCATGTTAATACAGATATATGATGTGTTACACTCACATGACTTTCTCTACTCTTGTACTAACCATTCTTACAAACTCTTATTCCTATATCTTCTTCATGTTAATACAGATATCTGATGTGTTGCACTCACATGACTTTCTCTACTCTTGTGATAACGATTCTTACAAACTCTTATTCCTATATCTTCTTCATGTTAATACAGATATCTGACGTGTTGCACTCACATGACTTTCTCTACTCTTGTGATAACGATTCTTACAAACTCCTATTACTATATCTTCTTCATGTTAATACAGATATCTGATGTGTTACACTCACATGACTTTCTCTACTCTTGTGATAACGATTCTTACAAACTCCTATTACTATATCTTCTTCATGTTAATACAGATATCTGATGTGTTACATTCACATGACTTTCTCTACTCTTGTGATAACGATTCTTACAAACTCTTATTCCTATATCTTCTTCATGTTAATACAGATATCTGATGTGTTGCACTCACATGACTTTCTCTACTCTTGTGATAACGATTCTTACAAACTCCTATTACTATATCTTCTTCATGTTAATACAGATATCTGATGTGTTACACTCACATGACTTTCTCTACTCTTGTACTAACCGTACTTACAAACTCTTATTATTATATCTTCTTCATGTTAATACAGATATCTGATGTGTTACACTCACAAGAGTTTCTCTACTCTTGTACTAACCGTACTTACAAACTCTTATTATTATATCTTCTTCATGTTAATACAGATATCTGATGTGTTACACTCACATGACTTTCTCTACTCTTGTGATAACGATTCTTACAAACTCCTATTACTATATCTTCTTCATGTTAATACAGATATCTGATGTGTTACACTCACATGACTTTCTCTACTCTTGTACTAACCGTACTTACAAACTCTTATTATTATATCTTCTTCATGTTAATACAGATATCTGATGTGTTACACTCACATGACTTTCTCTACTCTTGTACTAACCATTCTTACAAACTCTTATTACTATATCTTCTTCATGTTAATACAGATATCTGATGTGTTACACTCACATGACTTTCTCTACTCTTGTACTAGCCATACTTACAAACTCTTATTACTATATCTTCTTCATGTTAATACAGATATCCGATGTGTTACACTCACATGACTTTCTCTACTCTTGTACTAACCGTACTTACAAACTCTTATTACTATATCTTCTTCATGTTAATACAGATATCTGATGTGTTACACTCACATGACTTTCTCTACTCTTGTGATAACTATTCTTACAAACTCTTATTACTATATCTTCTTCATGTTAATACAGATATCTGATGTGTTACACTCACATGACTTTCTCTACTCTTGTACTAACCGTACTTACAAACTCTTATTATTATATCTTCTTCATGTTAATACAGATATCTGATGTGTTACACTCACATGACTTTCTCTACTCTTGTACTAACCATTCTTACAAACTCTTATTACTATATCTTCTTCATGTTAATACAGATATCTGATGTGTTGCACTCACATGACTTTCTCTACTCTTGTACTAACCATTCTTACAAACTCTTATTATTATATCTTCTTCATGTTAATACAGATATCTGATGTGTTACACTCACATGACTTTCTCTACTCTTGTACTAACCATTCTTACAAACTCTTATTACTATATCTTCTTCATGTTAATACAGATATCTGATGTGTTGCACTCACATGACTTTCTCTACTCTTGTACTAACCATTGTTACAAACTCTTATTATTATATCTTCTTCATGTTAATACAGATATCTGATGTGTTACACTCACATGACTTTCTCTACTCTTGTACTAACCGTACTTACAAACTCTTATTATTATATCTTCTTCATGTTAATACAGATATCTGATGTGTTGCACTCACATGACTTTCTCTACTCTTGTACTAACCATTCTTACAAACTCTTATTATTATATCTTCTTCATGTTAATACAGATATCTGATGTGTTGCACTCACATGACTTTCTCTACTCTTGTACTAACCGTACTTACAAACTCTTATTATTATATCTTCTTCATGTTAATACAGATATCTGATGTGTTACACTCACTTGACTTTCTCTACTCTTGTACTAACCATTCTTACAAACTCTTATTACTATATCTTCTTCATGTTAATACAGATATCTGATGTGTTGCACTCACA
Organism: Tenodera sinensis; assembly: GCA_030765045.1. Lineage (NCBI taxonomy): Eukaryota > Metazoa > Arthropoda > Insecta > Mantodea > Mantidae > Tenodera > Tenodera sinensis. The sequence continues at coordinate 386,679,654 of CM060964.1, forward strand.
TGACTTTCTCTACTCTTGTACTAACCATTCTTACAAACTCTTATTACTATATCTTCTTCAGGTTAATACAGATATCTGATGTGTTACATTCACATGACTTTCTCTACTCTTGTACTAACCATTCTTACAAACTCTTATTATTATATCTTCTTCATGTTAATACAGATATCTGATGTGTTGCACTCACATGACTTTCTCTACTCTTGTACTAACCATTCTTACAAACTCTTATTACTATATCTTCTTCATGTTAATACAGATATCTGATGTGTTACACTCACATGAGTTTCTCTACTCTTGAACTAACCATACTTACAAACTCTTATTACTATATCTTCTTCATGTTAATACAGATATCTGATGTGTTACACTCACATGACTTTCTCTACTCTTGTGATAACTATTCTTACAAACTCTTATTACTATATCTTCTTCGTGTTACCTGATATAAACATTTGTAGAAATTATCTTATTGCTTATTTCCTTGTAGGTACAAGGGGAATATGGGAATATAGTAGACTTGAGCGATAGCCAAATCTTTTAAAGCTTTCAAATTCCGTTCTCTTTGCACAAGTAACATATAAAAAATGAATAACGATGTTCCAGTTGACGAAGGTTTTAAGTTTTACAAAACTCACACAAATAAAAAGGAATACCTCAGACATGGTTCACTCTAAAAACAATTTATTTGAACATAAATTGTGTGTTTTAGCAAGACCTACATTTTTACATAGTACATCTGGTCTATCTCTTACGGTTTACCAGTTGTCTAAAAGTCATTAGAGTAAACAGCACTACATAGACTATAGCCACAAAATTCAAAATATACATTTCATTTGCCATAAAAATATCTCAAACATATGGCATTTTAATCAAAATCGTTAGAGACATTTTTTAAAAAATTAAGGTTTTCGAAAAGTTTTGCATGTAAAGGGTAGTTTAGGGTGGAGGAATTTTCTTGAAAATATTCTTGTCCCATCCTTAAAATATCAACTTTCGTTTCTAAGCGACTTTTCATTTTTGAGTTATGTTGTCCATACACAGAAACACACACACACACACACACACAAACACACACACACACACACACACACACACACACACACACACACACACACACACACACACACACACAGAGAGAGAGAGATAGAGAGAGAGAGACAGGGAGAGAGACGAGCCTTTTTCTAAAACTGCATTTTTTTTATTCAAAATATATATTTCCGGTGGAATTTGAACATGGAATTTTTGGATGGAATACAGTACTTCCTCTACTTACTATACGTAGTAGAGAAAGTAACAATTACCAACCATTTTCTTAGCAGCGCTGCAAATTCGTCGACTTAGGTTCTGTTCGAAAGACCCACTGACCTGATTAATGAAACAGATCTTTGTGTGAACACGAAATCTTTAAGTGATGATAATTAAGGGGACTTAGGGGTGAGATTTGGCCCATTTGGTAAAAAAAAGTTGATTTTTAGATTTTTATGTTGAAAAATTGTTCAATGTTTTGTCTATTGAAAAGTGCAATGATTTTGATGCCAGTGCCATTTTTAAAGATCTGGCGGCCATTTTTAAATAGTGGCGCATAGTGATTAAATGGCTGGTGGTTAGGCGTACGCACCCACTGAGACTGAATATCGACGGATCAGAAACTCAATCAGGTAAATTATCCTTTATCTGCATCCACAAAATCACAAGTTGTCTCCAGAAGTGGTAACTAAAATTCAACCTCCAGATCAGCGACTTGGTTCTGAGCAGCTGCTAGAGCGCTATGCCAAGGGTACGACACAGAACTCGAATGTATCTCTTCACAATGTTGCGTGGAGCTATCTGTTCAAAATAGATGTGTCTAGGAATAAACTTGAACTTGCAGTACTGAAAACTGTAATGGAGTTTAATATGGGGTGTGTGAAGTCAATTCAAGTGTTGAATAGTCTTAGGAATGAAAACATTCCAGTTGGAGTAATATGCATTTGTCAGAAGTGCAATGCTAGAAGATGTATTCAGAGTAGAAAATGCATTGCTAGGAAACAAACACACACAAGGAGAGCCCGTAAATTGCACGAATTGTCAGCACAGTAGAGAATTAGAGGTCAGAAAGTGAAACCGATGCTGGAACACCCTCTGATGAGGTTAGAACGTTTTAAAAGTTTAATGCTGTTTTTCTCACTTTCTTTTTTCTCAGCATTCTCACGCATCTGAAAAACTCTTAAGGGATTCTTTTGAAAATTTCATATAAGGCTCCAAAATTGCTCTGGGTTTTGATATCAGTCAAGTAATATTGAACATATTCACATTCAAATGCCGATGGAAAGCTAAAAAAAACGTGAAATCTGTAAATAGACATACTAAAAAATTTCTAGATACTAAAGTACTGGTGTAAAATAAACATCCAGAGCAATTATGACTTTCAGGTGCATGAAGCATCAGATCACCAAGTTTCATGCCAAACATATAAAAATTGTTACGCAAGTAGCATTTTTAATCAGAGTATCTTTTTAATCAATTAAAAGCTTTTAATTAAACAACTATTTGACTTACATGCTTCAAATTTTGTACATCTGCATACCTAAACACTATATTAACGTGGTTAAAATTTGGTAATGCTGGCATACAAATTGTAGAATTTCCTAAACTCACCCCTAACTCCCCTTAACAAAATATTAGATAAAATCGAAAAATGTACACGTTAATCAAGCCGCAAAACATTAGAAAGGGGCTGTCAAGTTTAAACTACTTTAATTAATTACCTAACTGCAAGGGTAACTTGTGCGTTGTTTCATGTGTGCAGGCGGTAAAACTGAAATGAATAAGTTGCACTGATGAGAACGTGTCCAAAATAAATGGTCAGATTGTTATTATTGTAGTTTTGTTGTAATAAGAAAGGTTTACCTCTACACTAATGCCAACCACGCGCACGTCAGAGCCGCTATGAGCGAAGGATCACGATTGGCATTTGTTTCGCGATTGCGCTTGTGCAAACAGGAATAAAGCTTGCATGACCTTCTCCGTTTCACCATCATTAAAGTGTCAAACGTGACTCCTTTGTTTAAAATGTAATGATTGAAGGGAAATGTTACTTACCTGTTAAAGGGGCTTGTTCGCCAATGCTACGGCTGACATCTTGAACTGCATCAGCACCGTCAGATAGGACAGCATTGTGTATGTAATCTGCAACACATTGACTACATTTCTACTTGATCAATGACATTTCTTGTGCTCATGCCCCTGAAGATGTACCCCCCAGGACAATACGAAAGGTGGTTGCGCCTGAGGAGAGACGACAGCAGAGGGCAGAGTCCCATCACTTGTTCTAATAACAATATAAGGGAATAAGCCTATGGAATTGTTATATGAAATAATTGAAAAGGTTCAAATAAAAATAAAAGTAGATGCTTTATTAATTCTCTTCTTTCCAATAAGCAATTTAAATTCTTCGTGGAGTTTATTAATAATTAAATTTCATAAGATTGTTGTTCTGAAAACGACCAGAGATGTGAACTGCGAGGTGGTGGCTCCCCCCCCCCCCCTCCTGCGGGGTTACTAGAACAAGCACTTGTCATGCTCGCCGAATCTCCCGCCAACACCTACAACCCTGAAGGGTAAACCGAATTGGAGCGACAGGAAATTCGCTTAGCGATAAAAGGAAATCCAGGAAGTTTGCCCACGTGCATCAAACACATGGACTCCCGCATGCGAGTCACAGACGATACTGCGGAGCCACCTCGCTCGATGCGTCCAAGGCACACACAGCAAGTATTAGATTCTATCTAAACAATTCTACATCTAACGAGTGAGTGTGTAGTGAGTGTGTGTGAGTGTGAGTGTGTGTATGAGTGAGTGTGAGTGAGTGTGTGTGAGTGAGTGTGAGTGAGTGTGAGTGTGTGTGTGAGTGTGTGAGTGAGTGTGAGTGTGTGTGAGTGTGTATGAGTGAGTGTGTGTGAGTGTGTGTGAGTGAGTGTGTGTGAGTGAGTGTGTGTGAGTGTGTATGAGTGAGTGTGTGTGAGTGTGTATGAGTGAGTGTGTGTGAGTGTGTGTGAGTGAGTGTGTGTGAGTGAGTGTGTGTGAGTGTGTGTGAGTGAGTGTGTGTGAGTGTGTGTGAGTGAGTGTGTGTGAGTGAGTGAGTGTGAGTGTGTATGAGTGAGTGTGTGTGAGTGTGTATGAGTGAGTGTGTGTGAGTGTGTATGAGTGAATGTGTGTGAGTGTGTGTGAGTGAGTGTGAGTGTGTGTGAGTGTGTATGAGTGAGTGTGTGTGAGTGAGTGTGTGAGGAGTGTGTGTGTGAGTGAGTGTGTGTGAGAGTGTGTGTGTGAGTGAGTGTGTGAGTGAGTGTGTGTGAGTGTGTATGAGTGAGTGTGTGTGAGTGAGTGTGTGAGTGTGTGTTACTGAGCGTGAGTGTGTGTGTAGTGAGTGTGCGTGAGTGTGTATGAGTGAGTGTGTGTGAGTGAGTGTGTGTGAGTGAGTGTGTATGAGTGAGTGTGTGTGAGTGAGTGTGTGTGAGTGAGTGTGTGTGAGTGTGTATGAGTGAGTGTGTGTGAGTGAGTGTGTATGAGTGTGTGCGAGTGAGTGTGTGAGTGTGTCACTGAGAGTGAGTGTGTGTGTAGTGAAGGTGCGTGAGTGTGTATGAGTGAGTGTGTGTGAGTGAGTGTGTGTGAGTGAGTGTGTATGAGTGAGTGTGTGTGAGTGAGTGTGAGTGAGTGTGTGTGAGTGTGTGTGAGTGAGTGAGTGTGTGAGTGTCTGTGTGTGAGTGAGTGAGTGTGTGTGAGTGAGTGTGTGTGAGTGAGTGTGTGTGAGTGTCTGTGTGTCTGTGTGCGTGAGTGTGTGTGAGTATATGAGTGTCTGTGAGTGAGTGTGTGTGTGAGTGAGTGTGAGTGAGTGAGTGTGTGACTGTGTGTGAGTGAGTGTGTGATTGTGTGAGTGTGTGAGTGAGTGAGTGTGTGAGTCTGTGAGTGAGTGTGTGTGAGTGTGTGAGTGTGTGTGAGTGTGTGAATGTGTGTGAATGTGTGTGAGAGAGTGTGTGAGTGAGTGTGTGTGAGTGAGTGAGTGTGTGTGAGTGAGTGAGTGAGTGTGTGTGAGTGTGTGTGAGTGTGTGTGAGTGAGTGAGTGTGAGTGAGTGTGTGTGAGTGTGTGTGAGTGAGTGAGTGTGAGTGAGTGTGTGTGAGTGAGTGAGTGTGAGTGAGTGTGTGTGAGCGAGTGAGTGTGAGTGAGTGTGTGTGAGTGTGTGTAAGTGAGTGAGTGTGTGTGAGTGTGTGTCAGCATTTTTAGAAAAACGTGTGTGTGTGTGCATGTGCGTGTCTATCTGTGAATACCCTAACCGAAAAATGAAGAGTCGGATAAAACCAAACTTGGTGCCTATGTATGTTCAATATTGTCAAAAACACGCGACATCATTAACAAAATCTCCGTAATCAAACTGTTCTTTAAACACAAGACTTTTCAAAAACTTTAATTTTCTCAAAAACGGCTGTTTTCGATTTTCATTAAAATACCGTATCTTTTAGATGTCTTTATGCCAAATAAAATATATACGCTGGAGTTTCTAGGAATGTGGTCCTCATTGCGAATAACTTTTGTATAAGTGATAAAACGCGGGAAGTAGATAAAATCTTGATACACGGAAACAAAAAGGGAGTGAAATATGTAGATCAAAGAGTGAGGGAGAGGTTGATATGGATGAGAGCAGATGCACATACCTTATGGAAATAAGAACAGCAAAAGAAAACAGGTGCGGGAAAGAAGGAAGTTCCCAACTTTATATGTCAGAATGGCAACAGTTACATAAATGGAGGACAGAATATCGGTAAGAAAATGGGATAACTTTCTTCCTTACTCATTTTCCCTTGACCTTTTATTCCCTTCCTCCTTCCTTGTTCTGTTTTCTTCCTGCCTCCTTCTTTTTCCTTTCTCGTACTTCATATTTCAATGTTTGTGAGACATCGTTTCCCTAAACATTACGACATGCGAATGAGGGATGTAGTAGAAACGCATTCAGAAGGTCGTGGTTCATGCTCATACCACGACTTTCCTAGCTATGGACTGACTATGCGCTGTTCACTCTGACGACCGCTCTGCTCCAACTTCCTGTAGACAGAGAGAATAACAGAACCAGCTTCTACCATGGGCCACTTACACGGACAAACAGACGTCTGTCGAGGACACAGAAGCCTCCCAGGTTTATGTTCGTGTTGTACTCCTGGACGATTTTCAGGAACACCAACACCTGAAACACAAACCAAGTGTAGGCAGACATGTATACCACACAGCTTTAGTTGCAGCAACACTGCAGGGATACCAACCTCTCTCTTAACTGCAGTTCCACAGTGCAACTGGCTGTTCAAGGTCATCAGCTCTCCTAGGGTCACAGCTCTCACCTGGGAAACAATTAATAAACAACATTTCACCAGAAAGTGCAATTTACATGAATTACTTAGTCACTCTTGTGCAAAATATTGTTACAAAACCTCACTCTTCTATCCACTTCAGCTAATAAACGTTTCTAGAAATAGTTCTATTACCAGAGTCCGGATGTTGATGACAAAGACTTTTTAAAACAGCGGTAAAATGTTGACACAGAACAGGTATAAGAATAATAAGGCACTTAAAAAGTGTTTAAAAGTAATTCTTTTTTAGCTGTTGCACTTCTACTGCGACAGACTTGAACTACAATGTCATACATATCGGCGGCCATGTTACGTTTGGAACATATTGCCACATTAACTCGCACTCTCACTTCCACGCTCTGGGGAGGATAAGAGAAGCCGGAAATCGAACCCGAGACCCCTCCCAAAGCAGACAGCTGTTTGAGTAACGGCACCACCACTTCACGCTCTTGTACAAAATAAATAAATAAACTTGTCTTTGCAATTTGTAGTGTTTGTTTTTACTTTCTATACTACGTAGGGGAAGTATTGTTCAATATGGAGATTTCACTGCAAATATATGTTTTGAGGTCCTCCGAATCCAAAAGAGGCATTTTTAGAGAAAGGTCTCTATGTGTCTGTGATCAGCATAATTGAAAAACGAAAAGTCGCTTAAAATCCAAAGTTGGTATTTAAGTTTAATGTCTTTCAAGGATGCGACACGAAGATTTTGAAGAAAATAGCCCCACCCTGAACTACTCTTTGTATAGAAAATTTTTCAAAAATTTTGATTTTCTTGAAAATGGCTCTGACGATTTTCATTAAAATGACATATATTTGAGATATTTTGATGACAAATAAAATGCATATTTTGAATTTTCTGGCTATAGTCTATGTAGTCCTGTTTACTCTGGATGAGTTTTGAATAACTCGTAAACTGTAAGACATAGACAAAAATCTTAATGCACAAAAAATGTAGATCTCACTAAAACACACAACTTTTGTCCGAATACATTTATTTGTAGAGTGAACCATTTCGGAGATATTCCTTGTAATGTGTGTCAGTTTCGAAAACCTTAAAACTTTCCTGAAATGGAACATCGTTGTTCATTTTTACTTTCTCTACTGGTAAGTAGGGGAAGTATTGTATTCCACCCAAAAATTCGATGTCGAAATTTCGCTGGAAATATGTTTTGAGAACCCCTGAATAAAAAAAAAAAAAATAGAAAAAGGTCCGTGTGTGTGCCTGTGGACAGTATAACACAAAAACGAAAAATTGGTTAAAAACCAAGTTTGTTATTTAAGTTTAATATATTTTAAGGATGTGACACGAAGATTTTGAAGAAAATAGTCCCATCCTAAACTACCCTTTACATGGAACATTTTTCGAAAATTGTTATTTTCTTCAAAATGGCTCTAACAATTTCGATTAAAATGCCATCTGTTTTAAGATATTTGCATGACAAATGAAATGTATATTTTCAATTTTCTTACTATAGCCTATGTAGTCCTGTTTACTCTGGAAAACTTTTGTATAACTTGTAAACCGTAAGAGATAGACAAAATCTTACTCTACAAAAATTGTAGATCTCGCTAAAGCACACAATTTATGTCCGAATAAATGTTTTTGTAGAGTGAACTATTTTGGAGAAATTCCTTGTTATTTGTGTCAGTTTCGTGAAATGTAATATCGCTGTTCGTTTTTTATATGCTAAGCCTGCAAAGAGAACGGGATCTCAAAGCTTTAAAATATGTGACTATCGCTTAAAGCCTACTGTGTTCCCACATTCCCCTTGTACCTACAAGGAAATAAGCAATAAGATAATGTGTACAAATGTTTATCTCAACTAACACGTGAAGATAAAGTAATAAGAGCTTGTAAGAATGGTTAGTACAAGAGTAGAGAAAGTCATGTGAATGTAACACATCAGATATCTGTATTAACATGAAGAAGATATAGTAATAAGAGTTTGTAAGTATGGTTAGTACAAGAGTAGAGAAAGTCATGTGAGTGTAATACATCAGATATCTGTATTAACATGAAGAAGACATAGTAATAAGAGTTTGCAAGTATGGTTAGTACAAGAGTAGAGAAAGTCATGTGAGTGTAACACATCAGATATCTGTATTAACATGAAGAAGATATAGTAATAAGAGTTTGTAAGTATGGTTAGTACAAGAGTAGAGAAAGTCATGTGAGTGTAACACATCAGATATCTGTATTAACATGAAGAAGACATAGTAATAAGAGTTTGTAAGTATGGTTAGTACAAGAGTAGAGAAAGTCCTGTGAGTGTAACACATCAGATGTCTGTATTAACATGAAGAAGGTGTAGTAATAAGAGTTTGTAAGAATGGTTAGTACAAGAGTAGAGAAAGTCATGTGAGTGTAACATATCACATATCTGCATTAACATGAAGAAGATATAGTAATAAGAGTTTGTAAGAATGGTTAGTACAAGAGTACAGAAAGTCATGTGAATGTAACACATCAGATATATGTATTAACATGAAGAAGATATAGTAATAAGAGTTTGTAAGAATGGTCAGTACAAGAGTAGAGAAAGTCATGTGAATATAACACATCAGATATATGTATTAACGTGAAGAAGATATAGTAATAAGAGTTTGTAAGAATGGTTAGTACAAGAGTAGAGAAACTCATGTGAATGTAACACATCAGATATCTGTATTAACATGAAGAAGATATAGTAATAAGGGTTTGTAAGAATGGTTAGTACAAGAGTAGAGAAAGTCATGTGAATGTAACACATCAGATATCTGTATTAACATGAAGAAGATATAGTAATAAGAGTTTATAAGAATGGTTAGTAGAAGAGTAGAGAAAGTCATGTGAATGTAAATCATCAGATATCTGTATTAAAATGAAGAAGATATAGTAATAAGAGTTTGTAAGAATGGCTAGTACAAGAGTAGAGAAAGTCATGTGAGTGGAACACATCAGATATCTGTATTAACATGAAGAAGATATAGTAATAAGAGTTAGAAAGAAAGGTTAGTGCAAGAGTAGAGAAAGTCATGTGAATGTAACACTTCAGATGTCTGTATTAACATGAAAAAGATATAGTAATAAGAGTTTGTGAGAATGGTTAGTACAAGAGTAGAGAAAGTCATGTGAGTGTAGCACCTCAGATATCTGTATTAACATGAAGAATATATAGTAATAAGAGTTTGTAACATTGGTTAGTACAAGAGTAGAGAAAGTCATGTGAATGTAACACATCAGATATCTGTATTAACATGAAGAAGATATAGTAATAAGAGTTTGTAAGTATGGTTAGTACAAGAGTAGAGAAAGTCATGTGAGTGTAACACATCAGATATCTGTATTAACATGAAGAAGATATAGTAATAAGAGTTTGTAAGAATGGTTAGTACAAAAGTAGAGAAAGTCATGTGAGTGCAACACATCAGATATCTGTATTAACATGAAGAAGATATAGTAATAAGAGTTTGTAAGAATGGTTAGTACAAGAGTAGAGAAAGTCATGTGAGTGCAACACATCAGATATCTGTATTAACATGAAGAAGATATAGTAATAAGAGTTTGTAAGAATAGTTATCACAAGAGTAGAGAAACTCATGTGAGTGTAACACATCAGATATGTGTATTAACATGAAGATATAGTAATAAGAGTTTGTAAGAATAGTTATCACAAGAGTAGAGAAACTCATGTGAGTGTAACACATCAGATATCTGTATTAACATGAAGAAGATATAGTAATAAGAGTTTGTAAGAATGGTGAGTACAAGAGTAGAGAAAGTCATGTGAGTGTAGCACATCACATATCTGTATTAACATGAAGAAGATATAGTAATAAGAGTTTGTAAGAATGGTTAGTACAAGAGTAGAGAAACTCATGTGAGTGTAACACATCAGATATCTGTATTAACATGAAGAAGATATAGTAATAAGAGTTTGTAAGAATGGTTAGTACAAGAGTAGAGAAAGACATGTGAGTGTGACACATCAGATATCTGTATTAACATGAAGAAGATAGAGTAATAAGAGTTTTAAGAATGGTTAGTACAAGAGTAGAGAAAGTCATGTGAATGTAACACATCAGATATCTGTATTAACATGAAGAAGATATAGTAATAAGAGTTTGTAAGAATGGTTAGTACAAGAGTAGAGAAAGTCATGTGAATGTAACACATCAGATATCTGTATTAACATGAAGAAGATATAGTAATAAGAGTTTCTAAGAATGGTTAGTACAAGAGTAGAGAAAGTCATGTGAGTGTAACACTTCAGATGTCTGTATTAACATGAAGAAGATATAGTAATAAGAGTTTGTAAGAATGGTTAGTACAAGACATGAAGAATATATAGGAATAAGGGTTTGTAAGAATGGTTAGTACAGGAGTAGAGAAAGTCACGTGAGTGTAACCCATCAGATATCTGTATTAACATGAAGAAGATATAGTAATAAGATTTTGTAAGAATGGTTAGTACAAGAGTAGAGAAAGTCATGTGAGTGTAACACATCAGATATCTGTATTAACATGAAGAAGATATAGTAATAAGAGTTTGTAAGAATGGTGAGTACAAGAGTAGAGAAAGGCATGTGAGTGTAGCACTTCAGATATCTGTATTAACATGAAGAAGATATAGTAATAAGAGTTTGTAAGAATGGTTAGTACAAGAGTAGAGAAAGTCATGTGAGTGTAACACATCAGATATCTGTATTAACATGAAGAAGATATAGTAATAAGGGTTTGTAAGATTGGTTAGTACAAGAGTAGAGAAAGTCATGTGAGTGTAGCACATCAGATAACTGTAATAACATGAAGAAGATATAGTAATAAGAGTTTGTAAGAATGGTTGTTACAAGAGTAGAGAAAGTCATGTGAATGTAACACATCAGATATCTGTATTAACATGAAGAAGATATAGTAATAAGAGTTTGTAAGAATGGTTAGTACAAGAGTAGAGAAAGTCATGTGAATGTAACACATCAGATATCTGTATTAACATGAAGAAGATATAGGAATAAGAGTTTGTAAGAATGGTTAGTACAAGAGTAGAGAAAGTCATGTGAGTGTGACACATCAGATATCTGTATTAACATGAAGAAGATATAGTAATAAGGGTTTGTAAGATTGGTTAGTACAAGAGTAGAGAAAGTCATGTGAATGTAACACATCAGATATCTGTATTAACATGAAGAAGATATAGTAATAAGAGTTTGTAAGAATGGTTAGTACAAGAGTAGAGAAAGTCATGTGAGTGTGACACATCAGATATCTGTATTAACATGAAGAAGATATAGTAATAAGAGTTTGTAAGAATGGTTAGTACAAGAGTAGAGAAAGTCATGTGAGTGTAACACATCAGATATCTGTATTAACATGAAGAAGATATAGTAATAAGGGTTTGTAAGATTGGTTAGTACAAGAGTAGAGAAAGTCATGTGAGTGTAGCACATGAGATAACTGTAATAACATGAAGAAGATATAGTAATAAGAGTTTGTAAGAATGGTTGTTACAAGAGTAGAGAAAGTCATGTGAATGTAACACATCAGATATCTGTATTAACATGAAGAAGATATAGTAATAAGAGTTTGTAAGAATGGTTAGTACAAGAGTAGAGAAAGTCATGTGAATGTAACACATCAGATATCTGTATTAAGATGAAGAAGATACAGTAATAAGAGTTTGTAAGAATGGTTAGTACAAGAGTAGAGAAAGTCATGTGAGTGTAACACATCAGATATCTGTATTAACATGAAGAAGATATAGGAATAAGAGTGTGTAAGAATGGTTAGTACAAGAGTAGAGAAAGTCATATGAGTGCAACACATCAGATATCTGTATTAACATGAAGAAGATATAGGAATAAGAGTTTGTAAGAATGGTTAGTACAAGAGTAGAGAAAGTCATGTGAGTGTAACACATCAGATATCTGTATTAACATGAAGAAGATATAGGAATAAGAGTGTGTAAGAATGGTTAGTACAAGAGTAGAGAAAGTCATGTGAGTGTAACACATCAGATATCTGTATTAACATGAAGAAGATATAGGAATAAGAGTTTGTAAGAATGGTTAGTACAAGAGTAGAGAAAGTCATGTGAGTGTAACACATCAGATATCTGTATTAACATGAAGAAGATATAGGAATAAGAGTGTGTAAGAATGGTTGGTACAAGAGTAGAGAAAGTCATATGAGTGCAACACATCAGAGTTTTTCTTATGAAGTTTTTCCTTGCTATATATTTTATGAATGCCTTTCAATCTATAATTTGCATCCCCTGAAAATCTTCTCACACATACACGTGGGGTCTCATCAAGTTTTCGCCTTAGATTTTATCCCATTTAAAGGCGTGTCCTACTGTAGCCTATAAGGTATGTCTACCAATCATAAGAGGTCTGTATGACAAACTGAATGCACTCACTACCTCTTTCCCTTTTAGCCAATACTATCGAGAGCGTAAACGTTATATCGTATCTACGCCATTTGGTAAACCTTGTTTTGGTTATTGGTTAAGCACATCCTTAACACCGTGGTCTAAATGGCCTTGACCTTGTAGAATGTGACATACAGGCGGGATGCAGTGAGATTATGTTTGGCGTCCTTTGCATGAGTGGCCTAGGTCCGGCTAGCCTCTCTCTCCTCTCTCTCGGGGAACCCCCGGTGAGAAGCATGGATGTAAGACACCTGTAGGCCGAGGTCAGGCATGGGCACGAGATTGAACTTGTCTTACTCGCCCCACATTCTCTTGCCCAGTGGCAAAGGTTGTTTGGATGCAACACGTGCAGTGGTGGGTTCGTTCCATCTGCGTGGTAGTAATAATTTCTACACTGTTATTACCTGCTTTGTTTGTATTAAACATATTTTGTAATTATTACAGCCACCTACTGTAGTTACAGAAATGACATAATCTTCAAGGTTATTAATAGCCTTCCTTTATCTTATGCACGTAATATCCTTACACTGCCTTTATGAAGGAGGCCCGGTGACCTTGGATACGACGAGTGTGGCGAGGCGTGGAGGAGGTCCAGGGTTACAGTGTGTATGCGATAATACCGGCAAGCTCTAGAAGCTTCTTTGCTGAGTCATGCACACGTGCAAGGAAGTTACGTCACGCTGGCTCCAGTATAAATAGTGAGCAGTGCAGTCAGTTTTAGAGGTAGTCAGTTTTTGGTATCAGAGTAGTTTTAAGTTGTCGTGTACAGTTAGTTTTAGTTACGTGAGTGAGTCGGCTAGCCTGTCAGCGAGTACGTATGTGTCGTCGGCTGATTGTGTCGTAATAGTAAATATATAAGGGACAGTGAAACTGGAGGAAGACATCGAAAGACTGAAAAAGATAATCAGAAGAACAACTGTGAATAGTAATAGTGGGGAAGACTATAAACTGTGTAGGCAACGAGAAGGAAATTGTGCATTTGTAGTAAAACTTAGAGGAAAATAAACTGCCAGTAAAAGCACACGGACTTCAGATTTTTGCCGAATTTGTTACAATACTAAATTGTTTCTCTTTCACAATAAATAAAACAGTAAGGTTCTATTGCTATTTAACCTGGAAAATATTTTTAAATTACTTGATCAACATAATAAATTGTTTGGTTTTAAACTTAATATTATGTTCAGATTTGGAAACACGAAATACAACAGTTTATATAAAATAAACCAATAAGAAAGTAAACCACTAGGTAGTGGAATTGTATATTCCCTTTTATATGTTTTTACAAATACGAGTATTCACAAAGTACCCCAACCGCATGTGGGATTCGTGGTGGACGAAGCGGCGCTGGGGCGGGTTTTCTCCGGGTTCTCCAGTTTCCCCCATCATCTCATTCCACCGGTGCTCCATTTTCATTCCATGTATCATCAGTGTCACCGCCTGCGGTGCCATATGTAGTAAAACCGAGCGTTAATACCACAAAAAAAAAGGAAAACGAATGTACCTTTTGAAATTGTAAATAAATAGCTATAAGTTTGATTTATGCTTCTGATGAAAGTGATGAAAATGATGAAAGTTGCGTTTTTTATATGTGCAAATTGAAATCCGCATATCTACTACTCTTCATGAAACAGCCCTACTCGCCACTGAATAAGGCGTGTTGCAACCTGAACAGGAAGTTAGGGGAGGAAAGCCTTTCAGTGGAGTGGTTCAGTTGAGGCCATTTTGCCCTTGCCTGGTCGAGGTGCTAAGTACCCCCCCCCACCCCCCTTCCGAACCTTCTTATACATCATTAATGCTTGTTTTATGTTGGTACTATTGGCTAAGGTGCAGAAGTGCAAACGTGTTTCCTGAATTAAACAAAAACGTCTCACCTTGATCGAGACCTGGTGTGCCTGATTGCAGAGCACGAAGATGAGGCCGATGTCGCCCAGGGTGATGAGCCCGATGTAGAGGAACCGATACCCCAGTGAACCGTAAAGCAGCTCTGTGAACGCCAGGTAACCGTTGAAGGTGACCTTGGCCAGCAGATAGAGCAAGAGGTAGCTGTATGTGTAGGCCAGGCTTGGGCCTATCTGACGCGACAGCTGAGCGAAGTGAAGCCAAAGCGTCCTGTACTGCAGCACCATCTGGTGGCTTGGTTTCTTACTCAGCGTCTGAAACAAGCCCTATACTTGATCCACTTCAAATAGCACTATTAGTTATTCATTCCTTAACATGAACAAAACACAACATGTTCACTTTCTCTTCCACATACACAGGTAACGCATTCTACACACAAATTCGATAACGAGATTTCACTGAAAATACGTTTTTTGAGGTTGCATGATTCTCCGCTCCCAAAAAGCATTTTAGAAAGAGGTTCGTGTTTCTGTGAACATTATAACTAAAACATCTGATGTGTTACACTCACATGATTTTTCTCTACTCTTGTACTAACCATTCTTACAAACTCTTATTCCTATATCTTCTTCATGTTAATACAGATATCTGATGTGTTACATTCACATGACTTTCTCTACTCTTGTACTAACCATTCTTACAAACTCTTATTACTATATCTTCTTCATGTTAATACAGATATCTGATGTGTTACATTCACATGACTTTCTCTACTCTTATTACTATATCTTCTGCATGTTAATACAGATATCTGATGTGTTACATTCACATGACTTTCTCTACTCTTGTACTAACCATACTTACAAACTCTTATTACTATATCTTCTTCATGTTAATACAGATATCTGATGTGTTACATTCACATGACTTTCTCTACTCTTATTACTATATCTTCTGCATGTTAATACAGATATCTGATGTGTTACATTCACATGACTTTCTCTACTCTTGTACCAACCATTCTTACAAACTCTTATTACTATATCTTCTTCATGTTAATACAGATATCTGATGTGTTACATTCACATGACTTTCTCTACTCTTATTACTATATCTTCTGCATGTTAATACAGATATCTGATGTGTTACATTCACATGACTTTCTCTACTCTTGTACTAACCATACTTACAAACTCTTATTACTATATCTTCTTCATGTTAATACAGATATCTGATGTGTTACATTCACATGACTTTCTCTACTCTTATTACTATATCTTCTGCATGTTAATACAGATATCTGATGTGTTACACTCACATGACTTTCTCTACTCTTGTTTAACCATACTCACAAACTCTTATTACTATATCTTTTTCATGTTAATACAGATATCTGATGTGCTACACTCACATGACTTTCTCTACTCTTGTACTAACCATTCTTACAAACTCTTATTACTATATCTTCTTCATGTTAATACAGATATCTGATGTGTTACACTCACATGACTTTCTCTACTCTTGTACTAACCATTCTTACAAACTCTTATTACTATATCTTCTTCATGTTAATACAGATATCTGATGTATTACATTCACATGACTTTCTCTACTCTTGTACTAACCATTCTTACAAACTCTTATTACTATATCTTCTTCATGTTAATACAGATATCTGATGTGTTACATTCACATGACTTTCTCTACTCTTGTACTAACCATTCTTACAAACTCTTATTACTATATCTTCTTCATGTTAATACAGATAGGTATCTGATGTGTTACATTCACATGACTTTCTCTACTCTTATTACTATATCTTCTGCATGTTAATACAGATATCTGATGTGTTACACTCACATGACTTTCTCTACTCTTGTACTAACCATTCTTACAAACTCTTATTACTATATCTTCTTCATGTTAGTTGAGATAAATATTTGTACAAATTATCTTATTGCTTATTTCCTTGTAGGTACAAGGGGAATATTAGAATACAGTAGGCTTTGACCGATAGTCAAATCTTTTAAAGCTTTCAAATTCCGTTCTATTTGCATGCTTAACATATAAAATATGAACCACGATCTCCCAGTTGACGAAAACTTGTTTTCCAAATTTCACACACATAACAAGGAATATCTCCGAAATGGTTCACTCTGTAAACAAATTTATTTCGACATAAATTGTGTTTTGGTAAGATTTACATTTTTGTATACATCATAAGTATACAAATAATTCAGCTAAAAAGAATCACTTTAATAATTTCTTAGAAAAAATAGATTATAGGACAGATGGTAACAAAGCCCATAAGTTCATAAAAATGTCAAGGACAGGAAAGAAAACAACAGCACACCTATCACACACAACAATAAAATATTAGTAAATGATGCAGTCATAGCCGAAACATTCAATAAATATTATGCTAATTCACATAAAGTAACAAGAAATAATGAAACAGGACGTAAAGAGTTTAAGAAAAATTTGAAACAAGAAAGAGAATGTAATCCTAACACTCAATACAACATCTTTTTTCAAAATTTTAATATGCAAGAACTGAACATTGCACTTAATAATCTAAAAAACAAAAAGTCTCCTGGACCAGATCACATACATCCAGAGTTCATAAAAAAACTTGGAAAAAACAGCAAAATAACAACTACTAAAACTCTACAATCTATCCTGGAACACCACTGTACCTGCCGAATGGCGAAAAGCAATAATTGTCCCACTCTTGAAGAAAGATAAAACAGCATCAGAAATAAAAAATTATAAACCAACAGCTCTTACTAGTATAATAGCAAAAGTGATGGAAAGAACGGTGTCAAATAGGTTAAATTGGTTTCTAGAATCACAAAATTTAATTTCCCCATGTCAAACTGGATTCAGAGAGTTCCACTCTACAAATGAACAAGTCTTACTTCTTAGTCAAGAAATCAAAGACTCCTTCAATAGAAAACAAGATAATGTATCAGTTTTTATTGATATCCAAAGTGCATATGACTCTATATGCAGAACAAAACTACTAAAGAAAGTTTAAAAAAAAAAAAAAAAAAAAAAAAAAAAAAAAAAAAAAAAAAAAGGATGCAAGGTCCAATGTTTTCATGGCTATGTCATTTCCTAACACAACGCTTCATTGCTACCAGATATGGAAGAAATATATCTAAATACAAACAAGTACACCGTGGCTTACCACAAGGCGCAGTGCTCAGCACAACACTTTTTAATATATTTATTAACGATCTGCCACAACAGATACAAGAATCAGGTGTGAAGTGTACACTATTTGCTGATGACTTAGTAATGTGGACTTCAAAACCAAAAAAGCAAAAGTACAGAACTAGAAAAAGCCATGCAACAATCCTTAATCAACCTGCAAAAGTGTACCAAAGAAAATTTAATGACTGTTAATAAAACAAAATCAAACTACCAAATGTTTTCACTAAGAAAAAAACCACTAAAAATAAAACTAAATTTTGAGGGTCAACAATTACCAGAAACAAAGGAAGGAAAGTATTTAGGAGTTACATTTGATACCAAACTTACATGGACCAAACAAATAGAAAATGTAATACAAAGAGCAGAGAGGCGCCTTTCACTGTTAAAAAGTCTAACAGGAATGAAGTGGGGATGTTCCAGAGCAACTCTTAACACAACATACAATGTATATATAAAGCCATTATTTACTTACTGCAGTGACGTTCTTGTAACTGCAAACACAACAAAAAAATTCAAATCTGTCAAAACCAAAGTCTGAGATTAATTAGAGGTGCTATCAAAACCACATCAATAGCAGCTATGGAAATACTAACCAACCAATACCCCATTGAATATGAAATAGAAAAAGCGGCTCTTATTCAACACAAAAAGATGATCAGACTCCCATTCAATACATGGCACAAGAGAAATTTTACACATACACTAAAGGCTCAGGAGAGCTTTCTTTCCAAAATTCAAGACATCAAGAAGAATGTATACCTTCCTAATTCAAAGGAAAACTTCATATATAAAGTCAATCTGACACAAACATTAGACATCACATATTATTTACACCTGACAGAAGAAGTTAAGAAAAGTGATACTCCAACTAGTGTTCTAAAATTATTGGCATTAGAGACAATCCATACTAGATTTCCAGAACACGAATGGCTCCATATTTATACTGATGGATCACTAATATCAAACCAAGATAGAGCAGGTGCTGGAGTCACATGTCACCTCTTTTCCTATTACAAATCTTTAAGTTATGGAACTACAAACTTTGATGGAGAAATTGAAGCAATTCGAACGGCCCTACAAAATCTTTTGTACAGAATTTCACATTTTCAGCAAGCAGTTATTTTCTCAGATTCCAGGGCAGCAATTATAGCAATTACTTCCAAGTTGTCACCAAAAAACCAAACAATTATAGAATGTTGGAAAATCCTTACCCATCTAACAGCACTTCAAAAACACCTAGTCTTCCAATGGATACCAGCTTACTGTGGGGGGGGGGCTATAGTCAGAAATTTCAAAATATGCATTTCATTTGTCATAAAAATGTCTAAAACGTATGTCATTTTAATTAAAATCGGTGGAGCAATTTTCGATAAAATAAAAATTTTCGAAAAGTTGTCCATTTAAAGAGTAGCTTAGGAGGATGAATTTTCTTCAAAGTCTGTATGTCGCATCCTTAAAAGACATTAAACTTAAATAAAAACTGGCTTTTAACCGAATGTTCGTTTTTGAGCTATATTGCCCACAGACTGACACACACACACACACATGCACACACACAGACACACACAGACACACACATTCACACACAGACACACACACAGACACACACAGACACACACAGACACACAGACTGACACACACAGACACACACAGACACACACATTCACACACAGACACACAGACTGACACACACAGACACACACAGACACACAGACTGACACACACAGACACACACAGACACACACATTCACACACAGACACACAGACTGACACACACAGACACACACAGACACACACAGACACACACAGACACACACAGACACACACATTCACACACAGACACACAGACTGACACACACAGACACACAGACACACACATTTACACACACAGACACACACAGACACACATACAGATACACAGACAGACACACACAGACACACACACAGACACACACAGACACACACAGACACACACAGACACAGACACACACAGACACAGTCACAGACACACAGACACACACAGACACACAGACACACACAGACACACACAGACACGCACACAGACACACACAGACACAGACACACAGACAGACACACACAGACACACAGACAGACACACTCAGACACACACACAGACACAGACACACCCAGAAACACACACAGACATAGACACACACAGACACACAGACACACAGACACACACAGACATAGACACACACAGACACACAGACACAGACACACACAAAGACACACACAGACACACACAGACACAGACACAGACACACACAGACACACTCACAGACACACACACAGACACAGACACACAGACACACATACAGACACACACACGCGTACCTTTTTGTAAACATGCTTTTTTTTTGGATTCAGGGGCTGCGAAACATATTTCCGGTGAAATCTCGACGTCGAAGTTTTGGGTGGAATTCAATGTTTCCTCTACTTACCATAAGTAGCAGAGAAAGTAAAAAGATTTCGCACCTTAAATGCTCTTTACATGGCAAAATATTCGAAAATTTGATTTTTACAAAAATGGCTCTAACGATTTTGACAAAAATGGCGTAGGTATGTTTAAGATATTTTAAGACAAATGAAATGATTATGCTGAATTTTATTGGGAATATCCTCACAAGTCCTCTTTATGTAAATGTATAACTGTCAGAGATACACAAAATATTCAAGGGTAAATGATATACACAGAGGGAGACCTATTGCGGCTAACACCTCCCCCCCAGGAGGAAGGGATGAAGTAAGGGAACCGTAGGGTGTTACTGGGCCACAGAGTCCCTGACGAGTGCTGAGAGTTCTTCATGCCGGCGTCGGGCAGGCCCAGTGTCGTACAGTTTATTATCGTAATATGCACTGTTTGGAATCACCTCTCAGTTTATCTTCCTAAAGGGCGTGAAGCACAAGTACTGACCAATGAACCGTTGAACAGTTGCGATACGGGCCTAGAGGCGTTGCTCTGTAATGAGAGCAAGGAAACTTGGAGGGGTGGATACAGTTGACCTCCTAGTTAAACCACATTTTAATGTTCTTTAGTTTTGTGCCCAATACTCTTATGTCTGTTATGGGAAATGTTGCAAATATTGCTTGAAATAAGCAACATTTATTCAGTTAAACGATTCTGTGTTGTAAGAAAAACTAACTTTGTCCTTAGAGTTACAAAAACGTGTAAAGCTTGGCAGTAAACGTAACACAGTGGTGCCATTTGAGAGGGATAAAGAGAGGGGTAACGATTTACTAAGTGACAAGAAAACACCAATACTTTCCTTTCAAGCAGACGTGTCATTGGTTGTAACTTGTCGGACCAGTAGCATCAAAGTGTTGTCATTGCAGAGGGGCAAGGAAAGGGAGTGGAGGGGATGTAACGAACATCTCGTTAAACAATCATGATATCCTTGCATTTTACTAAATTCGTTTTCCGTAAAAGCGTCCCCACTCATGAGAGGGCAACGACCACACACCGCCGCATAGCGTCAAAAAATAGAAACTATAGTACATCTGTCCATAGGCAACGTGCTGGAAGATGATATAGAAATAGCATGAAGGGAAATGATGAAAAGACCATTCTATGAAAGTAAGCACTCAGCATTCGCCTAAGTGACATGGGTAAACCCAAGTCAGAGTGTGCGGTGGCCGAGGGTCGAACCTGCGACATCCCTATTTCTGGGAAACATTTTAATTATTTTTAAACCACAATCTGTCACACACACAACACTTCAAACCGAATGGATTATTTACAAAATCTCGATCGAAAATATTATGTGCAGTCTTTAATTTGTTAAAATCATAATGTTGTGAATTATCAGTGATAGGTGCAAGAGCCAAGGTGCTAGTTGCTGGTTCATTGTCCTCATTATTTACACTGCACGTCCAAACTAGCACGTATTCTACTAACCCCTTCAATTTCACATATACCTTTTGTTTTTTCCACATTCTGAACTGTCACTTCACCCGCTCTAGTTCTCTCTGCGCCTGACTTACCCATATTCACAATAAAATTGCATTTTTTATGAAGAAAATAGATTGTAAAGAACGAGAACACTAAACAATACTCGAAATGCGTTGATATACTCACGATACTCTGTTGACAACCAACAGATCGCCACGCCGCCTGAACGCAGTACACGAGAATGAAAGAAAGCGAGAAGAGCGTATGTCTCACTCTTCTCCGAGACACTGCTCCAACTCTACCCGACACAGTGTTCACCCCCACCACTTTTCCTCACACAAAAAGGTTGCGGATCAGAACTTCGAAGCTCTGCCATAAGAAGTTCAAAAAATGTAGATCTCCTTAATACACAATTTATGCTGAATGCAAACTTTTACCCGAGTAAACAATTTTTTAGATATTCCTTATTAATGTTTTACATTTTAAAATACTTATGTTGTTCTTAAACAGTAAGGCATTCCTTTCTTTCCCCTTTCTCTTCAGTATTTTCTTTCTTGACCATGTAAAGGAAAAGGAATTTCAAAGCTAGTATTTAATGACCAGGTCTTAAAGCGTTTGATTTTTATCACATAAGCCTGCGTATTTTGGTCGAAGGGGAAAAGAGAAATTGGGGAGAAAACAGGATATGTAATATTACAGCTGCTTCTACCGTTCATTTGAGCACAATACCGTCCTCAAGGTTTCGATTAGTCATGAAAGGAAGTGTTAGGCAAGTAAACATATTCTCCAAGCGTTATTTTTCGTGTCTTCCTTCGCAGCAGATAGCCCTGACAAATGAGAAAATGTCACATTTTTCACTGACACCATGAAACCATGCGGTCTTTGCCCGTAGTACTCACCAAGTGTACACCCTGCAGCTGTCGACACAGAAGATACCAGAACCCACAGAGAGAGTATCGCATATTGTTGATGAAACAGACCAGCACAGCAGACCTCAAGCTGAGAGTACCATGGTAAAGCTGTGAAGACAACTCAACTAGCAGCACCATCACAGGTGTCAGCACCGTCAGCACCCAGCTCAGGTTCCTTGCTGACACAGTCATCTCCCTTCCCATTACAAACACATACTCGTCCTGCAAGCACAGTAGTGCATCTATCACTGCATTCCACAAAAAACATTTCATACACTACACCTACAACTAGATAATTCCGACTTTACAATTCCAAATCCTCCTTAATTCGAATACTTTTCTTCCTCCCTTGAAATTTTGTATTAAAGCAATGTAAAGTATCTGATGTGTCGCACTCACATGACTTTCTCTACTCTTGTACTAACCATTCTTACAAACTCTTATTACTATATGTTCTTCATGTTAATACAGATATCTGATGTGTTACACTCACATGACTTTCTCTACTCTTGTACTAACCATTCCTACAAACTCTTATTACTATATGTTCTTCATGTTAATACAGATATCTGATGTGTTACACTCACATGACTTTCTCTACTCTTGTACTAACCATTCTTACAAACTCTTATTACTATATGTTCTTCATGTTAATACAGATATCTGATGTGTTACACTCACATGACTTTCTCTACTCTTGTACTAACCATTCCTACAAACTCTTATTACTATATGTTCTTCATGTTAATACAGATATCTGATGTGTCGCACTCACATGACTTTCTCTACTCTTGTACTAACCATTCTTACAAACTCTTATTACTATATGTTCTTCATGTTAATACAGATATCTGATGTGTTACACTCACATGACTTTCTCTACTCTTGTACTAACCATTCCTACAAACTCTTATTACTATATGTTCTTCATGTTAATACAGATATCTGATGTGTCGCACTCACATGACTTTCTCTACTCTTGTACTAACCATTCTTACAAACTCTTATTACTATATGTTCTTCATGTTAATACAGATATCTGATGTGTTACACTCACATGACTTTCTCTACTCTTGTACTAACCATTCCTACAAACTCTTATTACTGTATCTTCTTCATGTTAATACAGATATCTGATGTGTTACACTCACATGACTTTCTCTACTCTTGTACTAACCATTCCTACAAACTCTTATTACTATATGTTCTTCATGTTAATACAGATATCTGATGTGTTACACTCACATGACTTTCTCTACTCTTGTACCAACCATTCTTACAAACTCTTATTACTATATCTTCATGTTAGTTGAGATAAACAAATGCAGAAGTTATCTCATTGTTTATTTCCTTGTAGGTACAAGGGGAATATGGGAATACAGTAGGCTTTGGGCGATAGTCAAATCTCTTCAAGCTTTGAGATTCCATTCTCTTTTTTTGAAAACTTACACAAATAACAAGGAATATCTCCGATATGGTTCAGTAAAAAAAAAAAAAAAAAGAAAATTATTTGGACATAAATTGTTTGTTTTAGCAAGATCTACGCTTTTATATAGTAAGATTTTGTCTATCTTTTACGGTTAACGAGTTATTCAAAAGTCATACAGAGTAACCAGGACTACATAGGCTATAGGCAGAAAATTAAAAATATACGTTTCATTTGTCATAAAGATATCCTAAACATATGGCATTTTAGTCAAAATCATCAGAGCCATTTTCGAGAAAATCAAAAGTTTCGAAAAAGCTTCCATGTAAAGTGTAGTTTAGGAATTTTCTTCAAAATATACGTGTCGCATCCTTAAAAGATATTAAACACTACCATTTCAACCTCAATTTTCCTAAATACTTGCCTGCTTTCTCAAAGTATTCGTCTGATTTTGAATTAAAAATTTTCTTATCTTTTAAGTCTAATGGGAGGTCATTCCATTTTTTGGGTACTAGATTCACTCTTCCTTTAACCGTACCATTACAACCCAAAATACAGTGCCAATTATCATACAATCTACTGCAGTTTGTGTATCTCCCCCCCCCCCCCCCTTTTATCCCTGCCATGCCACTTAGGTTCATTACCCCCGTCCTAGCCCATGCATACCCCATTCTGGCCTCTTTATTCCATACTTCAATGTATTTTTCTCTCCCCCATTCCATGTTGAAGAATCCATAATCTATTAATGACCTTTTGTCGTTAAAGCTGCTCAGAATTCCTTGCATTTCAATATCCTCTACCCTTGCTCTGGTTTCCCTTCAGGAATCCTTGCTTTTAGTGTTTCTTTCTGCCCATGTTTCCCCCAGACCCATTTCCTCCAATATTATTCATATTTTGTGCACCCAAGTTTCTTTTCTTCCCATTTTCTCCTGTACGACCGTTCATTGCTTTAAGTATCATTTTCTTCCAATGACTCTGTTCTAAACCAATATTTAACTGCTCTTTCTACCATTTTACCTTTTGTTGCCACTCTCCCTAGTTCTGTGTGTGCTACCTCATTAGGTGAGTTCCTTGGTGCCCCAATAGGTATTATTTTACAAAACTATCTGTGTGTTATGTGCACATTTTCCCAACCTTTTTCCAGTCCCCATATTTCTGCTGCATACAGCATCCTTGCTTCTACCACTGCGCTGTATATCCTTTCTAGCCATACAATTTTCATTTCTGGTATCTTTACTGCTCAAGAGGTGAAAGAAGTATACTTGCCTCCTCTGCTGTCACATTCTCCTCAGTCTTACCTGAAATCGTCTCCAAGAGCTGAAGTACTGTGTGAGTTTGGGCGTGTCCAGCCAACACGTGAAGGGGATAACTATGAGAATGGTGTAGTAGCTCATGTTGGCTGCTGTAAGGACGACCTCGTCATATCTGGATGTATGCAGATGCACAGACAACAGCAACAATACAGACAGAGCCACGTACAACAGCAACGAATAGATCGTCTCCACCGAGAGAAAACGAAACTTCTCAGCGTTCCCTGCTCAGGCAAAAAGAGAAAAAAAGAAAACTACAGAGAGAGGCAGCGAAAGAAAGAAACAAAGAAACAAAGAAAGAAAGAACGAAGGAAGGAAAGGGAGAGGGAGAGAGGGAGGGAGGGAAGGAAGAAAGGAAGGAAGAAAGGAGGGAAGAAAGGAGGGAAGAAAGGAAGGATGGAGGGAACAAAAGAAGGAAGGAAGGAGGGAAGGAAGGAAGCAAGGAAGGAAGGAGGGAACAAAAGAAGGAAGGAAGGAGGGAAGGAAGGAAGCAAGGAAGGAAGGAGGGAACAAAAGAAGGAAGGAAGGAGGGAAGGAAGGAAGCAAGTAAGGAAGGAGGGAACAAAAGAAGGAAGGAAGGAAGCAAGGAAGGAAGGAAGCAAGCAAGGAAGGAAGGAAGCAAGGAAGAAAGCAAGCAAGGAAGGAGGGAAGGAAGGAAGGAAAGAAGGAAGGAAGGAGGTAAGGAAGGAAGCAAGGAAGGAGGGAAGGAAGGAAGCAAGGAAGGAAGGAAGGAAGGAGGGAAGGAAGGAAGCAAGGAAGGAAGGAGGGAACAAAAGAAGGAAGGAAGGAGGGAAGGAAGGAAGCAAGGAAGGAAGCAAGGAAGGAGGGAAGGAAGGAAGCAAGGAAGCAAGGAAGGAAGGGAGGAAGCAAGGAAGAAAGGAGGGAAGGCAGCAAGGAAGGAAAGAAAGAAGGAGGGAAGGAAGGAAGCAAGGAAGGAAGGAGGGAACAAAAGAAGGAAGGAAGGAAGCAAGGAAGGAAGCAAGGAAGGAAGCAAGCAAGGAAGGAAGCAAGGAAGGAAGGAAGCAAGGAAGGAAGGAAGCAAGGAAGGAAGGAAGCAAGGAAGTAAGGAGGGAAGGAAGGAAGCAAGGAAGGAAGCAAGGAAGTAAGGAAGCAAGGAAGGAAGGAAGCAAGGAAGGAAGGAAGCAAGGAAGGAAGGAAGGAAGCAAGGAAGGAAGGAAGGAAGGAAGCAAGGAAGCAAGGAAGTAAGGAAGGAAGCAAGGAAGGAAGGAAGGAAGCAAGGAAGGAAGGAAGCAAGGAAGGAAGGAAGCAAGGAAGGAAGGAAGCAAGGAAGGAAGGAAGCAAGGAAGGAAGGAATGAAGGAAGCAAGGAAGCAAGGAAGGAAGGAAGGAAGCAAGGAAGGAAGGAAGGAAGCAAGGAAGGAAGGAAGCAAGGAAGGAAGCAAGGAAGCAAGGAAGCAAGGAAGTAAGGAAGGAAGCAAGGAAGGAAGGAAGGAAGCAAGGAAGGAAGGAAGGAAGGAAGCAAGGAAGCAAGGAAGTAAGGAAGGAAGCAAGGAAGGAAGGAAGGAAGCAAGGAAGGAAGGAAGGAAGGAAGGAAGCAAGGAAGGAAGGAAGCAAGGAAGGAAGGAAGCAAGGAAGTAAGGAAGGAAGCAAGGAAGGAAGGAAGGAAGCAAGGAAGGAAGGAAGGAAGCAAGGAAGCAAGGAAGGAAGCAAGGAAGCAAGGAAGGAAGCAAGGAAGCAAGGAAGTAAGGAAGGAAGCAAGGAAGCAAGGAAGGAAGCAAGGAAGGAAGGAAGGAAGCATGGAAGGAAGCAAGGAAGTAAGGAAGGAAGGAAGCAAGGAAGCAAGGAAGCAAGGAAGTAAGGAAGCAAGGAAGGAAGTAAGGAAGCAAGGAAGGAAGGAAGCAAGGAAGGAAGGAAGCAAGGAAGTAAGGAAGCAAGGAAGGAAGGAAGCAAGGAAGGAAGCAAGGAAGGAAGCAAGGAAGTAAGGAAGCAAGGAAGGAAGCAAGGAAGGAAGCAAGGAAGGAAGCAAGGAAGTAAGGAAGCAAGGAAGGAAGGAAGCAAGGAAGGAAGGAAGCAAGGAAGCAAGGAAGGAAGGAAGCAAGGAAGGAAGGAAGCAAGGAAGGAAGGAAGCAAGGAAGGAAGCAAGGAAGGAAGCAAGGAAGGAAGGAAGCAAGGAAGGAAGCAAGGAAGAAAGCAAGGAAGGAAGCAAGGAAGGAAGCAAGGAAGGAAGCAAGGAAGGAAGGAAGCAAGGAAGGAAGGAAGCAAGGAAGGAAGGAAGCAAGGAAGGAAGCAAGGAAGGAAGCAAGGAAGGAAGCAAGGAAGTAAGGAAGCAAGGAAGGAAGGAAGCAAGGAAGGAAGGAAGCAAGGAAGGAAGCAAGGAAGGAAGGAAGCAAGGAAGGAAGGAAGCAAGGAAGGAAGCAAGGAAGGAAGGAAGCAAGGAAGGAAGGAAGCAAGGAAGGAAGGAAGCAAGGAAGTAAGGAAGCAAGGAAGGAAGGAAGCAAGGAAGGAAGCAAGGAAGGAAGCAAGGAAGGAAGCAAGGAAGGAAGCAAGGAAGTAAGGAAGCAAGGAAGGAAGGAAACAAGGAAGGAAGGAAGCAAGGAAGGAAGGAGGCAAGGAAGGAAGGAAGCAAGGAAGGAAGGAAGCAAGGAAGGAAGCAAGGAAGGAAGGAAGCAAGGAAGGAAGGAAGCAAGGAAGGAAGCAAGGAAGGAAGGAAGCAAGGAAGGAAGGAAGCAAGGAAGGAAGCAAGGAAGTAAGGAAGCAAGGAAGTAAGGAAGCAAGGAAGGAAGGAAGCAAGGAAGGAAGCAAGGAAGGAAGCAAGGAAGGAAGCAAGGAAGTAAGGAAGCAAGGAAGGAAGGAAGCAAGGAAGGAAGGAAGCAAGGAAGGAAGGAAGCAAGGAAGGAAGGAAGCAAGGAAGGAAGGAAGCAAGGAAGGAAGGAAGCAAGGAAGGAAGGAAGCAAGGAAGGAAGGAAGCAAGGAAGGAAGCAAGGAAGGAAGCAAGGAAGGAAGGAAGCAAGGAAGGAAGCAAGGAAGGAAGGAAGCAAGGAAGGAAGGAAGCAAGGAAGGAAGGAAGCAAGGAAGGAAGGAAGCAAGGAAGGAAGGAAGCAAGGAAGGAAGGAAGCAAGGAAGGAAGGAAGCAAGGAAGGAAGGAAGCAAGGAAGGAAGGAAGCAAGGAAGGAAGGAAGCAAGGAAGGATGGAAGAAAGGAAGAAAGGAAGCAAGGAAGGAAGCAAGGAAGGAAGCAAGGAAGGAAGCAAGGAAGGAAGCAAGGAAGTAAGGAAGCAAGGAAGGAAGGAAGCAAGGAAGGAAGGAAGCAAGGAAGGAAGGAAGCAAGGAAGGAAGGAAGCAAGGAAGGAAGGAAGCAAGGAAGGAAGGAAGCAAGGAAGGAAGGAAGCAAGGAAGGAAGCAAGGAAGGAAGGAAGCAAGGATGGAAGGAAGCAAGGAAGGAAGCAAGGAAGGAAGGAAGCAAGGAAGGAAGGAAGCAAGGAAGGAAGGAAGGAAGCAAGGAAGGAAGGAAGCAAGGAAGGAAGGAAGCAAGGAAGGAAGGAAGCAAGGAAGCAAGGAAGGAAGGAAGAAAGGAAGGATGGAAGAAAGGAAGGATGGAAGAAAGGAAGGAAGCAGGAAAGGAAGAAAGAAGAATAAATACAATGATTACTTGGTTGTGTTCGTACAAGGACGACACTGAACATTTATAGAATGCCATGTGTCTATAAATAAATAGAATTTGTTTATATTTGACTGTTACTTTCTAATGTTTTGTAGTTGATTGCCATTTAGTTAATTTGATTTGGCCTAATAGTTTGTTAATTATCATAATTGAAACATTTTGTGTACACTCCAAAACGAATTTGGCTAGAGAGTACTTCTGGGCGATTACTTTTCATGAACGCCTAAACATCGGCTTGAAATTGCATTTTGGTGAAGAAGCCCCGCCCATCTGAGGCAGCACTTCGTAGTTGCTACAGCGAATTCAAAAGAGACCAGGGTTTCTAGTGAATAATTTCATGAAGAACATCCAAGAAGTGATGTTATTGTTGAAAATGCTGCCGCTGTTTGAGAAATGCATGAAGAGGTTGACAGATGTCTAATGAAGAAATTCAGCTGACACTAGGCATTGGTTCATACACTTTACATCAGTAGTGTTCCTGATGGATTCCAGGTAAACTTACTCCAGATCAAAAGCAAAAACGCATTGATTGATGTCGAAAAAACTAGTAAAATTCTAAGGAGCCACTTCAAATTTGGTTTGGAAACTCGTTGCTGATGATAACTTTTAGATTTATTGGTATTAATCTGTAAAGTAAAGTCAATAAACTCTGTGCTTCTTTCATACAGACCCTATCTACAAAAGTCCAACTAATCCCCAATGCCGGAAATAAAAGATTGTTGGTATTTTTCTTTTCCTAAAATGGACCATATTGGCATTAGAAGATAATGTATTGTTACTGCCAATGGCACACAAATATTTATTTACCGAACATTTTTGAAAAAGTTTGTGAAAAACTCCCAAAAGGAGAATACTGTTCCATAATGCCAACGCACGTGTCATGTACCAAAAGTAACAACTGAATATCTGTGCAACTTGCACTCACCTAACGCCTTGTGATCTCTTTATATTTCCAAAAATTAAACATACAATGCACGTAATTACTTATTCGCCATCAGACAAAGCATTGGAACATTGTAAATTGTGAAGTGCCATCATTACTTTAAGGATTGGTTTCACCAAATGCGAAATGTATTAATGTTTAAGAGGAACATTTTTAGAAACAATGATTTAAATTTTCAAAACAAGCCTTTTTCGATTTTCTTAAAATGTTTAGTGTTGTCGTCGTATAGATAGATAAAAGCGCATTCCACCCTTAGAAGACAGTACACGTTAAATGGAGCGCAGTGTTGCAACATGTACTATAGCGCCTCTCACCCTTAGAAGACAGTACACGTTAAATGGAGCGCAGTGTTGCAACATGTACTAGTTGCGAATCTTTCTCCGCGAGCGACTCGAGGTGGCCTGAGTCCTGCACTTAGTCCTTCAATTGCTGCTTGATGCGCATTTTTAACTTTGGTATCGCTCTACGCCTTTGTCACTGTATGACCTAAATTTACAAATGACTCATCTGTATAAACAATTGATTTCCCCTGGTCCCTAAACCTTTTTATGTGTTTTGGATATTTATGTCGCCATCTGATGATATCGATATCGTCTCTTTCTATTAATATGCACTTGTTACCCCTTCTTTCATATTCCAACCCCAAATCATGTAAGAACCGACTAAGAGTGGCCCTTGAGAAATTTGGTAGGGTCTCATCACTGTTGACCCGTGACAAAATTATATTCAGCGTGGGTTGAATATTTGCAAACAGTAAAGAATGAACAATTCGCCGCACTCCACCTTGCACTATTCAATCATATTGCGTTAACCTAGCGTTTTGTGTAGTCCCGCCCTTTTTGCTTTCTTTTTCGACGGCGTTCTTAGAGGTCCTTTCATTAGTTCCTTTTTAATCATACACACTACTGCTTCTGAACACCCGATAGCCTTAGCTGTTTCTTTTACTGCCTTACTTACACGCATTTTGCTTCAAAAATAATCTAACACATTCATAATTATTTGGCGTTCCTTACTTCTTAATTTACCAACATATCGTCTCTTCCTAGCTTCCCCCTCCATAACTACAAATATTTTCGAAAATATTAAACAAATAACGCAATAACACCTCATAGATTCCATAGTTACACACACGACATCTTTCGAACTGTTAGTGCTGCTCCTTATACTATCCTCTGTGT
Organism: Tenodera sinensis; assembly: GCA_030765045.1. Lineage (NCBI taxonomy): Eukaryota > Metazoa > Arthropoda > Insecta > Mantodea > Mantidae > Tenodera > Tenodera sinensis. The sequence goes on from CM060964.1 coordinate 386,710,795, forward strand.
CAGAACTGACGCTGAATAGATGAATACCTTTTGTTTGCCTTACTGAATAAAAGAAAGAGGTTACTGCCTTTTGGTTTATTTTAAAAACTTTCTCCAACCTTCCTCAACATTTGTTCTCGCTGGTTCCCTGATGTAAACTCAATTACAAAAAAGTTTCACACTGCGTAAATTTTGCAGTGCACAGATATAAAATTTTCCGAAAACATTTAATTTAAAACATTATAACACTTAACTGGGTAAACATAGAGAATTCAAAGTAGGCAGGTAGTAGCACTATGGTTTACTCTACCTAAGAAAAAAATATAGATGCATTCTAGCAGTTAGTTTGTTAGTTAGTGCGTGATGAGTATAGAAACAGCAAATATCGGACTTCTATTGAAAAAAACGTTTTCTGAAGAAATTTGGACCTATAGAAATGTATAATGACTCTGAAAAGGATATAACCTGATAGAGAAAAAAATTCTGCATAGGAAAATGTGTTCAAATTTGAAATTTATAACAAATGAATATTTATACCATGCTATTAGTAATCTGGCAACAGCGCTAGGGTAGAAAAGGACGCGGCTAATGGCAACTTGTATGCGCTAGATAGAGACAGAGATGTCCCATTTAGCTCCTTACTGTCATCTAAGAGTGGAACACTATATAGATAGTTTTATTTACCAGAACAAAATACGTTGTGTAGCGATATCAATTACATATAAAATAAAAAACAATTGACAGTATCATAAAATTCATCCAGACAATAACATGTATTTAAAATCAAAGTGCGTTTCACTGACCTCTTAAACGATTCAAGAGAGAGAGAGAGAGAGAGAGAGAGAGAGAGAGAGAGAGAGAGAGAGAGAGAGAGAGAGAGAGAGAGAGCTTTACCGCTATTAATAAGTCTGTTAAATAGATTTAATGTTATTGTCTCAAAGAAATGTTGAACCTACTCTATTTATATCTACTGATGTAAATATTGGAACTATTTCTGGTGTGATGACAGTAATTCACGGAACACAGATTGTATTTAAGACTATTTTCCTTTGCAAATAAGGGGCAGTGGAGTTCAAATAATGAAGTCAAAGTTGAGACTTGCATCTTAACAAATAAATGTTTACATA